>BMAV01011513.1:415394-509658 GCA_019973955.1 Trichonephila inaurata madagascariensis | reverse complement strand
TTTCATAATTTTGAAATTATTATGCTGCAGTAAGAACTATATACTTACAAACAATACAAAAATCTGAATTAATATTCTTGATCGAAATACATGTTCTAGCAGAGTTTTTTCATTGGGAGCAATTCAGTGATCTAGCCTAGGATGGAATATCTTTCAGTTTTTCCTCGAGGCCTTTCAGAATCTTAAAGAGGTTAAGGAACATTAAATTAAAGATCTTTGCGGACCCTCTAGAAAGGCGCTGAAGACCCCAGGAGGTCCGCGGATCACAACTTAAGAATCGCTGATCTGTACCATAAGTGAATAATGGGCGGCCTCCGTAAGTGATTTGGTGGCCTAGGTCAAGCCTAGTGGTCAAAGTATCGGATCGTGAATGGCATGCCACGAGTTCGAGCCTAGTACCACTAAAGACCCATCGTGTAAGGGAGCGATGCACGTTAAATCTGTCGAGAGCTCAAACGTTCTCCCGCTGGTGTGGTGTGGGAGAGGGGGTTGCCAGCTCAGATGTCGTCCTCGTCACTTGACCATGGTTCAAAATGACGAGGTCCGTCGCCAAAAGCCCTCGTTAGCTGGACAGTGCGACGTAAATATTCAATCAATCAAGCCACTGTTGACACCTAGCGGGGTGACACTTGTCTTACTTTTGCCGAACTGTCATCTGTTAAAAGGATGGAATTAAATGCACTTTGGTGAATACCCCTTGTTCACCCTTGGTATCTGGGAACAAAACCTCGTTGCTGTTATCCACTTAATATTCCTAGGGATCAGCAGACGGCCGCTTTTTTTAGTGGCTACATCAAATCTTTTACTTTTCAACAGGGCCAGAAAGTCTTTCCAGAGTGTCATAGGTGCATCAGGCCTTCCGCAGTCATATTCTTAATTGCTTGAATTTTACTATTGAGGAGGTTTTAGGAAATTCTATTTTATTTCTGGATTTTTGGAAGACTTTTGGTTTTATGAAGATGATGTAGCTAAGCTACACCATCTGGGATAAGAAACAACAACGAGGCTACTGTTTGTATACTTTGCTCTTCCGGACAAAATCGTTCATTAATAAAACATAGACATTCAGTCTGGAAATATGTATGTTTTAATTTGTAGAACTAAGAATCGTAGATTTTTAACTACACATCGAACCTATCCAGCATTTGGAAAAAGAAAGAAAAAAAAAAAAAAAAAACTTTGCTTATTCCTACCCCAATCTCTCAAACTAATTACTTTAATTTTTGATATCCAACACTCACGAGCAAGATTCCGAAAATTAATTACCTTCTTAACTTGTCGCGATTCCTTTAAGTCTTGAGTCCCAGATTGGAAACCTGTCCCCAAGCATTCTCATAATAGCAACTAGTGGCTTCATTATTTTTCAATTAGGCATCCAGATGCGCGATTTGTGGGATACGAAACCATGATTCATGTCTAGGTAATGGATGACACTTGTATCATTTGTCTCTTTAATGATGTTAACTCTGCGGTGAAGTGTCCGCGTTACATCGGTCTTGTCTTTTGTAGTGATACCTCCCGCGCGATCTACTTTCATTAGCAACTTTCTTTAGTGCGAAGTGTTAAGGAGGCTTTTCCTTAATGAATGTTAATGGTTTTCCGCACTCACTGTTGCAATGACGCGTTTTCAAATTTTGTATGGTTCCGATGTTTTTATTTTTTAAATCAATTTTGTGATTGGCTTGAATTTATTTATGAAGTGTGAATGGCAGCGACAATCTTTTAGGTGTGTTGTTATTTTGATTTATATTTAAATAGGAAATAAACATTTTTGATTGATGGTTCTTTATGATGTCGCACTTTGTCGCTACACGCGTACTTTTGGCAACGGATCTCATAACTTTGAAGTCAAAAAATTCATGGAATGAAGTCATGGAATTTTTCATGGGGGTAGGGGGTCTGAGGTCGCAAGTCCACCGTTCTCGTATCATGCTCCAATACTGTAGCGCACAAAGAAATTTTTCAAGGAGGGGGGGGATCCAGGATCGAAAATCCACTATTCTCGTATCATGCTCCATTACGCTGCCCAACCTGTTTTTTTTTTGTCGATTTTCGGGAATAAACAACAGTAAAAAATTAATTATTAACAACAAATTCTTAATTAAATTTTACGTACTATGTGCATAGGATTATAATCAATAAAAAAAAACAAGGGCTTGGGGGAGTCCGACCCCGAGGGCATCCCCCCTCCTCCACCTTGTGTGCGCCACTGCTCCAATACGCAGCCCAACATATTCTTTTGATTTTGTCGATTTTCGGGAACAAAACACAGTAAAAAATTAATTATTGATTAAAAATTTAGCCTTAACTAATAAAATTATTTTTATCGACAAATACTTTTTCTTGTTTTCCATTTATAACCCATCATGTAGTGGGGCGAATTCACTTTAAATCTGGCAGAGGTTAAAGTTCATAGGATGGTTGGCGTAGTGTGGAGATTAGGAGAGCTTGGGTGTCTGTCGTCTTGGTTAGTTGACCGCAGTTCAGGTAACGAGATTTTTCTCCTGTAGCCTCTGTGAATGTTTTAAAGTGTTTTATTAAACATATCAGTTATTTTTGTTAGTCATTGCTTTAAGTCTGAGGCCTACCTACCCTCAGATGATTTAATTACCAATGAGAATAAATATTTTGAATAATTTTTTGAATAATAATTTCGTATTACTCATCTCAGAATTTTTTTAGTCATATGATTCCTCAGAACTTCCCGTCTTTATGTCAAAATGATGCACGTCATCGTTTCGATAATGTATTCAGGATGACGTGCTTTAAGAGAGATTCCTGTTCGATAAAAAGTCTCGTTTGTTCTAATATCAACAAATAAGAGGAAATGTTATAAAATGACAGCACATTGATAGGATTTACGATCTTTTGTGCACTTCAAGATAATTGTTATTTATTTTGAATAGGTTCACAAAATTAAAAAAAAGTCGAGTGTCATCAGTCCTTGCAATATTATGTAATTTATGGTGCGTAGTAAATAAGTAACGTATTGCGCATCACAGAGATAAGTTCATGTAAATAAATGAATTAAATTTCAGGCTAAGTTGCATTTATTTTTAAAGGATGGGTAAAGTTAACACAAAATATTCAAAAGGGAAGGAAGCTGGGGGCCCCCATTTAACCTTTGGGGAATTTAAGGGAATACGTTCCTTCTTTTTTTGGAATTGGAGGCAATTAATTCATTGGAGGAATTTTGAATTAATTGATTTGAATTTGAAAATAAATTAATACGATAAAAAAAAATTCGCGTTTAGAATTTAAAAAAAAAAAATTCTCTTAAAAAGACGATGTTTTAAATTCGCATTTAAAGTTTAAAAACAAATTGAATATAAACTCTTTTCTTTTTAGTAAATAATTCGCTCTTAGAATTTAAAAATGAAGCATATCTCAATTCTCTGAAAGCAGACGAAAAAAAATTCTTCCATGTAGAATTTAAAAATAAATTGGATCTAAACTTTGTTTTTGAAGTAAATAATTCGCACCTAGAATTTAAAAAATGAAAAATAGATCTTAATTCTATTAAAGCAGACGAAAAATAATTCTTATTTAGAATTTAAAAGAAATATTTCATTTTTTTTTTTTAAACAGACATATATTTGTATATTTTTTTAGCCCATATATTTCTTTTAAAAAAATTGATATAAATAAATATAAGCTTTTGTTTTTTATTTTTGAAGAAACATGGAAAACACGAATTTTCACGGTTAAGATTAATTCGTATAGTTTAAAAGCTGTTAAATAATCAAATTTAGATAAGTACAGACATTTTTAAAAACATTTAAAACAAATTTTTTAAAGTTCATTTTTAATTTTGTATAAAACAAGGTTTAAAAGAATCAAATTCATTTCTGTGAAAAACAAAAATGCTTTTTGTCGCAATTCAAACATATCTTCATTTAGGGCGCTTTTATTTATTCTAGCGTTTCTTCCTTTTCAAATGGATTGTTCGGCGGTCTCCTACAACTCGAAATGGGGTTGTAAGCTGATAAAACGTTTTTACGTGTCGGTAATTGCTGCGAAAGGGTTTTGATCTGGCACAAAAATGATTGGCGTTCTCACATTGTTTTTTTGCGCAGATTTTCCTTCCTTCTTTTTTCCCTTTTGGTTTTAAGTAACCCTTTTTCCAAATGCGTTATCGAAAAAGTTCATCTGAAAAATTTGGGAAACATACAGGCCCCCTTTTAAGCTCTTTTTTTCCCCCTAGTTCTGTCCTTTGGGAATTTTTAGCCGCTTTCCCAATTTTTTCCCTTTTCCTGTTTTATTTTCCCCATTTTTATAAAATTTGAATTTTTGAATTAATGTTATTAAAATAATATTCGAAAAATTTAATGGATTAAAATTAGTTTATTCTTTGTTAAATATCTGGTTTAAAACTTGGAAAATGCAGATGTTGGGTTTTTTCAAAATATATAACGAGACGTAAATGTAGGATAAATATATTTTGCTCAAATAAAGGTTAATATTCCCACAATAAGAATGAAATTTGATGTATGCAAAGACTTAAAGTATTACTTAATAAACCTTTTTCCAATCACAAGTACGAAATAGAAAATGAAATAAAATAAAAAAAAAAAGAAACGAGTCTTACAGTAGTCGCATATGATGTGTAACATCTGACATGTTATCGTGGTAAATACGCAATATTAACTTTTTTCCTGAAAAAAGTATGAAGAAAAGATCTCTCTCTCTCTCTCTGCGCGCAGCGTCGCGGGTATGATTGGAAATAATTTTCTATCGAATAATTATATCTTTAATGAAAATTATATTTAATTAGCAAAAGGAGTAATGCAATATTGTATCAAAAATAATTATTCTTGTTTAATTTGGGGAAGAGCGGAAACAATAGACTTATGATAACTAAAATATGATACATATACTTACGATTTCAAAATATTTAAAAACCGTTGAAAAAACAGCGTCAATAACAGTACCACTGTTAGCAGTTGAAATATTCTAATTTGTGTTCATTTCGAGCTTGAGTTCATCATTCATAAAAGCTATGAGCGGCTCAGCTTTTGTCAAACTGAAGTTAAAGTTAAAATCACACTACTCAAAATCAGGGGAAGCGAGTGATAATTTTTTTAAAAGAGCAGAACCACCTTCGTTATATAGTAAAAGTATAAAATGCAGGAAATCTTTAATTTTTTAACCGTTTGATTCGAAGAAATGTATACGACCACCGAAATCACTGTTTGTCCATTTTCAAATAAGCATTCTGCCGGACTTATGTCCCCCGATATTATCATGACTAACGGATTTAGAGTCAAGCGTTCGAGTTCTTGATGGCTACTAGAGTTGGACCCCCATGCGAGGGGAGCGAAACGACACAACCACGCACTCTCATTCGTCAAATCAAGTAGCGCGCGCTTACGTCGCATCCTGTTACACACATCCGTCCCTTTTCACGAAATCACTCCCAACAAATATCCAGCAACCGAGAGGAAAGATGTTACACATCAATAAAATAAAAAATTATAGATAAATAAAAATAAAATAAAATAAAAATTTGAAATGAATTTAGAATAAATGTTGGACCTTACATCTTTGAAATACAATTTATGTTCTCTTCGACATTATATATAGTCCACAGTTATTTACTCCTATGCAGAAATATTTTATATAATATCAATGAACGTAATTTATTATTGTTTTTGTCATATGATATATACGTATTTCTTTTTCTATCATTTATGTGGACACGTCAGCCTTTCGATATGTTCGCGAACTCGTGACCGTCGAATAGCGAGTTCGAGTCCTGATGCCACTGAAGACCTAATGTGTATTAAAGTTGATGCGGGTTAAACCTGTTATGGCTGAAAGACATCACGTTGGCGTAATATGGAAGCTGGGAGAGTAAATACCAGTTTGGTGTCGTCCTTGTGACTTCACCGCATTTCAAGATAACGGGGCCCATCGTCAACAGCCTTCACGGTGTTGTTTTTGTTCTTAATGAACTTTCATTCATGTATGTGTGTTTGCGCACGCGTGTGTGAAACAATCTTGAATCTAATTTTCTAAAGTGTTACGTTGAAAACTAAATATATACCATCTCGTTCGCAATGAAAGTATTTTTGTTCGAAGTGGAGGAATAAAGGATGTATTTTTCGTGAACTTATGTTTAACTCGTAGTTTGAATTCAATCATCGACTTAATTTATTCTTTTTCTCAAAAAGGTTAAAAATGCGAGTTAATTCTATCAAATCGATGCTGCGCATTCATCGATGTGCTGTGTTTATGTACTCGTGTTCTGTTTAAAGAAAGAATCGCGTAACACGCATGAGGGATTTCACGCAAGTTTAAAGCAAAATAGGTTTTTAAGCTGAACATCAATATACAATTTTGTAACACATACTTTCAGTTAGGTACCACTGTATGAAAAAACATTTCTTGAATATACAAAATATTTTACACATATATATGAAACAAAATGCTTAAAACATAATTAATCAGTTTTTTAGTGACTGCGTAATTTCTTTGAAAAAGTCACAAAACTAAAATTTTGAATAACTTTTTTTTCTCCACAAGTCAAACTTTTTTTTTTTTAAATTAGGCATTATGTGGAAGAAAAAATGGGTTGCATACATCAAACACAGGAGGAACTTTTCTTTTAAAACGTGTCAAAAGGGGCGCGGACAGTTGTTTACATTTTTGTTAATTTTAATTTTCATATTTTAGGGTTATTTTATCAACCAACATGTGAAAAGGGGTTAAAAATTTTTTAAATCAAAAAAAATTTTAAAATTTTTTAAAATGGGAGGGAAAAAAACCCCCCAAAACATAGGATTTATTTGCATTGGCTCCCCATTGAATTTTTATTTTGTTGCAATGCTCACAATTTGGTCTTTAAATCAAAATATTGTTCGGAAATTTGGATATTTTTTAATTCAGAAACCATCCCATAAATTTTCTTTTATTTTTTTGGGGAGGGAGAAAGCACATTTTTTAAAAAAGTTACACAAAAAATTTAAAAAGTTTTCAAGTATCAAAAAATATTCCGTGTTGGTTTATCTCTTCTTAATGAAAAACTTGAGGGAAAGGATTAGTTTGAACTCGTTGACATCCTTGTGGCAGAGTGTGGGCAGGGAAAAAGCAAGGCGAGATAAGCTTCTTTAAAATATATCTAAAGGGGAAAAAAATCTCGAACGCAAAGGTAGAATTGAAAAACATGAACCTACTTTCGTTCCCTATTTCTGTTCGTTTAAAACTTTTCCCATTTTTTTACAAAATTTTTCCCATCAGCAAGTGCGGAAATATTTTTTAACCCGCTGTGCCTCGGCAGTCATTTATCTACGCCTGGAGTTCTTTCTTGTCTGTGAAGGAGGAAAGAAAAGGTTGAGGCGGGAAGAAAGAGAGAGAGAAAAAAATAATAAAATAGAATAGAATAATAATAAAAAAAAAAAAAGTACCGTGAGCATTACCGCGAGTGGCAGACGCGGCTGTTGCCATTTGCGGGGCGTCTGCTACAGCGAAGGCAGACGATCGTTGATGTAGAAGCAGCAGACGATGCTGGCGGCGACGTCATCGATTTCGTGACGTCACGCCGCCGGTTCTCTCCCTAGGTCAAAGGAATGGATGGATGGATAAAAGTGTTGGAAAAAGGCGACCTTTTTGGACAGGAATTGACTTCATTTCGGTCGGCCCTTATACCCCCCCTTTTTATATCTCGCATTCCGTCCCTCACTAATTAGTTAAATGAACCTTCTAAAAACTTCGACGGCACTTTTTGTTTTGGGAAATTTTTAAAATTTGGGGGAAATATCGATTTTTGTTTTTTTTGGGGCACTGGGGAAATTTTATTTAAGAAATTAAAAAAAAAGTGGTTTCAAAAAATAATTAGTAACTTTTTATTTATTAGTTTAATGTAAAACTTTTTTGTGCATTTATTTTACAAAAAAATATGTAAAACAAATATTAATATTTGTTGTGCTTACTTGAAATAACATTCAATATTTTAAATTGTATGTAATTAAAATTTTACCAATCCCTCCTCCTTTTTGGGAGGACAGTCCTCTTTTTTTGGTTCTGTCCTTCCCCAAAACTGTCCTCCTTTTTTAATATTTTTTTAAAATGATCTCTTAATCTCTGTATTCGGAGATGAACCAAACATGTTTCCCAAAAAGTCGAAGAATGGTCTAAAACAAATATCACAGGAAATAACAGTTTTCAATGGTATTTTTTGACTTCATCACAAATAAAGTGGGCAAACATAGAAAATTGTGTTGAGTTTTTATCGAAAGAAAAATGCCTGATATTAAAATCGATGACAATGGTCTGTTTGAAGAAGAAAGACGACTGAATAAATATTTAAATTCTCTCTAATAAATTAGAACAACTAGAAAATGAACTTGCTGTGAAATTGATAAAAGATGAGTGAAAATACAAACCATTTTTAAAAATGAAAACATTCCATGTGAAAATATAATTATTCTTGTTGGTTTTCGTTGTGCTGCCCTGGAACTAATGGGAGCAGTTGGGGAAAAAATTTTTCAGTTGGTAATGATTTTTTAGTGAGAAATCCAAAAAATTGAATGTTAATATTTTAGCTATACCGTAAAACTCAGTTTCAAAAACATCGTTCAATAGGAAAAATACTCATTTAAGATAATAATTAAAAAGAATGTAAGCGTAATTAGCGTAATTTTTTTTTAAATTAATAAAACGTTTCATATATATTTAAGTTGTCATTTTTTCTTAAATTTTTCGCCCTGCTTTTCATTGCAAAAAAAATGGTCACCTTAATGTAATAAGACATTTTTTAATTTAATTAGGGGGGAATCATTTACGGGGCAGTTTTTATGATTTTTGAATTTATTGGTTTATATAATTCACACTGTAACTTTCCCTTTCGGTATTTTTCTTTTCGTCTAAAAAGAAGTTTAAAGAGAAATCGGATACTGTTTTAAATACAATTCGTTTTTTTAATGATACAACATCTAATTTTAATAATTCCAAACGCGTTAAAATGTGGCTTAATGTTCAAAGTCACGCACTCGTGGCTGACATGTCATGCGTTCGAATCTAGTTCCTATAACTCTCATCCTCTCCCAAACGTTGTAATTTTTTACTGTTTGTGGAATCAATAGCAGTGAATGGAAATTAGAAGGTGGAAACTTAAGTGCATTAACACCAAAAAGAACCGGAAAATCAAAAGAGTTATTTAACACTGAGGGGTAGAGACAGCAAAATTCAAAAACTTAGTTCAAAGATGGTACGTTTTTATTACATTTTTAGCGAATCGTTATATAGAAATTGAAAGTCGTGTGTTTACTAACTTTAACATTTTAACACAAAATTGTCTGTTTTCTCCTGGTACTTGGCAAAGACTTCCGCACAATCATCTTTATTGAGGATGATTTTTCTAATAGGAATCGATTTAAAATGTGATTGTCTGATCTGCCGATGTTGTGGATAGTGGAACAAGAAAACGATAACTTTAATAGCTTAAGGTATCCGACTACGTTCGGAACCATGATTTTAAAAAAGCGCATAAATGGATCATTTTCATGATATTTAGCGTCACTTAGATTAGAATACAAGTATAAAATTGTTTTAAGGACATTTTGACAAAAAAAATTATTTAAATACAATATTTTGGCAAAGAATTAACTTAGAATAATCTTTTTTCAAAATGTTCTTTTTTAAAAATAGGCTTCTAAAGGCCGTATCACACGTACACGTTTCAACATTTTTTTGTTCAATTCGTGCAATTTTTTCTCAGTTGCCATAGAACCGCTTTAGAACAATTTTTGCTAGCGAGCTCAAAAGTTGTTCCAAATAAAATAGCGAAATTCCAGCCAATGGGTTCTTGGCGCCCTACGTCATAAACAAGATGGCGGCTCCGGTTTTGTCTAACACTTCAGATATGCCGTATAATATTTTAATGGTGTATAATATTTTAATGGCGTATAATATTTTAAATAGAATGGTGCTCTATTTTTAGTTTACACCCATCAACAATTGCGCAAGCGAAATGAAAGAAATAATTTTGGATGTTCATTTTACGAAGCAGAAAAATCGGCGAGTAATTTTTCAATGTGGAGATAGAGTGCGGCTGACGTCAGAGCGTGTCGTTTTGTTTACGACAACCCTACCCCCTCAGATTCGGCCAAAAATTGGACGAAAAAATTGCATGAAAAATATACGTGTGATACGGCCTTAAAACAATAATATTTCGCGCGCGCGCGCTTGTATAAAGTAAAGACTTCTCCAGAGAGTCTAAACTGGGATTTTTGAAAAATTCACATTATTTTCAGAGTTACCACCTATTGAAATAATTATAGGCGTTTTTTTTCCTTAAAATTTCTCCCCTCTGTTGTGGTAAAATATAGATAAACCCACTTCTAAGTTATATATTTCAAAAATTCTAGTTGAGCCTCTGTACAGAGGTCTGAGCTATAGACAGGCAAAATATTATTATAATAGAAGCCTTTTTCACAAAAGGAGAATATTTTGAAAATGGGTCACTCTATGTTCATTTTTTGTCAAAATTTAAATAATTTTTTATTGTAATAATATTCTTAAAACAATTTTATATACATTTTCTAATCTAAGTGGCGCTAAATATCACAAATATTATCCATTTATACGCTTTTACAAAATCATGGTTCCGAACGTAGTCGGATACCTTAAGGTATCAGACTACGTTCAAAACTATGATTTTGCAAAAGCGTGCAAACAAATGGTTTTTTTTTTAATATTTAGCGTCACTTAGATTAGAATACACGTATAAAACTGTTTTAAGAATATTATTACAATAAAAAAAAAATGATTTAAATGCAGTATTTAGTAAGAAAAGAATTTAGAATGTCATATTTTCTAAACATTCTCCTTTTATGAAAAATGCTTCTATAATAATAATATTATACTTATATGTAGCTAAGACTTCTCCAGAGATCCTGAACTAGGGTTTTAGAAAAATTCGCATTATTTTCAGAGTTATCACCCATTGAAATAATGACCGGTGTTTTTTTGTAAAAATTTCTCCGCTCTCATATACTAAAATATGGATAAATCCATTTCTGTTATATAGTTCAAAAATCCTAGTTCAGACTGTACAGAATGAGGACTGCGCAAAATATGGGCAAAACATATTATTATTATAGAAGCATTTTCCATAAAAGGATAATGCTTTGAAAATAGGTAATTCTATGCTCATTTTTTGCCAAAATGTTGCATTTAAATAATTTTTTATTGTAAAAATAGTTTTAAAACTATTGTATACGTGTATTCTAGTCTAAGTGGAATTAAATATTAAAAAAAATATTAGTTTGTGCGCTTTTGCAAAACCGCGGTTCTGAACGTAGTCGGATACCTGAAAATGTTGGGGAATGCATTTTGATTATGAATGAAAAGTAATGGCTAAGGCTCTGAATGAATTGGAGCCTATTGGCCAACAATACTAAACTGAAAGCACCGAGTATTATCCAAAGAGGTCAGTAAGTAGGTGGATGACCAACCTGGGAAGCTACATACCAACAATAATAACAAACTCTCCACTACTGCTTGAGATAAGCATAAGTCAAATGTCAACTCATGAGACTCGATCAAGGGGAGCGGCCTCTCCACTGACTGCCACCCGAACAAAAACTAAAAGGCTCACATAAGAGCCTGCACTATATAATTATTTCTAATTATTTCCTGTGTTGAGTATTCATATATCAAGGATAGGAATTCCTTGACCTTCCCGCCTTGTACAAATCGGTTAACTTTGATGAATGGATTTATGACGTGTGGCATTTTGTGCATAAACATTTTAATTTTTTGACAAAAAAGTCTGGGGATTGTCTCCTCTCCAACCACTGCTACTGTTTGATATAATTATTTTACCTTTCTTGAAAATACTTAACTCTTTCATCTTCTGTTTATTACATTACAACGCTTTGTACCTGTCTTTCTGTTGGTGGACAAATTATTTATATAGAATTTATTTAATGTTATTTCCATTTTAAATGGGATGTAATTTCCGGTAACAAATACTGTCTTTAGTGATATACTCGTCTTTCGTTTACAGAATATAATTTTTAATCATGGACATTTCTATAAACCGTTGAATGAAATTATGAGGGTTGTTGGTGTTAAAACACCTGAATTGCAGGGGTGTAACGTATCTTAGTGTGAAAATTAAGAGGGTAAGGTTCGACATATTTCTCGGGTATCATCTGCATCATTTCCCCATGGTTCATAGTAACGGCATTCGTCTTCAGAACCCCACTGTGCGTATCGGAGACAAAGAGAGAGAGAGAGGGCAGCATCCAGCAGGGTAACGTACACCCCCGAACCCGGGGCGGGGACTCAAGGGTCTCAAAGCCTAACTGGCGCCAAGTACGGCTTGGGGCCTAAAACCTGACTTTGCAGGGGCTCCCGATATTCTTCGTCACCCCACTGGCAGCATCTATCTAATTCAATTGAAGCAATTCTTGAGTACTGAATTTACCCTCAAAAATATAAAGAGGGGGTCCATTTTAATCGTAACATTGAAAAGATTCGATTTTGTTCAAGATAGGCTAGTGAAATTTCGAAAAACTTCGATTTAAAATTAGTGATGCAATATAATGAAGAGATCGAATCTATCTCAGAAAAACCGGAAGGGACAGGTTGCTCCGTTCAATTTGTCTAGAACAGCGGTTCTTAATTTGTAGTACGCGGATTCACTTAGATATCCAGCACCTTTTATAGAGGGTTTTGTGAATGTCTCCCTATTAATGTTAAGATTTCCCTCTTTTACCGATTCTGAAAGGTCTCGTGGAAATATTGAAAGATGTGCCATCCTCTTGACTAGATCTCTAAATCGCCCCTAATGAAAAAACTTTACTACAGCATGTATTTCGATCACGAATATTAATTCAGTTTTTTTCATTGTTTGCAACTACATAGCTATTACTACAACGTAATATTTAATAAAAAGTTTGTTTTTTTAAGGGAGGGTTATTGAGATAGCCTTTATATCATTCAGACATGTGTTGGTGTGGGGGATGTTCAAAATTTCTCTCTTGAGGGTCCACGATGTCAGACTGAAACATTAAGAGGAGCCACGGCGATCAAAAGTTTTAACTGTTGGTCTAGAATATAAGCACTGTTATAAATATAATTAATTAAATGCAGTTAAACTCAGAACGTTAATATAAAGCGTATGTTTTAAAAACAAATAAAATGGAATAATTTGAAGGGGAAAAAATTACCAAAAAATTTTTTTTTCATCGATCAAATTGCATTTGTGCTTGAATCCGAAGGATAAGCATTTTCAGGTCACTTAACGAAGAAATCATTAGTGTGGCTTATGCTGAAGCTAAACGTCCTTTTAGGGATTGCGTCAACAGAGAGTTCTTGTTTCAAGACGGGTCAAAAGGTTGATTTTGATTGGTTGATTGGGTTGAGCGCGTATAATTGCCTGCGTTCAAGGTCTGCCGAAAAGGTTAACGCTTATTTGTTTATTCTATAAGGTTTTTGTTTTTGACTCATGCTTGTTTCATTAAAATGAAGTTTTGTTTATTTATATTTCATGACGACGGGGTGCTTAATGGAAGAATATCAATAATTGTATATTTATAAGATAATATGGACTGTTATTTTTCTCTAATGACATCGATAACATCTTTGTGTAAACTATTATTCGTAATACAACCCTTCAGTCTCTGTCTATGTTAATAATATCTTCAGATTTCATATTGGCCTGCAAATTTAATTTACTAATTTTGCTTTTTTTGTACTCTCAAAATCATCCGTTCGGTAATATTATCAATTTACAATCTGGATAGTAAGATATTGAAATGATATATCATCTGAAAATACGATTATATTTTAGTCAAAAAAAAAATTTCTGGAGTTACTTTTATATTTTTTGTTCATCATTGATTGATATATGACGTTTAAAAGATGAGACATATAAAAGACGAATGCATTCAATGTGTGTGTAAAATATAAGCATGCAGTTGCCAAACTGCTTTGATATTCTACTTATTCATCTTAGAAATAGAAGCCGAGCTTTGGCGTGACGCATATCATGGGAAATCCAAGAATCCTTTCAAGTGTTCATTCGTCTTTCTGCGACTACAAGCTCGTAAAATCTTTTTAGTTATTTACATTCACTCAGTTTCGTATATTTAAATAGGTTTGAGCACCTGGCCTTGCAGAGTATCTGATTGTAATAAATCTCTTAAAATATTTCTTTCCTTGCTCGAAATGGCTGACAATGACCCGAAGAAGTTACGACTTATTACATTGAATCCAATTTTTACCATTTTTAGACGTTATAAATAGTAAATTGTCGTATAAACTATTACAAAAAGGTTTAGTTTTCAATAAATCCTTTCAATGGCGTAACAGAGAATATTAGGTTCCCTCCCCCTGCATATTGCAGGTTTTTTGTCTTTAATATTTTATAAATTAATTAAATACGTACTTAGCGTCAGTCAGACTTTGGGGCTTCTAGAATCTCGTCCCCTCCCACGCGGTGTAGGGGTGTACGTTAAGCCACTGAATCAATTTATGTTATATAAAATTATTATCTGACACACATTTAAGGATTTTTGGATGCGTTGTAAGTCGTAATGTAGATTCATTAAATGAAACTAAAGTTCATTGCGGTTTGGTTAGGGACGAAGATTTAAATAAAACTCTGTGGCCGCGGTAGCCGAGTGGTATAGGTATCGGACCGTGGCTTGCCTTGTCACGAGTTCGAGCCCAATACCACTAAAGACCCTGCGTGTAGGGCAAAGGATGCACGTTAAATCTGTCGAGAGCTCAAACGTCCTCCCTTTGGTGTGGTGTGGTAGTTAGGAGAGGGGCTGCCAGCTCAGGTTGTTCTACAGTATTTTGACTCATGGTTCAAATGACGTGGTCTCGCGCCAAAAGCCCTCGTGTAGCTGAACAGTGCGACGTTAATATTCAATCAATCAATCAATTAAATAAAACGCTGCAAAAAATTTTGGGAAGTAGAAAATGTGGAGTGAGTGAGTGAGTGAGTGAGTGAGTGAATATTAACGTCGCACTGTTTAGCTACACGAGGGCTTTTGGCGACGGACCACGTAATTTTGAACCATGGTCAAGTGACGTAGAAAATGTGGAGATAGCCTCATTATGTTTTGTTTGCACTAATTTATGCGAGGATCACTTTATAAAAACGCATTCTAGAGACTGAGGGGGACGGTATGTAGTTAAAATGCCCCTTAAAGGTGATCCAAATTGTTTAGGGAATTCCAGGGGCATTGCTCTCAAACGATTAAATGCACTATCAAATTGTAATCCTTCACTTGATTGCATTGCTGTAAACAAATTTTGTGCAGTTTGAAGTATAGTATCCTTGCATAAAAGAACCAATTTTTCTAGACTCTTATGTTCAGTCCTATATTATATGATGTTATTGAAAAAAGAAACTTGACCCCGACTGTATAAATCTATCTTAGATCACGCAGCTTAGAAAATTTCGTCTCCTTCATATGAAATGGAATAGATGGAAAAGCTTATACGACGAAATAAATAACTGTAACCGCTCTTATTGTAATAACTGTCACTATCTTAAGCAGCAGAAGCGTCCTTTAGCGACCACTCATATTTAGTACAGGCCAGGTGAGGAGAATGTAATCACTATGAAAAATTGTCCATGTTCTTTGTCCTTAATTTTGTTAATGATATTTGTTGTCTTTTTTGTAAGCCAGTGCCGTACCCAAGGAGGGGGCAACATATTTTTAATTTTTATCGTTAAGAATATGGCTCAGTGGTAGCGTATCGCGCTTCCACGCCACAGGTTCGGGGTTCAAATCCCAGGCTACGCAAGATCGACTCGGCCTTGCATCTCTTCAGAGCGTCGATGAATGAGAACCAAACTTGCTTGGGCTAAACACTGGTCAGACTGACCATCTGACCGGAACATCTGCTCATGCACCTCAGCCCCCGTGGTCACGTATACTGAGTTGGGCACAGTAGTCCTTGGCCCTTATGAGCTGTTGTGCCACTGAGTTTAGTTTAGTTTATAATATATCTTGGTACTTTCGTCTACGTGTTTTTTAGAATGTACCCCATCCTCCAATAAGAGAAGTCTGTACTCCACTGGTACAACTTAACCAACATTAGTAAGTTGGGTTGATTTTGCCTTCTTTTAGTTTAATGTTCAACGTTCTACATAACATAATTTTGTTAAAAATTTGCAGGGAGTAATATAGTTCCCTTAACTAGGATGGTTTTCATTGGTATAATAATCCAATTTTAATGTTAAAAATTAGAGTCCACACTTTGTATAAAGTATTATTTAGACTTTTTTTATACAATAATTAGTAATTTCATAATATTGAACTTTCTCTGAAAACAAAAATCCCTTTTACTTGCATACTATGATGTCATATTTTATTGTTGATTCAATGATATGCAGTCAATAAATACGGTTGTTACAGGTATTGTTATCAGATTAAATATCCGGTCTTTCTCATAAGGTAAATAAAATCTTACCTTTGTTTCAGAGAAAATATTTTGAAATAATGCTGTTTGCATGTAAATATAAAAATTTGGATCCCTTCAATGCTTACACCGTCAAAATACGATTCTTTTTGACATTGTTTCTTTAAATAGTCTGTTTTGTTTATTCGCTGACTTTTTTTGTTGTGATTGTAAAATACAAGTTGGATTCAAACCAGGCCATAAAAATATACTATTTTCTATTTTTAATCGTGATATTTATTTTGCTCTCGTCAAAACATTCCATTTCACGCGATGCATCCAAGATGTAAACATTTTCTGACATCTGTTCTAAAATCCTACTTATATATATAAAAATCTGTTTATTTCTGTTACCTTGGTATCACATTGTTCCCAGCATGCATTTTGGTTTCCTTTTTCTCTGAAAAAACAATTTAAACTCTCATCCATCAGCATATTAAGTAATCTGTCACTCTGCAAATACCAATTCTTTTTTTTCCTGGCGTTTTTGAAAAAAACAAGTCGCACCCTGAGTTAGAGCGGGGTCTTTCTGGGTCGCGGCTCCTCAGTGAAGTCATATCCGTGCAAAATTCAATTATGTCGGCAAAGACCATTGTAGTGGTAGGTGTATTTTGGCAGTGTGAGTATTGCACGTCTTGAATCCGATCTCATCCTCGACCTCTTAACCCCGCTTGTCACAAAAGCGTGAAGCGATTCGTGGGTGGTTGTGTGTGTGTTTTAAAGTTCGCGTTTGTCTTCATCATAACCCACCTGCTTTGGATTTTTTCCCCGTCGTTTTGACTTTTTCATGGGCCTCTTATTGCTCAGGCGTACGAGGGTGCCACGTGCCTTTTGTTAAATTGAAGCGTCCCGAATGTTGTATATATGTTTTGTGAGGATTTTAACATTGACATATATGGGCTTATGTAACCATGGAAACGTTTTAAAGGCCGCTGTCGTTTTGTAATTTTGAGCTTTGCTTAATAAGTCTTGAAATGATGATTCAATTTCGCCAAAAATTATATGGCGCAATAGAGCTGCTATGTATTAAATTTTTGATTTTTTTTTCTTACTCATCCCGCGACAACCAAATGGTTACAGCTTCGAGTTTGTGGTAAATTGTGTGTTCGAATCCTAATTTCAGTAAATACCTGTCCTATAAGTGTACTGATAAACAGTAGTTTTGTTGGGTCTGTTATTTGTAAATGCAAGTTAAATCTGTTACTTAAAATGAAACGCATTGTATAATATTAAACACCAATTTCCAAGGTCAAATAATTACTTCCAGATTTTCTCAAATCTTTTGAAGCTCTTTTACATTAACTTCGAATCCGTTTTTGCTCCCGCAGAAGCCTAATGGGCGAGTGTTTGTGGCAACTGTTATTTCGGTCGAGGTGTGTGTCGAGTCTTGTAAATAGCCTGATGTACATTAAATCCGCCGGGCAGTGGCGTAACGGAGAATATTAGGGCCCCAAGACCAATCTTGCAAAGAGAACGTACTTAGCATCAGTCAGGCTTTGTGCCCCTGGAATCCTGCTCCCCCCGCGATGAGTGGTGTACGTTACGCCACTGCCGCCGGGGCTTCGAAGCCCTCAGGTTGCCACAGCATACTTTAAGAGAGAATATTGCCAGCTCAGACTTCGTCATCTGATCTTAGTTCAAAATTACGTAATGGAACGTGAAAAAATATCCCAACCCCTATTTGACAAGCGATAATCCTTTGAGTTTAATAATATCGCGTAATTATATACAATTCAAAACGCATTTTTTTTGATTAATTGAGGTTTTGAAACATTTACTACTCGTTCCATGGTTTAAAACGATCTTATTTTTGGAAATGTTGATGTAAAATCTCGATGTACTTCTCTCATTCCACTAAAAGGAAATTACTTTTAAGGCACCTGTAAAATTACTTTCGCAGTCACCTATGAAGAAGGCTCTTTTACAAGGTGACTATAGTATGCTAAAAAATGAGCGTATTGATTCACCCAACTCGTTAAAAAAACTTTTATGCATAATATATGTAACATGAAACATCATCTAATTTACTGTTTACCAGTTATACAGGGGACATCACAGAGATTCAGATTTGTATAACCCGTGGTCGACAGGTGTAAGGTACAAGAAACGAAGAAACGCAAGACTCTAAGATCATCTGAAATATTAATTGGTCACAGATTACATGTACTGCTGTAGATGTTATGTGAAATTGTCACAAAAGATGTTCAAAAGTTTCCACCATTGCTAGCGATGCATGCGTTGCACTGTCGGACCATGACAGCACACACACACACACACACACACACACACACACACACACACACACACACACACACACACACACACACACACACACACACACACACACACACACACACACACACACACACACACACACACACACACACACACACACACACACACACACACACACACACACACACACACACACACACAGCACACACACACACACACACACACACACACACACACACACACACACACACACACACACACACACACACACACACAACACACACACACACACACACACACACACACACACACACACACACACACACACACACACACATCACACACACATCAAACAGTGACTATTACTCTGATTTGATTCCTTCGAACAGGTTGGTTACAAAACATTTTTTCCATCTAGGAATTAAAAGTACTGTGGCCTGCCCGAATTATGCCTGGCCATTACTTGTACTGATCCATATTCACACAAATTGTGATGCAAATTAGGAAATATTCGGCGGTCCGGTGCATCTCTCTGAGAATACTTTGCGCTATACAATCTTCTTGCTACTTGTACATTTCCTTCTACCAATTCGTATAAATCTCATGCATATCTTCCAACCCTGTTCTCGTAAAACGCTCCATACTCCTCTGCAGGCGATGACAGCTTAAATGACTGTGGTAATACAGGTTTGACTTCGATGCTGAACAGAGGGCTGTGATGTGGACACACCACTCCGCCTCTTATCTCGAACTGATTGACTTTGTGTTGTGAGCGTGGTTCGGTGGTAGGAGGTGTGGCTTCGGAGGGGGGAGCCAATGGGGTGCAAATGAGGTTCCGGCAGTTGCATACGATTGGTTCGTGAGCTATTGGACTTAAAAACTGTCTGACCCGGCAGAAGGAAAATTAGACTATTGTAATATCATAGAGTAAAGGTGGAAATTACATAATATGGCGGTGGAGGTAATACGGGTTTGTTCCCGCCAATGCTTTTGTGAACACCACCTGGCGCCGAACGTTTATAACCATGAATTGCGATGCAAATTTGAATCCTTGTGATACCCCCTACCTCTTCTCAAAGTTTGTCCTTATAATCCTGGGACAACCTGTACATGAAATAGAATGTAAAATCACCTCATATGCATTCATAAAAATAAACCTTTCTGGAAGAATGGTGATATTTCTATTAATCATTTCTTTATAGTAAGATTTATTGAAGAGAGATGTGTATAGTCTCTCTTTTTATTAGAATGCCTTTAAAATTGTATATTTTGGCTAGCTGAAAATTTAGAAAGCATGATAAAAATTGTAATTAGAAAAATTAAGTGATTTGTTTTTTTTATACTCGAAATTAAATTTTTTCTCCGGTGAATCGTATTTTTTTGTTGAGTTCTTATAATGATTCTAAGTTGTGTATATCTCTAATATATTTAATTCGTTATTATTTTATTGTATTTCTAAAAATTTTTTTTCCCCTTTTCAGGTAAGCTGTCGTTTTCCATGTCTCTTCATAGCAAAATTTTTTCCTGAGTGTGAGGTATATATTTTTTCACATAACTTTACTTGTGGATTTTTATTTCTACTAAATTTAATAAACTCACAAGTATACATGATTCTCTTTAATTTTTAATAATACATCTGTAACGGAGGGAGAGGGGAGAAAGGAAAGATACGTAGACTAACATTGCAATCGCTATATTCTTTTGAAGTATCTTTTTTCGTCAATGAAATCAATATATTTATTGACATCTATGTAACGAATCATACCTATAATGAAACCATGGTGTCTTGCGAAAATTTCAAAAGGCTTAACATCTTTCAGCAAAAACATTGCAGTAGAAGCTTAGTAAATATTTTTCTTTTAAAAAGAATAAAAAAATAATGCACTTGGAAAGAAAATCAAGTTTTGCTAATTTTAAGAGAACTCGGTTATTGTTATTATTTCTTTTTCAAATAGCGCTGTAGATTGGTAATTATCATTGCAGACCTAGTAGATCCCCAGGAGCTGGTATCACTTTTTAGTGTTGCACCATAGAGGTGGATACCAATCACCTCAACGTAATTTTGACGTTTCCTCCCCAAAGGGGACCTGAGCTCTGACGATGCGAACCTGTACTCGGATTTGATAATGCCGAGAGCACTCTAGGGATTTTTTACATTTCGCATAATCATTCTACATGGGCACGGTCGTTTTTTTACATCATGAAAATCCACCGACTTGGGCCGGTGTCGAACCCGCAAACTTGGGCGTACAAGGCTAGCGCATGGTCATCTACGCGACCCTGCGAGTATATTTCGATTATTTAATGGCAGAATTGCAGTTTAGTGATTGCAAGTGAGGTCCAGGTTCAAAATTAGATTAAAACTTTATTTTGAAACACTTGTTTAAATTTGATGGAAAAACTTGTTACACTGTCAAAACTTTTTGCACATTTTTTTCTTAATACGTATTAACGTGATTTGTGCAACTGATTAACATCCTAATTCGCATAAATTATGCAAGCATTTTGAAACTGATTTGAGGTAAATGTATTTCTGATTTGTGTATTTAGAATAAGTGTATAATGTGTTACAAAGTGCGAGTATTATCTATTTTTTTTTCCTGTCATGCGAAGGATTGTTATCATACAATATGCGTGAAGAGATAGGCCTATGTTATCATAAATACGATTATTTGTATAGGAACCTACCTGACAAGCTGTGTTCCTTTCATACCATATTCTTTAGAAGCATTCCATTCCACCAATAACTTAGGGAAATGGAGAATTGATCAGGGTCATCCCCTCCCCAAGATATAGTATTTTTTTAAATGGTACAATATATATATATATAATCGTTAAATTGAAACATCGAGTATTTTGCAACGCGCGCGCTAACGTATTGTTCAGGTGACTTTTTGTTAATATTAAAGAGAGATAATCTGGAAACTTTTTTTTTCATGGAAATGTATTCAATACTCTTGTCGTCTTAATTGATTCGCTTCTGCGCGTGTTTTGGTTTCTAAAAACGTGAGTAATTTTTTCTGAGTTTGTATTTATTTATTTTTGAATAAGAAATACAGTTGTTGTGCTTGGCTTGAATGTGAAGAGTCAGGTGGCAGCTATAAGTTCTTGCGTGGCCTATAGTCAGATAGAAATAAACAATGAAAAAAGTATTCCGTAAACAAATAAATAGTCGGTGTTAATCTCTGAATGAAACAATGATATTTGCATTTAGGAAAATACATTTGTGAATTCGGAATAACTTCAAGTGGCGTAGAAAAATTTGAATTTAAGTAATAAATATTTGTTACAATACATTAAAATTCAATTTTCTTCTGAGCGTCACCAGTATTAATATTATATTTGAGCATCGTGTACTAGAAAAGTGAAATATATGTTCTATAGTGTAACTGAATTTTAGAGATCGAGTTTTTTCCTGAACTTAAAAAACATTATAGTGTTCCTTTCTGTTTGAAGTTACTTTTATTTTTTGCTGCATAAAATGAGCAAAAAATGTGTTTGTTTTTTATTTTTGTTAAAAATCGTGTATGCAATATCTTTGTTTGGTATATGAAGTTAATACATTTCATTTGTGGTATACGTGGAAGCAAACAATTGCATAACTAATGAAATTCTGTAAAATTTTAAGGGTGCAATATGAAAATGGATTTAATATAGATATTTTTATGTTTTAATTGAATAGATTTATATTATTTAAAATGCATTACATAGTCTGATAAACCGAAAAATAGAACTGTTGAAATGACAGACAAGGCAATGAACTTGGAGGAAAATGTGTGTTAGTTGTTTCATCATAAAATAAATGTCGAGGAAGTACTGCGTATATTTCACAATTTAGCCTCTTCCCTTTCTGTACTGTAGTTTTCATAACTAGGGATTGCAATACCGGTCCAAAAGTTCAATACCGATATTCGGCATTTCTTAGATCTTGATACTGGTTTTAATACCGGTAGAAAAAATTTCGGAACAAGAAAGAAAACACGGGTGTTTCTTTGTTTTATTTGCCAGTTTTATTAGATAATGTAATTATCACAAATATAATTTTTAATTTATAAATTATAACATTATATGAAGAATCACAAAAAAGTAAAGGATTATCTTTTTTATTTAAATCACAAAAAAAAGTGTAAATATTACTATTCAATCTGTGATACTATTACAAATTTTTGAAATGTGATCTTAAAAAACATAATGCATCAATTGTACTGAATGATATACAAATACAATGTGTATAACAAACTCACCAATTACAAAAATATATCGAAATATACGCGCTTTCTTCACAACTACAACCTTGTTTTTACAGATACGAATCCTGCGTGTGTGCAGTATCACTTTGAGCTGTAATAGCATAGTTTTGGCCGGCCTCCTTGGATGATTCACATATTTTATCACTTCTGTTTGTACGATGCAACTTTGTGTTCACAGGAAATTAATTTAAAACAAAACATTAAAAAAAAAACATACAGTGGAGACAATTTAAAAAAATTCTAGTAAATACCGAAAAAACGGTATTTGAACTTGTGAATACCGGTATTACAAAATTGTACAAATGGCTCAAAATACCGGTATTCGGTACACCGGTATTGCAATCTCAATTCATAACATATATTGTAGGGAAAGACTATTTCGATGCATTTTTATATCTTTTAATTTTATAGGAGGAATCATTAAGCTGCACATAGAGCATCTTCCTAAAAATTTGCCAAAACATATGAACCCCATCTCTTTTATTTTTGCTAATGCTTCAGATTGTGCTCTCTGCAAACATCTTTGATTAATTACTTTCATTTGGAGGCATCATAAACAAGCGAATTCTATTAGGGCCGAGTGTTTTCACGAACGCAATCTCGTACAAGTGCGTGGTTGTGTCTTGGCGAAATTCATTTACCATCCGATTCGCAGCCCGCTGACGGACGGGCGTCATCTTTCGTGGGTTTCGGATGATATATGTGACTGTCAGCTCACGGTACCTTCGAAACTACTCATTTTTTTAGGGCAGAATGTTTTTTCTGAGGGATGGATCTGTTTGTGTAAGCCTTTCTTCTTATATGGTGACGAGTAAGGGCTGTGTGTTCGCGGCTCGTTCGTTCTCTTCCAGAAGGAAACATGCTGACGAGAGGCTAACGAAACTGCTTAGGGTGTGTAGGCTGTACCGCTTTTAAACCTTTTGTTTGTGGGTAAGAAGAATAACTTTGCTAATGTGAGCTTCCCATGACTTTGTAAATTATTTTCGCACAGACTAATGTTTCTTTTGAATAGTTTTCATTTTTTTCTTTTTTTTATTATGGGATCATTCGAGTTGAATCTTTTAATGAACACTTATTCTGGTGAATCGTGCTTTGAATTTAATGTCTTGGAGGAATTTCCGTAAAATCCGGTGTATAACGCGCACTTTTAACACCAAAAACAAGGTCGAAATTTTCAGGTGCCCATTATACGCCGGGTATAAAAATGATAGCTTTAAAAATAGAAAAAAGAAATGAGTATAAAGGAAAATTAGATTTCTACATATATCGAAATACTGTTTATTGTAAAGATATGACTTACTTTATGAGCTTAAAAAAAGAGTTGTAATTCTAGAAGTATACCATTTTTTCAAAAGCCTGGGATAATAATTCAAATAAATGATTTAAAAACATAAGGGCACTACATACTTACATTTCATGTTTCTTCGTAAAAGAGGGGTGCGCATTATACGGCGAATATACATCAAAATTAAAAAAAATGCAGCTTGAAAGTATAGGTCCGCGTTATACGCCGGATTTTACGGTATACATTCGCAATATTATCGCTGTGTATCATGAGGGGAAATTAAAACAATTTGTAAATGTGTAGCTTAATCGTTTTTGTGTAGAGAGAGAGGTTAAAAACGCGAGGCAACCTTTTTTAACATTTTTTTCAGTAACAATCAGACGTTAATGGTATTAGTTTTACATCTTGACGAATATTAATGATAACCAGTAGTGTAACGTACACCCCCGCATTGCGGGGCGGCCCAGGGTTCAAGGGAGCCCAAAGCCTGACTGATGCCAAATACGTATCCATTGTAAAATTCGGCTGAGGGTCCAAAACCTGGCGATTCAAGGGGGCCCTAATAGTCTTCGTTACCCACTGATGATAATGAAGTATTATAGTGGCTTGGGATAGCATATTTCTTCGTAGTACAGGGTTGATCAACAAAATGTATAACACACTTGGATGAAGAAAAACGAATATATTATCATAAGTAGTACAGTGAATGAAAATGACAAAGTTACAATAAGTGTTCAAACTGCCATCCACCCGCCTCCAAATATTTTTGAGCACGATACCGTACGTTGTTGGTGACATCTCTAAGAGTAGTTACAGGAATGTGCGGCTAGCCGTTTCAATTTCATAGCGCACTTCCTGTTGTGTGCGCGATTTCTTGCTGTACACCACCTTGAGGTAATCCCATAAGTATAAGTCAAGTGGTGTTTAAATTAGGTGGGGCAGACTTTTCCATGGTATGTGGGGGCTACTTCTAATTTTTTCTAGGAGTTGCGGTTCACCCAGTGTTAGTGGTGCATGCAAGGGGAGGGGGTCCATGGGTCCGGACCCTCCCTCAAGGCCTTTGATTTTTTTCCCGAGTGATTATAATCCCATGTAAAAAGAACGTAAACTGTAATTAAGCATATGTTATTTGTATTTTTTGTTAATTAATGTTAATTATTTATTCAGTAATTTATTTTTTGCTCCCGACAATCGACAAAATCAAAAAAATATGTTTGGCTGCGTATTTTGGGGTATGATACGAGAATGGAAGACCCTCGACCCCCTCTTGATAAATTCTTGTGTGCACCTCTGCCCAATGTCGTAGGTGTGATGAGCAGTAGCGCACACAGGAATTTTTCAAGGGGGAGGGGTCCGGGGTTGAAAGTTCACCATTCTTGTATCATGCTATTTTTGATTTTGTCGATTTTCAGGAACAAAACACAGCAAAAAACTAATTATTGAATAAATAATTAGCATTAATTAATAAAATTAATCATTAATAATAAATATTTAATTAAATTTTACATATTATATGCTTAGAATTTTAACCAATCGGAAAAAAATCAATGGCTTTGGGAGTCCGGACCCCTTCCCCCCCTTGTGTGCGCCACTGGTGGTGAGGTATGGAAAAGGTTATTATTATAACTTAATAATAAATACGGAATATGTGTACTTACCTTTTGTAACAACTTTTTTAAAACCACTTTTAAACCAAAACGCAAGATACACAAACATAATAATAATAGCCACATGTATAATAATATCAAATGATGCATTTCTCATGAAAAAATTCGAAATACATTAAAAATAAAACATTTTTATCTAAAGTTAGTTTTCGTTGTTATAGTCAGTAGAAGACTTGGTCTGCGTACTGTCAGCCGATCTTGAATTTTCCGTATATAACTCAAACTTATAACATTAACATATTACCCGGTCTTAAAGTGTGGATACATTTTTTGGTCACTCCTGTATATCACAGTCAGTGGTGTAACGGAGAATATTACCCCCCTGCACAAACTCAGGTTTTTCGCACTCTCCCTATATATATCGTTTAAATTTTCAATCGTTAACAAAATACTTTTTTTTCATCCATTCAAGTTCAAATACTTTTTTAAACTTGTAGTGGAGGACACTTGATATTAATACTGTTTTTTCCATATATTAATTCATTAATTAAACTTAATAAATGAATAAATAGTAGAAAACAAAAATAATAGTCCAACACCATATATAAAAAGGGAATTCTCTTGTTGTGTCCCTGTAGCGCAATGGATAGCGCGTTGGACTTCTAATCCAAAGGTCAGTGAGTTCGAATCCTACCTGGAATGGCCTAATTTTTGAGAATGGGATATATGAATGAATAAATAGTAACAAACAAAAACAATAGCCCAACACCTTATATAGATAGAACAACGGAAAATTGCAAGGAAAATCGCTTTTGATTTTGCCACTTAATATTGTGATTCTGTCATATGTATATACATATTTATATTAATTGTAATTATTTAATAGAAAGTAACTAAAATATAAAATTTTTTCTTCGAGACCTAAGTAGGAATTGACTCTAAAAATTTTTGTTTTATATTATTTGTTTAGATAATGTTTGCGTGTGACACTGATCTTTGAAAATAATTCAGTCAATTGATAATTATAATTTGAAATGTGTGCATGCATTTCAGTTCAATTTTACTTTAAATAATACGATACACGCAAGCATATGCTCGTGTGTAATTTTCTTGCTCTCATATTTCATGATATAATCCTATAAATTGATGGCTGGCGTACCCGTTCCTCGCACGGGTGAATTGAAAAATTAAACATTGCAGATTGAAGGATAAAGAAGTTTTTAATGAGTTAATTTACGTGAATTGCAAACTAAAGAAAAACAAAACAAAAAAGCTTTTTGCATATCTGAGCTGAACAAAAAAACCATATTTGTTAAATTTTAAGTCTGTAGATATAATAGCTGATAAAAGGATTCATTTTTATTTTTATTTATAACGACCCGTAGCTCTCTCGTGGGAAAACACCTTCCTAAGCTGATCTCTGCTCTGCAAAAGTAACATATTATTACAAATTTTGTGCAATGAAATCTTAAAATAGTGTAAATAATTTATATCTGGATGTGTAATAAATTAATATTACTTTCTGTTGTATTTATTTTATGTTAACATTGTAATATTCGCAAGCAACGCCGTTCCTTACATTATAAGAGCGATTCAATGGAAGCATAGCGAAATGTTAGCGATAGAGCCAAGTTGGCATTATTTTTGGCGACCCTGTCGGCAACTTGGCGATTGATTGAACGGTGCTGAAGTCTCTATGCTGTAGCGCCACCTGGTGGGGAGCTGCAACAAAGAGGAAAGCATAAAAACCTTCTCTAAAAAATTACTTATACATGCGAATTTTCATAGTGATCGGTTGAAAGGGGTTGGAGAGTGATGCGATTGAAACATACAAACATCCATTTTTATATAAATAGAAAAGCAAACTTTTTTACATAAATTTTAGAAAGTTTTCTATTGAGAAACGAACACAAAGAAACTGTTATCCTTAAGGTAAACCGATAAAACCTATAAACAGTATTTCATTATTCGGATAAGAATAATCAAGAGTAGTGCTCAGGGACTGCATCGTCGGGTTTTCATTGGGAAAAACTCCAGAACTCCTCTCTGGAGTGCATTCAGGCTCTTCTTGCGTTTTTTATTTTTATTTTTTCCCCTTGGAGGGGATGATTAAACAGCAAAAAGCTGAACTCGAGAGGGGAAGAGTTAAGAAGAATGGAGTGTTGCCATGACCCATTTCTTACCTTGGAGTGAAAGGGCTAAGCTTGAAAGCGTACTTGCGATTATATTATTGGGATATCGCCACTTGCCTTACTTCTAAGTTTTTTCTTTTAGTGTAATGCATGTATTAGCTTCATCGCATGTTGACTTAAGCCTATATATGCAGGCAATTAGTTTCTTGTATGGGTGGCTGCTGGAAAGTAACTCGATCTCCTTGGTGAATCACAAAACTAGCTTGTTTATAAAATGGCTTTCCCCCTTCTATCGGTTTTCTGTATCGCAATTTTTTAAAGTATTGTTCTGTTGTATGTTGTCACAGCGGGACTATAAAATTTGAAAGAGCCTTTTCGATCTGGAAGCTTAATAACTCGGTGCTGAGTTATCTAGTACCGATTAGGTGGAAGGCTAAGGGCCACGGAAAACTTTTTTTCATTGAATTTTTTATAAACAAGTAATATAAAAAAAATTAAGTCAATTCCTACTTAGGCCAACAAACAATAGTTTTATTTAGTTACTTTTTATTAAATAGTTACAATTGATATAAATATGTATATATTTACATATGGCAGAATCACACTGTTCAGTGACAAAATAGAAAGCGATCTTCCTTGCAATTTTCCATTTTCTTTTCTCTGTATAGGGTGTTGGACTATTTTTGTTTGTTTGTTACTATTTATTCATTTTTTAATTTAATGAATGAATTAATATTTGAAAAAAAAAAACTATATTATAACATCAAGTGTCATCCACTATAAATTTAAAAAATGTATTTGAACTTGAATGGATGAATAGAAAGTATTTTAATAACGATTGAAAATTTTAGCAATATTTTTAATATTATATATATAATATTATATATATATCTCTCTCTCTTGCAATATATAGCAAGAGAGAGAGAGAAGAGAGAGAGAGCAATTGAAAAATCTCGTTATAATATACTGTAAGGATGCAAAATGCTCCAAACTTGTAAGAGTTAAATTATACGACTCCTTCAGTTATGTCCAGCTTTAAAATTGTTCATACGGAAATTCGGATGTACGAAAACTTATTGTTTTATCAAAACTCAAACTGTCTAAGGGTTGGATGCTAATCTCCCCTCATAAGGATAAGATGTTTTACTGTATTAAAATGAAAAGCTATATGAACATCCAAAACGAAATATACGTTCATTACTTCGATGAAAAGGATCTTTCTAAGTGAATGTGGCTATGATCTTTGTAGTTATGGTCACGAACTCGTAGCCAGAGTGTCATGGGTTTGAGTCCTGGTGCCTCTGAAGACCCGCAGTGTAAAGGATGCCGATGCACGTTAAATCTGTTGAAGCTGAATGTCTTCCCGTTGGTGTGGTTTGGTGGTTAGGCGAGGGAGATCCCAGCTCACAGATGTGATCCTTTTCATTTGACTGAAGTTTAAAATGACAAGGTCCGCCGCCGGTAGCCCTCGTGTTGCTGCGAAGTTGATATAACCCCCCACCCCATTAGAACGAATTTAAAATTGAGCATTTCAATCATTAATTTTTTCCGGGGTTATTGAAAATAAACAGCAATGGATTTTAATTGAATTTATTGAAATTCGTTTCTTACAGATAATTTTTATTTTTTATCATATATTTTACAAAATGTTAAAGTATTTTCATTTTAATCATTGCAGCTCTCGTTGAAAATGATAATTGTTTCATTATTATTTTCTTTATTTCTAAAATATTCTTCTGAGAAGTTCTTTTCTTAATACATATTTTTTAAACTAAATAAATTAATAAACAATAATGATAAAATAAGGATGTGCTATTTATTTTTATATTGTAGAGATTAGTAAACATTTTGAAACATTTTATATAAAATGATGAATATTACTCTATATTTTGCTTCGCATAAGCTTATCCGGATATTTTGGTATGAAAGTCCCTTGAATGACGTTGAGTCCGAATTTTCTCTGGCAAATCGGATTTTTCAGCCGATGCAATAGAAACAACATACTTAGTATATTTCTTGGGATATAAAAAATACTGCAGATTATATGACTTTGATTAAATTTGTTAGGAATAAGTAGATTTGATATTTTCTGAAGATATATATCGGCACTATTTTTTTAGTTTTACTGTATATTACTGCAAGTATCATCTTAGAACATAGAAACTCTTTAAATTCTTTGTAGGATATGTAAGAGCTTTCCTCGTAACTTTAGCATGTATTTCGAATGTTTAGCTGTATTTTGGCAATTTTTTTCTCTCTCAGATATTGATTTTACTACGAACTTTTAACTCAAGTAATTCATAAAAGTTTTATTTATTTATTTATTTTTTTGAGTGGTAGGAGAAATATTGTGGCATGGTGGTAAATTATTTACCAAAATCTATAATAATGATACACACTTTCTTTTATTTTTTCCCGTTGTTGTTGCTTTTATAAAGATTTTAATATTGATGAACTGAAGTGAATTAATAGTGGAATAAATAGACAAATATATAAATTTGAGATGATTCCATTACAGCATGGAATTTGATGTATAAATTTGAGATGATTCTGTTGTGGCGTGTAGTCGATCCACGGAATAGAATTCAAATAATTGATTATAGTTTACTAAGCTATGAAGTTGGATCGATAGTTGCGTTCTATGGATTTAGAACTTTCCGCATTACGGCTGCAACCTGGCCATTATTTTCCTAAATATATTGAAACTGCCAGACTGCACGGTTTGGATCAGATTGGAAATACCTTGTGAATCCCCTGCTTCGAATTAAGATCTGAATTAATATCGTTGGAACATATTTGGGGAGGGGGCATGTAATTTAATCACACTGGCGACGGATTTCGTAACTTCGAGTCATGTTCAAGTGACACCTGATTTGGTAACCTCCTCCGGGAAATTTCACACACGCCAACAAGACTCGAAACCAAAAAATTTTAGACATCAAACATTCTAAACGGCAGTCTTCAATGACACTAATGTGGTTAGTGGTCAAGGTCACGGACTCGTGGCTGGTGTGTCATGAGTTCGAGCCTAGTGCCGCTGAAGACACGTCGTGTAGAGGAGCCGATGCACGTTAAAGCTATTGAGGCTAAGTCCTCTCGTTGGTGTGGTGGGAGAATTAAGAGAGTGAGTGCCAGCTCAGGAATCGTCCTCGTTACTTGACCTTGGCTCAAAATTTCGAGGTCTGTCGCCAATAGCCCTCGTCAGCATTCACTATCTTTCTCATTCAATGGCACTAGGTTTGGAACCTGCAACTCCAAAACGCCATCCACGAGCTTGTTAACGTGACCATTGCTCTACTGCGGCCTCAATTTCTGTGCTGTGTGTGTGGGGGATAATATACAAATCACAATATCAGTGTTTCATTAATGTAATCTAAATGTCATATCCAGGGGTTCTTAAGTTTTTCTCGGTGGCGCCCCATTTTTTGTACAAATTTTTTACGACCCCGTAAGTATTGCTCAATGTGCGTAAAACAAATAAAATAATTGGGTTTTACTATAATTTAAGTCAAAAAATTCTTCGTTGTATGTGTTTTCTTCTCTGGATTAAATTCCAGATACAATGCGTTAAACTATTTGTGAAGGGCGAACGAGTCATTTTATGCAAATGATGTACCAAAAAATAAAATTGTAGGCAACCCCAGCTGCAAGTCGTTCAATTCCATTTAGGGTCGCGACCTCTAGTTTAAAAAACATTGTACTACAAAAATTTAAAAAAAATTTTTATGCATCAACGATTGTTTCCTTCTATTTATTTCCTTTTTAGGGAAGGGGGTAGGATTAAACACGCATGCGCTTCACATGTGTTACGTAACGTTTGTAATGTTATTTGAATGCAAGAGTGTTTTTACTCATTAAAAGAAAAGGAAGCCCTATTATATGGTAATGTAAAACTATTTTAGAATCACGAGACTAGAGGGTAGGGTAGGGTGAAAGTAAGTGGTACATGCATAGCTTAAGTTGAAACTTTGTATTCAATACCACAGATGAAGATTTTATCAGCAATCGATTTATTGCGTGACTTAAAGGGAATATTTCTACATTACTACTTTCGGAATGACACGGTTGAGAAGTGCACTGGGTAGTTCTCCTTCCCACCCCTTCCCAGTACTTTGTTTGTATTGAAGTGACGCGTGTCGGCTCAGTGGTTTGTGTTGTTCGTAGTCAGTGTATATTTTATTGGAAAGATAATTGTTCAGTTTGCATCTGGACTCGTAATATGTTTTCACAATGTTTATATGACTAATTATCGCGCTTTTGCTACAAAAGTATCTTTGACTATCATGTTTTGGAATTTGTGACACAAGACTGACAAAGCAGTGTTAAAAATTCTGGAATATTTGGTGTTTTGCGTGGTGATTTCTTTAGAAAAACCTTTCGTCACTTCAATTTGCCAGAGTTAACCTTCTCGCTCTGAGCAGTTATTTTATCAAAGTAGGTTCAAAGAATTGCATATTTTTTATTATGTATTTCAAATCTGCATATTAAATCTCTTATTTAAAAGTTAAAATAAACACAAACAATTTTGTAAAGTATAGAAATAGATCATAAAAATATGAACATAAAAACATAATCAGGATCAGCACAGGTTGCACGGTTAAACAATCGGAAAAAATGCATACCCGCGGAAATCACGGGTTGCGCAAATTTTGCTACATCTGCGTTGCCCTTGGAAATGGTGGGATACGTAGCGCGAGGGTTAATTCTAGTCTTGGCGCTCTCTCCCGTAAAATGCAACAACTTGGTGAGCGAAATAGTACATTTTCATAAAAGAGGACAATTTTGTGCGCTGGCGAATTTTCATTTTATGCAGCCATAATTTGTCATTAAAAAATAACAATTTCTGTGTTTACTGATTAAAAACTTTTGTAATGTGTGCCTGACATGTAAATGAGAGAATTAAAAAAAAATAAACGTACACGATGCGCTGATTGAGTTTCACAAGTCAGTCAGGATTGACAGCTCCAAACAAACATTTTAGGTAGCCGAGATTGCCTAGTGGTCAAGGTAACGGACGCTTGGCCGGCGTGTCATGAGTTCGAGCCCATTACCTCTGAAGACCCGCCGTGTAGGGGAGCGATGCACTTAAAATTTTTCGAGCGTTCAAACGTCCTCTCGGTTCAAAATGATGAGGTCCGTCGCCAAAAGCCCTCGAGTAGCTGAACAGTGCGACGTTAATATTCACTCACTCAGTCATTCTGGAATGAATAGTAGGTTTGTATGTTAAACAAATACCTATTATTTTTTTCAAAAGTGTGTATTTACTTTTGTTATGCCTTATCCCCTTTCTTCACTCTCCCTATAGCCGCCCAAATGGTATAGTTGTGGTTGATTGCTGTGCCTTTAGTCCTGGGTTCGAGTCCCGGAGAAGGCATGGATGCTTGTAAATGTATTTTGCCTATGCGGCATGAGGTGCATTTACTCTTCATCGAGCCGAATGACCTATCGAGTGGTTGGTGGAAGGGGAAGAGAGGTGGGACACACCTTGAGTACCCCCAGATGTTCTTAAAATTTAGGGTCGAACGGAGCCAAAACATACTGCCTCCTACATGGTGCTTAAAGTTGTGGCTAACGACTGACGTTAACTGATCCCTTGCTACGAATGAATCTCATGGGCCTGATCTGACACCGTCTTCAGGAGAGATTAGAAACAACCAACAACTAGACAACAACCCAAAAATCATTTAATAGACCTTTTAGACTTTTTACATTAAGGTTCAGCTTAAAATGACATTATGTTCTGGTTAAGAAGTGTTAAGGTTGAATCCCCTATTTTAGCCCTCACCTTTATTTATCGCCTACTTGGCGAATTGTTTTCCTTACATTGGATGTAAATCCAACAGAAAAATGAACTGCTGGAACAATTTGGCACAATTTTTCTTCTTTTTCAAAGGCGTGGGCTAACATTGGATTTTACCTCAACGATCTTATCACAAATGAATCCTGAATTCGAAGTTCATTTTCTCTGGAGACCTTTGTACGATATAGAAGCGGTCTGTTCCTTGTTATAATTCAGTTGGGTCTTTGAGAAATCATGCCACTTGGTGTAGGTATTAAAAGAATGGGACAGTTTTTCTTGCGTCGTCATCAACAAATAAACCATAGTTCAAAATCATGGTGTCTTTCTCTTGTAGCGTATTGTGTGCTCATCACGCACGTTATTAATTTAAAAAAAAGCTTCTAATTTTTCGAAAATTGTCATAACACTATTAACTTTTAAACAGCTGGTTTTAATTAACGAGAAAGTACTTACATTCTAAAAAAGAACTGACTCTTTTGCTAGTGAATGTAAATGTAATATTTATTTTCTTCCATGAGCATTCTGCCAAGTTAAAGTACAACTACATTATATTGAAGTGTGCAAGTTTCCGTTAAACCTTATCAAATTTTTGGAGGGACAGAGAATGTAGTGATCACGCAATTTCTGTAAAATCCCGAGTGTAGGATGATCGATTACCACCAGAGGTTCACAGTAGAATTTAAACGATGAAAATCTCAACAAAATACTTTCTTTTAAAGCTTAAATTTTTGAGGGTCGAAGAATTCTCTGAACAAGAAGCATTTTTCCAGTCCACTCACGCTATCTTAAGTCTTTAAGCAGATTAACGTCGACCTGTGGTAAAAATTGACTTCTCTCTGTTCGAATGCGTTCGTTGTCTGTTCCATGCAGACGATCAACGTTCAAAGTTCGTAATTTTCGTAAAACGTGAGCAAATACCATGTACTTCGAAGATGTTAACAATTTACAATATTTAATATGTAATATGACGTAAGACAAGTAATGTAAAAAAAAAAAGTTAAGTCAATTCCTAAGGTCAAAACAGAAAACATTTATTTTTTAGTTACTTATTATTAAATAATTACAATTAATATAAGTTTGTATATACATAGGACAGAATCACAGTATTAAGTGGTGAAATAGAAAGCGGCTTTCCTTGCAATTTTCCTTTCTATATAGGGTGTTGGACTATTTTTTTTGTTTTTATTTGGTACTATTTATTCATTAATTAAATTAAATTATTCTTATAAAATAGTGTAAAAAAAATCCCATTCTCAGAAATCAGGCCATCCCAGGTGGTATTCGAACCCCCGACCTTTGGATAAGAAGTCCAATGCGCTGTCCATTGCGATTTTCCTTTTTATATATGGTGTTGGACTCTTATTTCTGTTTGTTACTATTTATTTATTAATTAAGTTTAACTAATGCATTAATATTTGAAAAAACTGTATTAACATCAAGTATAATCCACTATAAGTTTTAAAAAATGTATTTGAACTTGAATGGACGAATAAAAAGTATTTTGTTAACGATTGAAAATTTCAACATATATATCTATCTTTTTTTTCTATTATGTCGAAAATTTCTACTGTAATGGGAAGGTGGATCCATAAGGCATTGCTTAACCCTAAATGGATGGCCTAATTCAGCGACAGCTTTAGAAATCATAATAGGTCTCCAGTTTAGTCCAAAGATTTTGTTTGTATCTACATCTGTTGTTGTCTCGTGAACTCCAATTTCTTTCTTCTTTGGCATTGTAAAGGTTTTAGAATTTTTTCACTTTTATTTTATTATAATATATATACATATATATATATATATATATATGTAGAGAGAGAGAGAGAGAGAGATTGAACTAATAGTAGGAATTAAAAAAGAGAAAAAAAATGCCAGTAAATTATTGATATCAAAGAGAGCGTTAATTGTATTTTGTTTACATTTAGTGGTGTGTTAAGATTTCGCGAGGCCCTAGGCCCCTGGACTCCACCTGCGACTCTTTTTAAACTATACATAGCCCGTGTGTAGCTGAATAGTGCGACGTTAATATTCACTCACCCATTTTGTTTATTTTTAATAATTCAGTTAATTCTTTTCAATGGAGGGTTTTAAACCCCTCTCTTCAGTACGACGTCATCAAAGATAATCCCTCATGTGCTCTTTTTGGGAGGGATGGAAGTGTAGTTTTGAAACTTTTAATTAAGAGACATGGATCGACAGAATTTTGTTATTCTCTGCAAGCGGGAGAGAGAATCTATTGAATATTTTTCTTCGTGTGTCCCCGGAGCCTTGGGAAGGGTTGATTGCATTTATAGCTGTGAAATCAATGATTTGTAGCTGAATAGAAGACAGCATTTGCAGCGTGTGCAGAACATCTTCAAGTCCAACTGCCCGCAATTAGCCTTTATGAAGCAGTTACAAAAGACATTTATCATCCGGTTGACGTTTATCGCCTGTTCTATGGCACGAAGTCACGTTGATGCCGTCACTTCAAATAGACTGACAATGCAGGTTTCACTAAGCTGGGTCGGTGGACAAAAAGCACGTTCTCTGTTGCTCTGTCAATTACCAGCACAACGACATCATTTTGTAAAAAACATTTAACATGTAACATGTAAACATTTCACGATTTTCTTCGTAAAATAACCTCTCTATAGCGAAGTGCATTTTCTATATAATAAGGTGACCAGTTTTTTTACAATGAAAAGGAGGACGAAAAATTTAAGAAAATGTTACAACGTAAATATATGAAAAATTTTATTAATTGAAACAAAAATACGCTAATTAGGCTTACATCCCTTTTAATTATTTACTTAAACGAGTATTTTCTCATTGAATGAATTTTTTTTTTGTTTGTCAATATATTATTTTCTAATATATATCGGGAAATTTCGGGGCAAAAAATATCCTTCATCTTTACTGTAAGTACTGCAGCTAAAATATCAACATTCAATCTTGATTTCTCACTTATCCAAAAATTACCAACTGAAAAGTCTCTTTCAGCTAGTGTCTTAGTTCCAGGGCAGCACAACGTAAATTCAAAATGAATCACTAAAATGTTATATGGAATGTGTTCAATTTTGAAATGGTTAAGTATTTCAAACCCATCTTTTATCAATTTCAACATGTTGATTTTCCATTTTTTTCAATTTATTATAATTTAAATATACATTCAGTCTTCCAATTTCTTCAAACAGACCATTGTCAACGATTTTAATATCAGGCGTTTCTTTTGATAAAAAATCAACACAGTTTTCTATATCTGCCCAAATTACTTGTGATGAAGTCAAAAAACACCATTGAAAACTGTTATTCCGTGTGATATTTGTTTGAGACTATTCTTCGACATATTGGAAACATGTTTGGTTCATCTCTGAATACAGAGATTAACATATCAGTTTTAAAATATTGAAAAAGGAGGACACTTTTCGAGGAAGGACAGGACCTACAAAAGGAGGACGGTTGGTCTCCTTACTATATAACGAACTTTTTCTTCTGCGATTCAATTTTTTTCCTCACTGTTTTTAAAGTATTTCTGAACATTTCAAGTTATTCTCTCTTTAACACATTTTATGGTGGTCATAATTCTTGAACTGGTTTTATTAGATCGTAATTCGCCGAGAGCAATAGAGTTCTTGACGTTTCATTTATGAAGTGCAACCTTTAACCCCCATTGTCCAGGACACAAAAAACATATTCGATATCCCCTTTCACACACAGTGGAGTTGTCCCGTGTCCTCGTGTGTGCTCAGCTCAGGTGTCGACCTCGTCACTTGACCATGGTTCAAAATGACGAGGTCCGTCACCAAAAGCCCTCGTACAGTTGAACAGTGCGACGTTAATATTCACTCACTCAATAACTCTACCCAGAGAATTTACAAATTTTCTTTAAAAGCGCATAATTTTTCATTCTGAAATGCAAAATTTTTGAATATTCTTGAGAATGTTAACGATCGAGGAATGTTCTGAGAGATAAATAGGCTGTAGATGCAAATGCCTTTAATTTTTCTTTAGTGTTTTGAAAAAAACATGAACATGAAGCTCATTTTCGAGACTGAAAAATAAATGTGTTGAATCAAATAAAAGTGAATAGTGCAATCGAATATGTTGATTTTAAATTATAATGTAATATTCATGCTTGATCAGGTTTTTTTGTTTTTAAATATCAAAAAGTAATGTTGAAGTTGAGATCCCCTTCTTTTGTAAGACTAATAGAGCCTTAAATCCTGTTTGAAAAAATGAAACCTTTAGACACCTCTGGTTGTGAAAATTTATTCGAATCTATTTCAGAGTCTCCCGTGACAGCCATTATCTCAGTGCGTTCTACTTTTTGATATTCTGCTAAAAGTAAGTCTTGAGACATTGAATGCAAATGTCAGTCACATTTGTTCATTTTTTGAAGCATTTCATTCCGCGCAGTTCATTCTTCGTTTAAGGGTAGGACAAGTTGATAAGATGACTGAATAGGAGTTTGATTGCGATTCGGTGAATTCTGGTACTTCCAGTGCAGGTTTATCCATTGGGCGCTTGGGGTGAGTGCCCAGGGGCCCGGGGCCTGTAAATCTTCTGCGCCCAGGGCCCGAAATAAGCTAAAACCTGCATTGGGTACTTCTTTGGTCAGGGGTGGCGAACCTTTGTGGATCAACGGCCATTTTTTCTTAAAAAATGTTTGATAAGGTATAGACGTGCAGTCAAAAATATTTTGACTAGTAATTATTGAGAAAATAATAAAATTAAATACTAACAACTCAAAACTCTTTATTTACTACGAAAAAATACCTTTTGTACTGTATACTTGAAAATATTTTAGTTAAACATGTAATTCAAATTAAAGGAACATTAGTGTGATTCCTTTTGCTGAAGATTGTGTGTGTGGATGACAAATAACTTATATTAGGATTGTAAGATGTTACTTTTAGTAGAATGCATGCTGAATTGGAGTCATCTGCCTAACGGTTTCTAAGCAATAAATTATTTTTGCTGTGGTTCTTTTTGCAAGAGTATTTGCGATTTGTACAGACGATGTTCTGCATACCACTGTTTCATAACATAAATACACATCGCTTTATCGCCATTATTAATAATGCCATATTTCTAGATTCACAGAGTATGAAATTCTCTGTTACACTTACTATCTTGCACTTTTTGTTCTAAACTAGCCTTGTTGAATAACAGTTATAAATCGTAAATATAACACAAATAAACTTCAAAATACAGTTGTGTCAACGAAATTGATTAAGCTATGCGTAGACAAATTTTGCATCAAAAGCAACTGTAGCCCACGACTAACTAAGGCAAGACAATAACAAGCATGTGTGCTCCCCACCCCTGATAATTCGCGTTTGTTCGTAACACTTCATAGTGAACTTTATTATTTTGATATAAAATACAAACTATTTTGATCGCTCGCTTGCCCAAAACGTGTCGTGTACCATTGATGGCACGCGTGACACTGGTTCGCCATCCCTGTCTTAGGTACTCATTGGCAGTGGAAAATAAAGCTTAGTGAAAAAGTTTTTTTTTCGGTATATGTAGAATTCGTTAACAATGGTTCTGTTCAGCTGAGAATCGATTGTTCGTTAATTTTTGCTGTTTTTTTAAATTCACACAGATATACTTAAATATATAAATATGCTTAAAATGTAAACAAATCTAGATAGCTCCGGCTGAGAAACATAAAAATTTAATGAGTTAAAAAGTGAAATGTTGTTGTTGAGATCAGCCGAGATCAGCAGGCTAGATCAGGTCCATGAGTCCATTCACGCTGAGGAAGTCCAAAACCAATAGGGATCTTAAAAAAATATATTTAGTTAAAAATTAATTATTAATAATTAATTTAAAAAATCTTGGTGAAATATATTTCATAAACAAATCGATTGCAAACTTTTATTCTGTTTATTCTTTCGATTTGAATTCATCACAGTGTTGCCATTCTGTGTTTTCTTAGATGAAAATAATTTGATTTTTTTTTACCTTCAAAATGTGTGTGTGTGTGTGTGGTGTACGAAATGTTTGCTACTCTGCCGAAACGCTATTGTCACCGGAAAGACTGTTTGCGGGTCGAGGAAGATTTTATTTTCTATAATATTGTATTTATTCGAATCTAAGCCGCATCCCCTCCCTTTTTTTAAAAAAAATTCTGTCTTCACATTTTGCAGCAAAAATAAATCTATGCTCTGTAATCTTTTTTCTGGAAAAGCACTCCAAATAACCCTTTAATTAAGAATTTTTTAATTAAAAAAATTCTAAAACTCATGTGTGAATCTTAGCTTTCAAATTTAAGCCTTTTTTTTTATTAAATATTTCGTACTAGTTATATTGAAAATGTATTTAATGGATATATATAATGCTACTTATGACATAACTAGTCGGCGTTTGTTTACAAACCATGGCTGCTCATGATCGTCATTGCTCACCTGTGGGTTTGAGTCCTGGTGCCTGTAGAGAGTTGCTATGGTGAGGACTGTTGCATGTTTATCCTGTCAAGGCTCTAAGTCAGCGATACTCAACGTGCGGGCCGCATGTGGCCCACCGGGTCTCTGTGAGTGGCCCGCTCATAACCACCAATTGCACTAAAAAATTCAATTATTTAAAAACAATTTATTAGAAATGTAGACGGAAAATTCGTCAGTCAAGCAATCAGATCTACCAATTTTGTTGTCGATGTCGTACAGGTACGAATTGTCAGGATTTTTTTAATTTGTTACTGTAACGATTAGTAACAACAAATAACAGTGAAATAGCGAATTGAAGTGGAGTAGTGACTATTTTATGGGTAAAACTGAGTTTTAATTATAAATAAATAATACTGATTTCAGTTTGGAATTCAGTCAAAACTCCGCTTTGTTGCCATTCTGCACTTGATAAATTAATATTTGAAATAAAAATGTCAGCTTTGTTTGTATGACAGTAGAATGTAAACTGACAACTTAGTTATGGATGAAAGGGAAGTGAAACTAAAAAATACATAAAGCAAATGATTAAAAAATACATAAAACTGAAATTTTTGTGTGTGTGTGTTTGATAGAGATTAACACAATATTAAAAGCTAAAAAAATGAGTTATATTATTTTGATCATTTTTCCACATTTTAAGTGTCCAGTATTGCCTTATTCTAATAATGTTCCCATTAATCCTCATGTTGCGGCCCAAAGGGGAAAAAGGTGATGAACCCCTTCTAAATCATCACATTTGCGTTAATGGAAGTTTGGAGAGCTCAACTCGGGTGTCGGCCTCTTCATTTGACCGTTGATCAAATTTACGATCTTCGTTAGTAGTAGCCCTTGTGCAGCTTCGAAATGCGGCGTTATTAACCAATCAATAATTTTGTATTAAATCAATGGGAATCACTTTACCGTAGAGTTGGACTGATACATGAAATTTCTTTAGTTCTGTATGTCACACTTATAATATTTCAGTTGCTATTGAAACAACTTTATGCAGTGCATCTAGCACAACTTTGCCAATAGACTTGACGCAATTAAATAATTTGATAGGTGCTAATTTCGCCATACGCTTCTTATTCTATTGACACAACAACCCAGCGTGGACCTTCTCGAGAACCCTCTTCCATTCCGATCTCTGCTTAGCAACAGTTCTCCGATGAGTCGTTATTAAGACTTAAAAAGCGTTCTTCACACGATCAGCGGATTTCAATTTGGGCCTACCCTTCGTTCTAGTTCCATTAGGTTTGTAACTGAAAGTTCTAAACGTCAAGAGGAATAAGGGTCCAATCGGCAGATAGGGGCTGCAAACCTCAAACAACCAATTTTGATGGATTTAATGACATCTACTTTTCCTTAAATAGCTCAGAATTATGTCGTTTTCTCCACAATCCATTCTCATTCACAACACCAAAGAACTTTACATCAGCGTTTCTCAAACTATGGGGTGCGCCTCCCCCCTAGGGGGGCATGATAAGCCTACATGGGGGATGCAAGCACAGAAAAGTCGAAAACAAAAAATTATTAATTTACTGAAAAGGGAAGCAAAATAAAATACATTCTGACATAATAAAAAATAAAATACTCCTTTACACTGATATAATACACTTAAAAATGTATCAGTACTGCACAAAGTATTTGATAGTTAATTTAACAATACTGAAATAAGATTAAGTTTGATAATTACCAGTGACCCCATGAACTTGTCATATATAAAATTTAATGCTCATCTTGATAAGTTGTACGGCTTATAATTAAAGTCGTATTGTACCTTTAACGCCAAAGTACATTATTATTGCATTCAATACATAGTTATTGTATGAAGGGGGGCGTGGTGAAAATTATGAATGAAAACGGGGTTGTAAATATTGGAAGAGAGAGAAGCACTGTTTAACGCTCAAAGATGGCTAGCTGTTCAGTCTGTGATTTAGTCCAAGTTTCAGATCCATAGGTGGTAAGCACAGGCCTGCTGCTTCAACAGCAAGATTTCTGTGTGTCTTTTAATTAATTTTGTCCTCATGGCCTTTCTTTCAGATTAGCAGCAATTAGCCTCTGCTATAATGAATCGGGTCTTTTTATGCGACGCGCGCGGTGTGTGAACATGTGTAAAGGCTGGATGATTCCGAATTGATTCCTATCACATCAACACTATCAGCAAATCGGCGTTATGAATGATAAAAACATGTAAATTATCAATGCTGTATCTAATTTCGTTTTCTCTTCCATATCAGATACGTGATTAATTTAAGTGGCAAGATAGGAATTTGGGGCGTATGAGATGTCAGATGTTGATGGATGAGTTAAGATCAGATTTCATTTATTCCTTTCCATGGCCAGCCGGGAAGAATGACGAACAACGATTCTTTTATTTCCCATTTGTTTCTTGTTTAATGGGAAATGTTTGACTTACCTGTACGTCATTTACTCTCAAGTGGTGCTCCATCTTTTGTTACAAGACTTTGAGTAATTGCACGAACGGTGGAAAAGATGAAATTGGCATTTTTGTTTTATTGGATATTACATTGTATTGCTATTTTTATGCATATCAGAAATATATGTTTTGTAAGTGATTTTTGTTGGGCGTGGTGAAAGACAAGGAACAATGATATTATTTGAAAATATGAAATGATTAGAAAATGTTTTATGAATTTAAGAGGTATCCTGATGTCATTATTAATTTTTATTTTCTAAGCTGTATCCATCACTGTAACTTAAAAGAAAAGTCGTAATTAATTTCTTTTATAATGTAGGTCTAACATTTCTGTACAGATATATTTTAGCCTGTACAATATCGTATTAATATAATTTCCGAATTTTTTATGTCGGAAAAATGTTGATTACAACAGCAAAAATTTTTTTCCACTGTAGCACGTGTTAATAATTTGATACGACCTCTACAAATACGACAGAAAGACCGACCTCTTTATTTTGATTAGGCGAGACCAAAAGGAAAGGGACAAAATCCACATGCTTAGCATTTGAATTTATTTGATTTTAAATAATCTCGCAACACGAGCTATTTTGCGACGGACCTCGTAGTTTTAAGCTTCGGCAAGTGACGAGGATGCGGATAATTCAATCTGAGGATGAAATAATAAGTGTACATTTAAAATTTTTTCTACTTGGATTTTTTGTGTGTGTTTTAGTTGTATATAAATTACGTGATCTCTATCTCTTACACTACATGCAAGAAAATAATTTAGTAACTGAATTTCATCTATTGGACAATTTGTTCATTTCCTATAAGGCAATTGTGTCAGACTCAGGCTAATTTGGGTCAAACAAGCAAGGTTTAATTTAAGGGGCAAAATAATCAGTATTCACGGAAACTTAGATTTATTTCGAATAATACATTATAATAAACATGTAAGAGAACAAGAAAAATTAAATGTTTACGTCCTGACACTTGACATCTCTTCTCTGCTACTACCTTTCCAACTTCGGGGAATTTTTAAAAAATTTTACTATACATTATTGTGTGCCGATATATTTATTGGTCGGGCCGCGAGTTTGACACCCCTGCTGTAAGTGGTCAACACATCCCAGTTGTGTTATATTTGAGTTAGACGTCAGCTAACAACAAAAAAGGCTGCCTAGTTTCATCAAGATCTTTTTTTGCTTCCTTGCATAACTGTTTATTTTTATCACAGAAAAATTAGAAATATATTTTTAAATTGTATTATAGCATATTTGCTTATTATGCATATGAATATTAAAATAATTATTTACGGATAATCCTGTAAAACAAGTAATATAATTTTTTTTAAAATTTTAGTTACTTTTTATTAAATAGTTACAATTAATATAAATATGTATATGCATAGGATTGAGTCAAATTTAATTATTCTAATAAAATAGTATAATAAAAAAGAAATCAAATTTTCAGAAATTAGGCCAACCCAGATGGGATTCCGAACCCACTGCCTTTGAGTTAAAAGTCTAACGCGCTTATCCATTGCGCTACAGGGACACAACGAACGAGTTTTCTTTCTATATATGCTGTTGGGCTAGTATTTTCATTTGTTACTATTTATTCATTTTTTAATTAAATTAATTAATTAATATTTTTAGAAAAGCTATGTTATAACATCAAGTGTCACCCACTGCAATTTTTAAAAAATGTATTTGAACTTGAATGGATGAATAGAAAGTATTTTTTTTAAGATTGAAAATTTGAACAAGATATATGTATATAATATAGGGAGAGTGTGAACTTATAGTAGGAATTGAAAAAGAGAGTACCTAACCATTTGCAAAATTACCATTTCTATACATATTAATATGTTCTGGGTTTTTTTTAAAATATCGTGGGAATTACTAAATGTATTTCACCAAATCTCCCTACCTTTACTTATTCTTGTCTGCATTCGCATTTTACAGCATTTTTGCAGAACTTAAAGTCTGTTTTTAGCTTGTATCGTAATAAAACGAAACAAATTTGTATTGGCGAATCTGCATGCCTGAAGAGACAGTGCATAAATTCTTGCTCGTGTTTTTCCAGAAACTCCTCCCTGTGTGGTAGGTATTTTTGAGTTCTGTTTTGGAAACATCGAAGAAGGATCATTGACCGCTTTCAAGGGAAGAAGGAGTAAAGCGAAATGCGCTTACAAAATGTGTCAAGGATTCATTTTCAAGAAACCGCGCATCACAATTCTAAAAACAGGTCGCTTGGCTCAGGGCTCTGCGGTTTTATACCCTCTTTAAAATTTTATCTGGCGCCTTTGTCGTTTCCCTGCGTTAAAACTCTATTACTCAAATCAAATGATCATGCCTTTTTTTAATTTACACATTGTCAAAACATTTGTTTGGTAATTGATAAATACCTGATGATTCAGAAATCTTGCCCTGATGATAAAAATCCGTTACAAATATAACAGTGTGACTTTTGTATCACTGGCTCGTTTTAGTAGTTTTTTGTGCGCAATAGATGACGGAAGTCAGTGGTGTAACGTGCACTCCCGCATCGCGTGGGGCAGGACAAAGGGCCCAAGGCCTCACTGATGCCAAATATGCAATCCTGTGTAAGATCTGGTTTGAGGCACAGAATCTGAATTTCCAGGGGCTAATATTCTCCGTTACGCCACTGACGGGAGTGCTCTTTCAAGTGGAATTTGGGGAGGGACATATGTAAGGAAGACATCACTTCGGCTGACATGGCGTCGATTCTAGAGAAAGCCTAACGTGTGCTTTGGTTTCTCGAAACGAATTCGCCCATTAATGTTCAGCGTAAATTTCGACATCGTTATTGACATCCTGATGCAAAATCTGTAAAGCGATGGCATGCGATGTTTAATGAAATAGGCAGCCTAACAGAAGATACATTAAGAACCCTTGGTGGGAACAAGAATGCCTCCTAGACATTCTTCGACTTATTATTGGGTGCACCCGTTGCAATTTTATTGAGGTAAATGATCTTATAAAAAATTCAAAACAGGATTGAATACATCCTAACAAACAAATGTTTACCGTAAAATCTGGCGTATACCCTCGCACTTTTAACACACAAAAAATTAGATGGAAATTTACGGACTGGGCGTTATACGGCGGATATGAAAATAATAGCTTTAAAGTATTTAAAAAAAAGATTTGCAGGGATCGAGATAATGTTAATTTAAAAGAAATGACTTGCCTAATGAACTTAAAATGTTGTAGTTCCAGAAGTATACTATTTTTTAAAATTTCTTGGGATAATATCTAAAATGAAAATGACTTCAGATCATAAGAGGATTGTACACATACATTTCAGGTTCCTTCGTAAAAAAGGGGGTGCACATTATACGACGAATATTCCTAAAAATTAAAAAATGCAGCTTGAAAGTTTAGTGGCATGTGTTATATGCTGGATTTTACGGTAATTATAATAGTTTGAGCACATAAAAAATATTTACAATCAGGGCAGAACTTTGGTTCATTCTATACTTCCAATTCTACTTTTGCATGAACTTTTTTTAGAAGATTTTCATTTAACACGAGATACCCAAATTGAAGAAAATTTTTGTTTTATTTTTAATTTTGTAATTGTGATGTTATGCGTTTTCCATTTGTGAAAATTCCCTTACTTATATAACCTTTATATGGAGTTTTTTTGCTAATTTCAAGATGTCAGACTCCCGATTCTAAATACAGCAATTAAGGTACGTGATGAGAATTTGTGTGTGTCTGTGTGTGTTTTTGCCTTCCAATTATAGTACATGTTATTTATGGGTAAAGTCACATTTCCAGTGTAAATTGTTTCTATAGATAATAATTTCGTTTAGGAATTCGAAGTTAAAAAATAACTTCTCTCCCAACATTTTAAAGTATGTTAAAAACCTTGTGAAGAAATCACCGTTGCCTTGAATACTATATACATATTTATTTTATGTAGTTTCTTTTTTAATTGCATACTTTGCTTGTTGTTGTTGTGGCTAGTCAGATCGAGGCCTACGAAATTCATCATGGCAAGGAGCTAGAAGTACGCCTGTCGTTGGACTTGAGCACCATACAGGTGACAGTACGAATTAGCTCGGCGAAATTCCCCGAAGGGACGATAGATGGCGACACCACCTATCTCCACAATTTTGGCATGGAACTGAAGGGAGGGAAATATTCTCCAGTCCCCTGCACTCGTGATTCAGCCCACAAGACTTTCGGAGCCACTGATTTAACGAGCACGTACTCCGTGTGTACTCGGAGGGTATTTGGTGGCATCGAATCCAGGCCTTCCGGTCTGGAGTCCGATGCTCTAACCACTAGGCTACACACGGCCACTTTGTTTCGTAAATTACTTTATCGGAAATTCTTTAAGACTGTCTCCGCCATATGTACGAGAACTAAACACGAAATATATTTTTAGGTAGAAATGTCTCAATTTTCACGAAAATTTGTAACACTCTTAATTCATGCATCCACTTATAACACAGCGTTTTTAAAATTTCAAAATTTTGCATGCATAATTAATTTTTTACTTTAACATATAAAAGGATAATTCATTTAGTATTACGGTATAGAGGAAAAAAAACACGAAACTCATTTTATACCAGAAAAATGGGTCAGCTGAGGTAAAAATAATTAATAATAAAATCTTCTACTCTCTGTAGAATAGCGAAGCCAGAACCTAATATTAATTTTGGAATATTTTCCACATCTGGGCTCTTCTCATGCTTCGCTAAGACAGCCTTAAAGTAAGTTGCTCAATTTCCTTTAATTGTTTCTCAAGTTAACACGTTTTGAATCGGTCTGCGAGAACCTTTCGATTCTCAACCTGGTACGATGATGCGTTTCCTGTTGAAGCGTAGGAATTCTTTTTTTGCTTCGCAGTCTACGCGGTATGTGAAGAGGTTGGGGAAATCAGTCACTGTCTTCTGCAGGGTGTGGGGAAAATATCAGCCCTACGAAACGCCGCTGTCATCAACAAAAGACCCGTCTTGCTAAGTTACATCCTTGCCAATTGTTTTGAGGGTTTGGTGTCCAACTATTTATTTTCTGCCTCTGTTTCGGAAAGCCTTTATGAGCTCGCCTGTCCGCCTTCTTTTGTGCCGCCAGGGCTTAATTCACGTGGGGTAAAAAAAAGATTTCTTTTTTATCGGTATTTTTTGTTGGATGCATAGCTGGCCGTGGGGGAGGAATGGCTGGAACGCTTTTTTGTGCAATGGATTTCCCTTTTATTTTGTGCTCTGTGACGTTGATAAATTTGTTGGTGATTAAACTTGTAAATTGTGGGTTAGAATGTAATTTAATTGTCAATGAGAAAATTATTGGTGTAGTTGTTTCAACATTTAAGATGCAAAAAAATTTCCTCCCACTTTAACGTGCTTAGCTCTGCAAGCAAATAAGAATATTGCGTGAGTTTAAAAGTTTTAAAGTTGTTTTCTTTTTTAAACATATGAATTTTTGTGTTCTTTTTTGCATATGTTGTTTTGAGAATCTGATTTGCATCAATGCACATTTATTGAAGCTCTTTTGAATTGCTGATAGCCTGAAAGACTGTTTTGGTTTTCTTGTGCATTTTAAGGAATTAACTGATCTCTTATGCGCGTGTCAATAATTGTAGGATTAAAATTGTTTTCTTCATTTTTATGTTACTATATTACACGCCGGCTGGGTGGCGTGGTTGATTTGTCGCTGGCTTTCTGCACTCAAGTTTGCGGATTCGACCCCGGCCCAAGTCGGTGGAATTTCAAGATGCAGAAAATCTACAGCAGCCATGTCGTAGTGACTATACATCATGTAAAAGATAACTAAAGTGTCAGTTTGGCTTGGGTGTTCTCGGCAAAATTAAATCCTAGTACAGGTGTGCATCGTCAGAGCTCAGGTGTCTTCCTCTAAGGAGGGTCTTTGGGCGTCAAAATTACCTGTGGCGATTAGTATCCGCCTGTAGGGGGCCGCACTAAAAACCCAGCTTCCGAGGAATGTACTAAGTCTGCAACGCTAAAGCACCACTCCGCAGCTCATTAGAAATTTTAAAAGAATGTTACATTACACAAATAAATAATTACATTATAGCAATATATTTCGTCTATATTCTCGTAAATGTCTATTGCATTTCCAGAAAATTCTGTAGGACTCTATTGCATTTTTAGGAAGGTTATTGCTATCTTGAGGTAGTTTGTCCATATATACCAACTTATATGCATATGTAAATGTTAAAATTTCTGTAAGGAGAGAACTTTTAAAATATTAGTTGTATCTTTATGGGAGCGGTTTTTTTTTTTCTTTTCCTCTGCTATCATTAATACAATTTTATATTTCCTAGAATTAAAAATATTATGCAAGTAATGAACATGTATTTTTCTTTTTTACAAATTATCTTTTTCGAAATCGGTTGAGTAGAGTTATAATTGAATTTGTTGATTATTGATTATTTGTAGGTTATTCATTATTGTTTATGAGTTGTTTTTTCAAAAAAACGTTTTTAAATAAGCCTGAATTTTATGATGTTTGTTGCAAAATATTTTAAAATTAAAATGATGGTAAATTCGGTGTAATGTGAAAACCATCAACATTGAATTCGAATTTTATTTTTGTATTTAATTTTTTTTTAAAAGCGTTTTTTATAATTAAATATTTTGAGTGGAAACTATTAGAAGCTTTTTATTTTCTGACTACATTGTGTCAGGTAAATTCTGTTTCCCCCCTCCTTTTATACCTAGCATTTTAAGCTTCTACCAAGCTGACCCGTTAACAAGTGTAATATAAAAAAAATTTTTTTAAGTCAATCCCTACTTAGGTCAAAGAAAATTTTATTTTAGTTACTTTTTATAAAATAGTTACAATTAATATAAAAATGTATATACTTATGACAGAATCATAATATTAAGTGACGAAATAGAAAGCGATTTTCCATTTTCTTTCTATATAGGGTGTTGGACTATTCTTTTGTTTATTTGTTACTATTTATTCATTGATTAAATTTAATTATTCTAATAAAATAGTATATATATAGAAAAAAAAATCACATTCTCAGAAATTAGGCCATTCCAGGTGGGATTCGAACTCACGACTTTTGGGTTTGAAGTCCAACGCACTACAAGGACACAACGAATGATTTTTCTTTTTATATATGCTGTTGGACTATTATTTTTGTTTGTTACTATTTATTATTTATTAATTTAATGAATGAATTAACGTTTGAAAATACTGTGTATTAACATCAAGTGTCATCAGCTACAAGTTAAAAAAATTATTTATATATATATATAGGAAGAGAGTGAACTAATAGAAGGAATGGAAAAAAAAAATGAAAAGTTACTCATTAAAAATAATTACATATTCATTTCTCGTATGCCTTTAAGCACAAAAATGAGTTATAATGAAAGTATACTTTTCAAACATTGGAAAAAAGACCTATTTTTTTTTAAAAGCACTGTTTCAATTATCCAGAGCACACACTTTCTCGTTCGATAAAAAATATATTATTTTTTTCAGATTTTCATTCATTAAATGCGTTATTATGTGGGTTTTTTCCCCCTTCCGCTTTGAGTAATAAAAGTAGAGTTTGTATGTTCTCGTCGGTGATCAAAAACGTCACATTACCGTCTAGGGCAGCTGATAAATCCGAAAACGCGACTCGCAAAAAACGTTCAGACTTCCTTTGTGGCTGGCTCTACGGGGCTTCCTGCTCTGACAGCACGTCGCGATCTTTTCCAATTTCACACTCAATATTGATAGGTTGTAAAATAAACTTATGGATTTCGAAATATTTTGTAGTTGTGAATGGCTAATCTAGGAAGTCATGCTCGCACCACGATTTTTGGTCACTTTTTGACACCCGGTTTTTTTTCCCCTGTGTTATTCATTTTCTTATTTATATCCCCATTGTTGTTGGATGTGAACGTCTTATCAGTTTCGCAGATAACGTCTTTTTGATATCGTGGGTATATAAAACTATTCTTAAGGAAATGGTGGTTTGAGGAAGGAGGACTTACTGAAGAGAATGAACATGTGTTGTTATAAAGAAGGAATGAAAAATGTGAATAATTGGTTTATTATTATTTAAATTTTCTTTTGTTGATAATTTTAAATACCATAGCATATACCGATCACATAAATTTAATTGTTCTTAAACTTCGTATAATACTTCCAATATTTTCTCAGAAATTTGGATGCATAGAATCTTGCTAATTTTTTTTTAAAAAAAGAAGCTGAACTAATTTTAAACGACATATCATTTTCCATAATAAATAATTGATAGCAAATTCTAGAGAACTGTTGTGTAGTTTAGAGAAATTAAGAAATCCCAAAATTTAACGGTTTCGTTTGGTTTGCACTTTTGAATTTTGTCTTAAATATATGTTTTATGTAAATGTCCTTTTTATGGTTGCATCAATGACAAGTTACAAAAAGCTGAGGGTCCCCTCCCCCGTTCAATATTTCGAAATATAACGAGGCTCAAAAAATCTAAAGAAAAGTGTATGAAATTGCATAAAAAAATTAGTTTTTCTCGATACCTTGATTTTTTTTTTAAAAAAAGTAATTATTTAGAGTAATTTTTATGTTCACCAAGATATGAATCTGACCGAGATATGAAGACTGCGGGATATCTGGGAGGTCCAAGGTAGATATCGAGTCCCAATTTAATTTTAGTTTTACTTACTTAAAGTAAAAACACATAAGAGCACTCATTAGTTCGAGCAGTAAATATTTATTCGGATCTCCTCTAGACTGTTGAAACTCCTGTCAAAAAACGCCGGAGTCTTTTCTCGGTGTTTTTGTACTTTATTTACGTCACAGCTATTATTTACAGATTATACACACAATGAAGTTATTAAACTTATAAAAGAGATTATTAGAGTTAAAATGTTGTGGTTTGTGAGGGAGGAGTTGCTTTGGAGTCCGCTCTCAACGAAGGTTTTCATATCATCTTCCGTTCTCTCTCTCTCTCTGCCCTCTCTGACTTCGGGGATTGGCACCCGTCGTATTTTGCTTCCAGTTGCATCCGGCTAGTTGGCGAAAAAGGGTCTCTCGTGGTGTCAAAAGTTACCGGGGTGATCAAGACAGGACCACGCAATAATTTTTAAGATGCAGGTGCAAATGCGCGTGTGTTGATCCACAAAGATGCCGATTCACTGCTGTGTGGCGGAAAAATGTCCCAGTTACGTCACAGCTCTTGGTTTCCTCGCTTGGAATCGTCACAGGGTTAACTCGTGGACAGCGGGTCATAAGTTCGAGCCCTGGTACCACTGAAGGCTCATCGTATTAACGGAGCTGATGCACATTAAATCTGTGGATCAGAGGCGTAGGTACTGCCGTATCAATGATACTGGCCCCCGCAAGCAACAGAGGTCCCACCCAACATGTGTAAGCAAAAAATTGTAAGGTACTAAAGGGTGCCAAAAAAGGACCCCGAAGGAATTTAGATACAGGGGCCGATTCGTAACTAGCTACGCCAGTGAAACTCTAAATTCTCCCATTGGCGTTGTATAGTAATTTGGAGGGGCCGATAGTTTCCGTATTGCTTTATAGTGTGATCTGAATCACCCTCTTCAAGTGGTTCACTTTTGAATTTCAAAAGGTTCTTCACTTCAGCTCTCAATTGTACGTGTAACAAGGCTTGGAACAGGGGTAGCCAACCCGCGGCCCGCCTTGAAGAATCTTGCGGCCCGCGAGATTCATTTACAACTTTACAAAATACAATTATTTTGTGCAATACTTCTGTTTTCAGTTTAGTGATTTGTAACAAATATATCCCGTAACTGTTTCTATTTTATTACGTTGCTTCTGTTTTGATGCTTACTTAGAAGTGAGCAAGCAGTATTGCATTGCAGCGACCCCTCCCACAGCATCACGAATGATTCCTGTAACTTGATCGCGCTGCTTTTTGCTAGAGCTGGGCACATTTGATCATTGCATTATTATTATCAAACTATCTATGTTTGTATTCATGAAAAATTGTGAAAACAATAATAATTCATTCTGTTTTAAATTTTGTAATGTTTATAATGGGTACAAATCTAATATAAAGATATGTATATATTTTTATATGCGGCCCGAGAGATTTTAATATTCTTTACGAAGCGGCCCGCAAGGTCGTTTGAGTTGGCCACTCCTGGCGTAGAAGATCGGTAATACGCCCAAAATTCATTTTTAATTATAGTTTTTGGTTAATATTAACATATATACACACAAATAGGACAAATGCTTAAGAGATAGAAAAAAGGTAGATCAATCTGTATAATCTTTCTGTTATAAATTATATCATCAGGAAGAATTTAATGAATTTGGTATTTTGACAGTCTATTCAAATATTCAGTGAGATCAAATACGGTTTGTTTGTAACAATATTTCAAAATCCCTTTTTATTTTAATAAAGGGTAAATATTAATTAGCGTTTAGGATATTTCATTTTAAAATGGGCATGTCATTTATCTAAAATGGAAAGAGGGGAAAAAATATCGAATACACGAGACTGCTAATGAAGCCTAAAGCGATTTTGTATGGAAAATTAACTTACAAAACTCTACACTTAAAACGAAAACTTTTTACGATAATAACCACACATCGAACAACCAAACATTACTGGGTATTAAATCTAACTGCATAAACAATAACCTGAGAGGGCCGCAAATAATAAATAAATAATAATAAAAAAAGATTCCATAATGTCGCCTTATCGTCAGCCGCCTTCATTATTGGTCAAATAAAGTGAAACCTTTTCTGCAACCGATAACACTTATCGCGGAAAAATTTCAAAACTTATTAGGAATATGCAAATTGCCTGTGGCGGAAAGTGACTTTTTGTTGGAAAATACTCATGAGTAATGCCCCTTTCCCACCTGCTGCTTGCGTAAACAATCTCACAGCGGTTAATGTCCGTGGATTTTTAATTCTGTATTTTCGTACCCGAGTAAAAATTGATTTTTATAATAGCAATGCGCGGCGAGGAATGGGAAAAATTTTAAAAGAACAACGGTTTTGTACATTTTTCTACTTTCTCCTCGGTGCTAGTAAATTAACTTTCTCTTTTTCGAATACGGTTTAAAGCCCCTGTAAACATTTCGTTTAAGCATTTCAGTTGTGTTGTTGAAATTTTCGTCGTTGAAAAAGGGGTGGAAAAGGGGAAATTTTTAAATTTTTGTTATTTGGTTCATATTCTTGATTAATCGGGTGTAAGTCCAAGTGATGGGAACGAAATGTAATTTTTTAAGGTTATTTTAATCGTTTTCATTCCTGTACACTGCAAACTGTGTGACAAGCAATGCCTTTGTATGATTATATGTGTTGAGAATAAATACTTCATTATTTCCTGTAAAAAAAGACTTGTGATGAAGACTGCTTTCAACTTATGTTTGAGAATATGGACATGGATTCGGTACTTGAGTCTGAGCATTAATATTAACATTTTACCTTCACCATTGTATAATGAGAATCAAGTGCTTAGTATATTAATTGCATATGCATTTAATAATTATGGAAATTATTGTAATATTCAAGCATTCTTTCTACTTCAGTTGTATTTCCAAGATATTGAGTGAAAGACAGTCTTAACACGATTTGATTAACTTCGTGCGCACGGAAAACTTCAGAAACTCCTGTTTATCAGCTAAGTAATAAATTGAGTAAAACATTTGACAGCGACTGTGCGTCTCATTTGCTGAAAGCGAAATTGTGATTACGGATTTAAATTGTGATTTTTTTTAGATATAGACTTTGGTGTTTCTTATTAGAAGAAAATCGAGTGTAGTTACTGACTCCGAAAGAACCTGCCTGGTAATTGCTTGTACCTTTCCTGCATTTGACGGACGCATCAACCACGTTACTGTAGAGTAATAATATTAGAACTTAAGTACACAATTAATAAAGTTAGTTTGAATAATCTTGGAAATGTTTACATACCTGCGTTGCGAAGAAAGAATCGTAAATTAAAGTGATCACTGTTATAATCGAAATCTGTCAGTAATTTTTCCCCGGATGACTTTTATTATTTTATTTTTATTTATTTAATGGCTTGCAATATTGAACGAACGTCATATAAAGGCGCGTATTTGTCAACGAGCCGAACAGTTTACGAAATTGCTCACAAACACTCACAACATCCTGCACCGAATAAACCGTTCGCTACAAATCGCCTTCTGTTGCTTTTTCTCTGAATACAAAAGATTCAGATTGCGATGAAAATCATGTATAATTCACAGCTTTTGGCACACAGATGACTATTGCTGGTTCACAGTTCATTCATTCTTTTTCCATGGATCGCTGGAAGTACTTTTTGGAAATTATTTAAATGGGTTTAAGCCTTATGACGTAATTTATGCTGAGAAGTTGACTAAATACTTGTAAATGAATTATTAAGGCAAATTTGTTGTTGGGTATATTTAATTTTAACCCAAGGGATCTTAACTTAAACACAAGGGATCTTAACTTAAACTCGAGGAGAATCTTAACTTAAACTCGAGGAGAATCTTAACTTAAACTCGAGGAGAATCTTAACTTAAACTCGAGGATTATTAACTTAAACTCGAGGAATCATAACTTAAACTCGAGGAATCATAACTTAAACTCGAGGAATCATAACTTTATAACTTAAGGAATCTTAACTTTAACTTAAGGAATCTTAATTAAAATATAAGGAATCCTAACTAAAATCTAAGGAATCTTAACTTAAGTCTAAGGAATCTTAACTAAAATCTAAGGAATAAGAAAAACTGATTCCACATTTTAGAAAAGTTTATGTAGTGCAATCTTCACTTAAAGTGCTTCTTTTGTGATTATTGTGCTGCATTTTTGTTTTATTGTTGGTTCGCGTTTATCGTACGAATTTCAAAGAAGGAATTTTATTTTTACGGGGAAAGAAATTGAAAACTATTCTCACAGTTTGCTAACAACAGAATCTATAAAAAATACTACCTGCCCTTTTCGTAGAACTCTTGCATAAGTCCCCCCTCCTTTTGGTAACCCACGCGCGAGTGAGTGAGTCTACGTACAAAGATTTCAGATTGAAATTGCTTAGAAGAGGTGTAGGGAGGCTTCATATATCTTAAACGTTTTCTTGCTCACCAAGATAGCAAGCCTAAACTTAGTCCGCCAAAGATACTGTCTCGTTTCTTCATGATGCATCAATCCTCCTTTGTGAAACTAGTTTTATATTTTGGTCCACATGAATCAACCGCTGTTTACTTTATCAGGTCTCACGACAACAATTGTCTGATATGTCTTGTTTTTCTTTTGTCTTTCTGAAGGGGTAATTATGTTTCAGGAGATTTTTTTTCTTCCCCCTTCGTTGCTTGGGTTTAAAAGGCTCGAACAATGAACGCTTCAGATGTCATTTCCGAAAGGTTCATTACGAGTTCAGTTGTGGATCTGTTGGATGATTTCCATGATAATTAGTAGTCGTGTAGGCGCATATTATCAGATAATGTTTCATACAACACGCTGTTTCAACGACCTGTTATCATCCTGATATTCTGTGTTTGGTAATCTGTCATTAAACGTCCATCATTAAAAATCGGATATTGTGCCCGCTTAAACATATGTATCAATCAGAGGTGGAAATGGCTGATTTTTATCGACTCTTGTGATGGAGAGGAGTATAAATTGACTGTGAATGTGTGGTTGATGAAAAAATTATCTTACTACGCACGAGATGCCAAAGATAGAAGCAGTGTATGATTGTAACAGTCTGCATTTATAGCCTTTTAATCCTCCTGTAGAAATGTCCCATTTATTAAAAAAGAAACCAATCCAACAAAAAAATTAAATTAATGCAACAAAATTAACTTAATAATATTAGAATATTATCGAAAAGTGAAGGGAAAAGTATTATGGTAAGTTGTTTTAATTATAATTTTTTTTTGGTGATTATACGTTTGGAACCGTGGTTTTGCAAAAGCGTATAAATGAATAATTTGTTTTTGTTGTTTAATGTCACTTGAATTAGAATGTACATATAAAATTGTTTTAAGAATATTACTACAATAAAATGCTTTTTAAATGCAATTTTTTTGGCAAAAAATGTAGCAAAAATGGTACATTTTCAAAACATTTTCCTTTTATGAAAAATGTTTCTGTAATAATAATACTTGGCCTATATATAGCTAAGACTTTTGCAAAGAGCCGGAACTTGTTTTTTGAAATGTATGATTTAGTATAGGATTTATTCATATTTTAATATATCAAAGTAGAGAAATTTTTTAACGATTGATCGTAACTCTGAAAATGTGAATTTTTCAAAAATCCTAGTTCTGGCTCTGCAGAGAAGTCCTAGATACATATAGGCACACAATTATTATTTTATTTTATTTATTTATTGGAAATCCACACTCCAATTACAGAGTGCATGACAGAAAAACTATAGCAAGAGCCTTAAAATTAAACAAAAACAACTAAAGATGTGTATATAAACAGTTTAAAGAAAACTCACTAGACCCAACACACTAAAAATATTAAGAGAAATTGGATAAAAATTAATACATGTGTTAAAGAGTTCAAAAACCGTAAAACTTTATACTTAAAAGCATTAAAAATATCAGGTACTTAAGAAAACCTTTTAAAACTTTTATAGAACTTATTCAGTGAGAACTTACCATAAAATCCAGCGTAATAATGCGCACTTTTAATACAAAAGATAAGATTGAAATTTACGGGTGCGTGTTATACGCCGGTTATAAAAAAAAGCTTTAAAAAAATGAGCATAAAAATAATTAAGACTTCTCCGTACATAGAAATGCGGTTCATTTAAAAGAAATGACATACTTTATGAAGGGTTATAATTCTAGAAGTATATTATCCTTTTGTAAAGCTTGTAATAATACCTCGAACAAATAACTTCAAAACATACGAGCATTGCTCCGGTACATTTCAGGCTGCTTCGTAAAAAATAAAAGGGTGGGTGCGCGTTGTACGGCGAATATACCTAAAATTTAAACATAACAGCTGGAAAGTATAGGTGCGCGTTATACGCCGGAGTTTACGGAACTTATTTGCGCACACTTTTTCATGTGGTCCAAGGCAGTAGCGCACACAAAAATTTTTCAGGAGCAGGGGGGAGGTCCAGGATCGAAAGTCCACCATTTTGGTATCATGCTCAATACGCCGCTCAACATTTTCTTTTGATTTTGTCGATTTTCAGGAACAAAACAATACAAAATTAATTATTGTATAAATAATTAGCATTAATTAATAAAATTAATTATTGATATAACTAATACATAATTAAATTTTACTTAATACATACGTAGGATTATAACCAATGAAAAAAAAATCAAGGGCTATGGGCAGTTGTGCACACAGGAATTTTTCAAGGGGGTCCGAAAGTTCACCATTCTTGTATCATGCTCCTTTTGATTTTGTCGATTTTCGGGAAAAAAACACATTAAAAAACTAATTAGAATTATAATCAATCGGAAAAAATATCAAGGGCTTTGGAGGGTTCGACCCTCAGACACTCTATAGGGCCCCTGGCTATGGGGATGTCCGGAACTGATCAAACCCACTTGTGTGCACCACTGGTCCGAGGAAATAATTCCATTAAACAATCAACAGAATTTAGCTGATAAATTTAACTATCACATTTCATTTCTAATTGTATGAAAAACAGCATAAACATTTTTGATATTGAAATTCCCACTTTCCGTTAAGTACTGAATTTTTGCAAAAAAAAAAATAAAATAAAATAAGAACAGGGATTAGATTTAAAAAAAAAAGATTTCGCGTTTCAAGTAGGAATTAAACCACCGTGCAGAGAGGAACGACCCATACGTTAAATCTCCCGAGACTCAGACGAGTTCATTGTATGCACTGTAAGACACATTCCGCTGACGCAACGAAAACTCACGAACCAGAAAAGGGGTGAGAAGACAAAACCCGTCTCCCTTCCCTCCTCGCAGGCGTCTCCTCGAAACATCTCTGAGACAAAAGGTCGCCAAAATTGAAAGACTCATCGACCGCTAGTTAACGAGCTGGTCGGCTTGGCCCCAGTGGCTTGGCGCCTCTCCGTTTCCTTGCGTCTGTACGGGTACCAGGCCTGTCAATAATGATGGATGCGACACAAAAACTCTCATCCTCTTCATCTTTTTATATGCCCTTTTTTTTTTTTTTTTTTTTTTTTATATTCCGTGCCCTCTCCTCCCCTTCCTCTCACACTGATGATTATGAGGTTAGTGGTTACATCTCATAGAGCTGATTGGTGTACGTTGCCAAGGAGGATGCATTTGCAATTTTTTTTTTGTATGCTGTGTATGTGAGGTGTTGGAATTGGCATGCAGGTTCGGGGTTTCTAAAATTAAAACGTACGGAGTGTTTTGTGAGTGCAATATGTTCTGTGTTCACAGTGTGGTTTTTAGGGGGCACGGGTTCTTTTTATCCCCGGTTAAAAGTTTATTTTTTTCCCATTGCAGAAGGAAAAAAAAAAAAATGAGAGTGGTATGTAGAAATTAAGATGAATGTAGTGGGAAAGTGTGGGATTTTGCGGAATGTGGCATTTTTTTAAACCTGAAAGTTGCTAAACTGTTTAGAATCCAGAAAGTACAGGGATTAATTCTGCGCGATAATTCAGTTTTTAATTATTTATCTACAATTTCTTTTCAAATAGGGATTTACCCTGGCTTCTTTTTCTTTTGTTTCGCGTTCCTCAGTTATTTTTTGAGTGCTTTAGGTAATATATACCGTTAAATTCGCCTTATAAAAGCGCACTTTAAAACAAAAAAGTAAGATCGAAATCTTTGGGTGCGCGTTAAAAGTAAGAATAAAATAAAATAAAGGAAATAAAATGAACATAGAAAGAGTTAGATCTCTACATATATCGAAATACTGTTTATTTAAGAGAAATTACATTCCCTATGAACTTAAAAGGTTGTCATTTTAGAAGTATACTATTTTTTTCTCTTGCATTTAGAATAATACACAGAATAAATGACTTCGAAACTTAAGAGCATTGTAAACGCACATTTCAGAATTCTTTATAAAGGGGATACGCGTCTTACGAAAAATATATTTAAAAATTAAAAAATGTTGCTTGAAAGCAGCTCTTCGCCCTGGAACTGTACCGAAAACAGGGAAAGCCGGTTATTTTGGTCGGAACAAAAACGAACTGAACTGAAAACCGTTATTTTTAAAGAAACGAAAACCGGAACTGAACCGATATATTTTTTTATAAAGAAAACCGGAGCAAGTAAAATTACGGTTCTAAGTCCTGCTTGGAAGTATAGATGCGCGTTATACGCTCGATTTTACGGTAAAAAGGCCGATAGGAATGAAAGAAATGCAGTTGGACCTCTAATTAACCGAAGCCGCTAAATCCCGCAAAAAAGCTAATTGTGTGGAAACTTCGTTAAGTAGAGCTATTCATTTTTTTCTGTAAACAATATTCTTGGTTCCAGGAAAAGTTCGCAAAAAAGAGGTTCATAAAATGGAGGTCCGACTGTATTTTAAAACATATTCACTGAAATATATTCGGGATACATAATCCCGTTCAGGACCATGATCACATACATATGTGTTCACTTGAGGGAACACGGTATCCTATACGTATGATCGATGATAAAGATTGCGTTTTCCCCGTGATCACCCCGGTGTGATCTGAATTTAGAAAATGATTGTAAACTCTAAATTTCGGCGTATTTTGTTACAGTACTAATTTTATGCGACTTTTTACTATGGAGTTAGGCTTAACAGAAAAAATCGCCCGGTCTTGTACGAGTTATTATTTAGATGATACAGATTTAGAGTCAAAGCTTCTTGGAGTAAAAGTTGTAAATAAATTAATATGCATAATAAATGGGAAGTTAGTTTCCTCTCTTGAAAGGAATTTTTTTTATAACCTGCAGATTTTGTTTCAAATTAATTTTAGAATTTCTGATGCATTCGAGTTCCTTACTTCGGTTTTTGCAATTGAAAAAGAAAACTCTGTCACGGTTCTTTATGTTGTAAATCAAGGATGTCAAACTCAAAGGCTAACTTGGGGCAAAAAAAGTTTTAACTTTAGGCGGGCGGGGAAAAAAACCAATACTCATAGAAGCGTAGGTTTATTTCAAATAATACATTATATATATATTACACGTATATAAAAGAACAAGTAAAATTTAATGTTTACGTCCTGACACGATATCTCTGCTTTGCTACTATTTTTCGTATTTCTGGAGAAATTTTCTTATTTTATAAAAAAATTATTATGTGCCAATCAGTAGCGCATTCTGGAATTTTTCAAGGGGCGTTGTTGAAAGTTCACCATTCTTGTATCATGATATTTTTGATTTTGTCGATTTTCAGGAACAAAATACAGTAAAAAACTAATTATTGAATAAATAATTAGCATTACTTAATAAAATGAATCATTAATAACAAATATTTAATTAAGTTTTATGTATTATATACTTAGAATTATAAACAATCGGAAAAAAATCTACGGCTTTGGGGGGGGTCTGGACCCCTAGGACCCCTTGTGTGCGCCACTGGTGCCAATATATTGGCTGGGCCGCAAAAATGTTCATTGTGAGCCGCGAGTTTGACACCCCTGTTGTAAGTTATCTATGCCTTCTTTATGAGTATTGCCAAAGAATTCTAAATATCATCCGGAAATCTGAATTATTAGACCTACAGACTTAGAAATCAGCCGGCATGTTTCTTTCGTTGAGTGTAAATCCGCTAAGAGCAAATTTTGCGAAAGTCGACTTCCAAGGCGATTGCGGAGGCGTTTTATATATAAACTAAAATTCCCGTTTTTGTCCGACAAATATGAAATTTAAGAAATATCTTCTGTCTGTGGAATAAAGATCTGTCAAGAACGTGTTTTGCAGAAATCTGCTCCCGTGAGGGTTTGCCAGGGTTGGGAGATAAAAATATTCCGGTTTTTGAACAATTGGGCCGACAGATTAGGAATTCTTTTGTCGTGTAGAGATCTTCTAAAAGTAAGGTTTGAGGAAATCGACTCATAGGGCGCAAATGATAAAAATACTTATGTTTTAGAAGCTCAAGTCCTTTTTTTTTAAATCAAGAGAAGAGGGTGATAATAATATTTTTCTATACAATCGAAAGGATGCTAGGATTAATGCTAGGATTTAGATAACAATAACTTAAAAAAGAGAATGTATAGCCTTACAATGTCATGAAACACCCATCGAAGCAGCCGGTTTGCTGCTTGTTAGTAAACCGTATTTACTCGAATCTAAGCCGCATCCCCAGTTCTCAAAATGTTTTTGAGAAAAAAAGAAAAATTGTGTAAAAGATTCATTAATAATCGATACTTAAGAAATTTATAAAAAAATAATGAGAAATAATAAGGAGTTAATTAACCATTGTTCTGAAACTTCCAAATGCATACATGGACCTGTAATTATTTTAACCGGCAGTATCCTATTTCGAAAATGATTTGTGGCCGCGGTAACCGAGTGGCTATATAGGTATCGGATCGTGGCATGCCTTGTCACGAATTCGAGCCCAGTACCACTAAAGACCCGCCGTGTTGGGCAGCGATGCACGTTAAATCTGTCGAGAGCTGAAACGTCCTCCCGTTGGTGTGGTGTGGTAGTTAGGAGAGGGGGTGCCAGCTCAGGTGTCGTCCACGTCACTTGACCATGGTTCAAAATGACGTGGTCCGTCGCCAAAAGCCCTCGTGTAGCTGAACAGTGCGACGTTAATATTTAATCAATCAGTCGAAAATGATTCGCTTCTCCCATTGTCACAGCTAACTTTGGAATGAGTGCCGGAGTCGCCATTTTCCCACCTTCCGTGTCATCCAATGCATTTGTTACGCAGCAATTTTTTTTGAAAGAATGTATTATTGAAGAATGTAAAAGAATTACATTAAAGTCTTCTGAACATTAGCAAGCAAAAATTATATTTTGCTTACTCCATCGACGAATATTTGTTTCATCTGTGTCAAATTTTCAATGGCTACTGCTCTGTTAAAGTTTTTTTCTGCATATAAAATTGCCTCCCTTTTCATACGTGCGTCGTAGTGAACTCTTCTTGATATTATTATCGATATATTTGATGTTCAGGTGATTAAAAAAATGCGTATAGAAAATATTTCCTAAATACGAGCAGACAACGATGCCTAGGATAGACTGAACAGTGGAGATCTGCTGCGGAATGGGATAAGTCATCAATATAAGTGGACAGAATGGACGGTTACATTTTTTTTAAAAAAGGGGTGGAAACTCATCCAATACATGGTTTGCCTTTGATTCTAAGCTGCACCTGATTTTCAGCGGCATTAACAGTGGAAAAATAGTGCGACTTAGATTCGAGTCAATACGTTATATAGCTTCTCAAATCAATCTACTGGATAGTTTTTCCATTACTAAAATACCTATATTCGCATCAAAATAGAACAACAAACATGCAAGCCTATTTTTCTCAACATCAAATAACGTTCTTAATAAAATATTTCAGTAAACTAGATAAGGTTTCTTGAGAGTACAGGTACGGTTACTCTTATCTGCCGGTTCAGGCTTTATCAGTTTTATCGCATTTCTTCACTACACATGTGCCAATGTAGATAAAAGAGCAAACATTTATTCTTACCTTTTTTTTTAATCGCGGAGAAAATGATAAAGATGGTTTACTTTGGCGACAAGTTTTAGTTTCATCTTAATGGACACTATTCGAATTTAATTATCAAGAATTGCAAGTGAATAAGGATTCACACATATTGTAAGGACTTGTGGACCCTTAATTTAAACCGTAACGGATAATGGGCTCAATTCATGAAGTCACATGATAAAAACAAACACGTGTTTTCCATTGAATTCAAGACAAACATTAAACTAATTGTACTTGTTGTTCTATTTGTAAAACTCAGATAAAATTTCAAATTTGGGTAAAGTTGTTTAAATGTTGGGGGAAAAAAATTTTTCAAAAGATTTTTAAATTTAAAAAAAATTGTATTTTATGTTTACCCTTTTTTAAATAAAATCATTTTGTATACATATGTATTTTTTAAGAAAAAATTTCTGAAAAAGAGTAAAACTTGCCCCAGAGTGCTGAACTAATTAGTTGGAAACACTAGATATTTTTTTATCTGTGACTATGACTCCAGAGTTTTTAATTTGATTGGTGAATCACGTGGCTTTCACTATCATGTGACTATGACGTCACATGAATGAGTCCATTGAAAGTTTAATGTTTCCTCTTGGAGAAAGTTAAAAATAATTTCGTAATCTATTAACGTGTAGCTGTATTAACGTATTAACCTAATTAACAACTCTTTCAAAAAAATATTATTAAATATATGTAAATTTTTAATGTAACTTTATCAAACCAGATGCTAAACTTAGTAACTAATTTTTTTAAAAAGCGTTATACATATTCCATAATATGTTTTGTTACTTGTCATTTTGAAACTAAATTTTCATAAAAATATAAATGTCCCAATTTTTTTTTTTTGGACCATCAAACCTTTTTCACTGACCATCATCTCTAGTCTAATAGGTGTAAGTACCTAAATATTGTAGTTAAGATATATATTAATTAAAGATTTTGTAGTGGCAAACTTTAAAGGTCCATTTCTGGCTGTTCAAATTTAACTCGTTTACTTAAACAGCACATTTCTTCTCTCTATATATTTTTTAATTTTAAAAAATTCTTTGTCGTGCGTATTTACATGCAATCAAAAAGGAAGGAGTGTTTCCTGGATTTCTGCTGGATATGTTATGATAGACGTCTTTTTGTATTAAAATAAATTATTTCGCGAGTCTTAGGTTCGCTTGATATACCAGTTATTAGTGAATAGATAAAATACCATGCGTCATTTATTATTTAGAAACAATTTACTAACAGATTATCTCTCAGAAACTTGTAGGATCTGAATCAGCACTTTTTTTCTCTCGTGAGATAACATGCTCTCATTCTCATCTGTACAGACTTGGGAAAAAAACCTTAGAACAAATCGTGATCTATCAAATGAAAATTTCCATTTCTGAAAACACTTCACCTTTTAAACAAAATGAAATAAAAATCATTGCGACTGTCAAAGACAAGGTAATCGGTGAGGGCTCGACTTGATTTTTTAGGCCCTGCTTACATGTCCCAATTTTTTCCCTCATCCACGTTTTTGAAGGTTTACATACCACTTCTTGATGAGCTTTTGTTATGTCCCATCTGTGCTTAGAGGATCCGGTGCTGCTTCCAAGACATTCGAGCCTCTCTGGAAAAAATTGCGCCCAAAAGATGGGAACGATCTTCAATGATGATGGATAAGCTGAGAAAATTTTCTTCTCCACTTTTTGCAGTCGTTCACGTATCTGACCCTCCTTCTCCCTTTGAACACACACACAGGCTTTCATTGGGGTCGCCGCCCTTCTGAGAGTTCCTGCACCCCTAAGGAGGATCGAGTTTCGACGACTGAGATAGGAGGGGGGATGTCCTCCCCTCCCGGAAGATGCATCTGTGAAGGATTGAAGGGAAATCTGCGGCGTTAATGAGCGAAGGGATGGATAACATCACATCGCTTCCCTTCTCTTCACTTCGGCCCGTCGAGCTTTTTTTGCGATAAAATGATGGATTCAAAAATAAAAGGCATGTTTTTTTTACTTCTTATCCGTCTCAACTACCAGCCTGTGGATCCTTGCTTTCCCATGTCGCCATTTTTTTCATTTAGGGGGAATTTCTTATTCGTTGGAATACAATCTGGGTTTAGAGATTTTTACCCTGAACCCGTAATTATTTAGATTGTATACATGGGCTTGAAGTAATTTTCCGATCAGTTATTTCTTCACCTGTTGATACATAGTAGGGAAAAGAAGGAAAACCTGCATAATGTTAAAGAATAACACTAAAAAGCTGTGAAACAACTGTGCCTCAATAAACGTCTTTAACTGTTCTAGATTTTGGGATCCAACCTAGCAGGACTTATAATAAACGGATTTTTCCCTTGAGAAATGATGGAAAAGGGATAAAGCTGTTCCTGTTGAAAAAAGGACCACTGTTATTGCCATAATTTTGAAATATATAAGATTTTTAATAGTGATCATATTATTAAGTCCATAAAACTAAGTATAAGTAGAATAAGATGGGCAGGACATATAGTAAGAATGAGCCCAGATAGAACAGCATGAAATTTTTTTATTAAACTCCTTCTAATAAAAGACCAAAAGGAAGGCTTAAAAGGAGATGGAAAAACTGTGTGCCTGATGGAAAACTTTGCCATTTTAAAAAGGAAGAACAAGTCAATGGCTGGGTAGTGGTGAAAATGAATTAACGCACACTGTTCAGCTACACGAGGGTTTTTGGCACGGACCCGTAATTTTGAACAATTTGGGGTGACGGGATGACACCAGGCCCCTTTTTCCTGCTACCACACCACACCAGCAGGAGGACGTTTGAGCTCGCGACAGATTTAACGTGCATCTCCAATACACGGCGGGTCTTAAGTGGTACTGGCCTCGAACTCGTGAAATGCCTGCCATGATCCGATACCTTGAATGGAAAAACTTCTGAGAAGGCCCAGGCCCACAAAGGGCTGTTATGCCAATGTGTGATGATGGTTATTACCATATTATCCATTGATGAGCTTGTATAAAATTATTTGTAAAATGCTTAATATCAAGTACATAAATTCAAAAGCAATCAGATTAAATAAATAATAACTATCTTTATAATTTTCCCTTTCCTTCCTCCTCCCATTTGGTGTGGCCTCCGTACCCCTGTAAGCGTGGGTTCCGTTAAAAACCCCACTATGTATAGAAGGGCTGTTAAATCTGTGGAGGCCTGAAGTCCTCTCGTTAGAATTGTGTGGAAAGTTTTGAGAGTGGTTTGTTTGTCTACTTATGTATATATATTCCTCGTCACATTTCGCCATGACTCAAGTTTATGAAATCCATCGCCAATTTTGGGAAAAACGAAAAATCAATCTTTTTTGCTTGGACTTGTTGGGGGAAATTGGGTCTGCCTTTTGTCAAGTATCTCTGCTCTAAGGACTTCTGTCTTCACCTTAGGATATTTCCAAAATGGAAATTATCTGGTTCTTGGGAAATGTTTTAAAAAAAAATTAACATTTCTTCGAATTTGTTAAAAAGCTCTTAAATATTAATCTTAAATCTTGTGATAGAAGCCTTATTCTCTAAGCAAACTATATAGGTGCCTTTGATGTTCGGTTTGTTAAGCTTTTTTAAGTTTCGGTTTTAATTTTTTAAAAATTAAATGTTTTGTGTGTGTGTGAAAAATTAATATTATTTTGTATATTTTGCCAGCGAGGGAAAAAAAATGATTCTTAGAAATTCTCTTACCGAGTTGCACTCCCTGTTATTGCTTCCACTTCAACAATTTCTGAGAATAAATCAATAAAATAAGCTTTTTTCTGGCAATAAAATAATATTTCTATAACAACAACTCACCACAAAGTTCTCTATACAATCGAAAACATAAGATTCAAATTTTTCTCGAGATGTAAAGTCGTTGCCAAACGATTTTACATAAATAAACAAATAAATATAATGAAAAGACCTGCTAAAAAATTAAATTAAAACCACTGACGCTGGTTCACAATTCTTAACACTGTTGAATCTCATCATATTTTTTTAAGAAAGAAAGCATGCCTCTCTCTTCAACTTTTATTTCGCATTTATTAGGCTTCGAAATGATTTGTCCTAATCCTTCGGTTTCATTCCTAAAGCAGTTACATAAACTGCAAGTATTAACTGGTTTTATTGGGAATTGAAAGGATTAGATTTAATTGTTAACATTAATATTTGTAGAACAGAGTTTCAAGAGAGAAAATTGTGGTGTAGCTGATTTCTGGAAGTAATGTATAAGAATGTAATTCCTACCTCGTAAATTCAACATTTAAATCTTACTCTGCAGCCTAAATTTATTCATTTTTTTTTTAAAAAAAAATCTTGAACTTATAGGAATTTGGGGGTAGTTCAGACATAGATACGAATAAACAACTGTGTAATAATTTAATAAAATTTATGAAAATCTTACATCTTAAATTACTTTATCCACGTTCAATACTGATACCCAAAATGAAAATTTTGTTGCTTTAAATTTGTTGTTTAGCTAGTGAAATAACTAATTGAGGTACCCGAAAATTACAATTAGCTATGTGAGGAAATAGGGAAAACTGTGGTTTCGAATAATGTACACAGTTCTGAATCATTTAATCTACGGAATAACTGTATGTCATTATATTTGCAAAACGAAATCTTTTTAGTCTAACGAGTTTTCGTCAGATAGATTGGAGAAGCCTTGTGGTTTGAAGTTTTAAAGTGACATATATTGTGAAAGAGGAATAACAGAAGCTTGTTAGTGTGTTCTTCCGAATATTTCATCTTAAATCCTTTTCTTACTATATATAGAAAATCTCTAGCTTTCCCCCCACCACCACACACACACACTTCCATCTAAGAAAGAGGAAACGGTAGAGTTTTTATTTTGTATATTTCGAATATATATATATATATATACTTAAAGGCAAGGATTTGATCATTGAGGAAAAAAAAGTTTTTACTTTCTTAAAGATTGCGTTATGTCCAGAACAGATTGGATTTTTCACAAATTACAAGAAGACTTATTTAGCATTTGGCTGTGGAAGTAGAAAAACTTATACTTAGCAGCTTGGTTTCCTAAATTATGTTCAGATTATGGGGAAAAATTTAGAAACTATATAGGTGAGTAACAAAATAAGATTGATTGCGGAAGAAAATAAATTTTGTGATTCCTGTGTGTGTCTTTTCATTTAGCTTGTATTTTTATAAATCTTCATTTTTAGAAATTTATATCGTATATTATACTAATTTAATAAAAATCACTTCCTCTGTAATTAACAGACAGTGTTTTATAAAATACGGTCGTATTAACCCATTTAGTCCTGTACTGCTCAAGGACGTCTTAAGGCATCGGCCAAGCTGGACGGGCCGCAGCCTGACAGGGGGCCCTCGTTTTCGTTCTCGAGCAAAGAGTCTTAATAAGATCTACGAGTTCCTGAATAGTTTCCCAGCGAGGTCAGTATTGCTATTTCCGGCTGTATACTCCGATAAACTGGTTTCGGAAGATATGTCAACTAGCTACATGCACTGACCGTCGTCCTTGTGTTGGCCTAGGCCTACCACCATACACCATCATTACTCATTCCTTCAAAGGTGCGAGGAAGTGGATTGAGTAGGTTTGTACAAGTATAGAGTATTTGCATTTATTTATTTCAGGTTTTTATTTGTACAAGTATTTGACAACGTAATACTATGTACTATCACTTTAAGGGTCATAGGAAATTTCACATTTGTGCTTAGGGGCCTAGGACATGGATAGTGAACCACTGGCACGCGTGCCATTGGTAACACTGACACAATGTGGGCACGCCACCACGATCAAAACAGTATGGATTTTTAATTCAAAATAAGCAAAGAAGTTCAGTATGAGTATTACGAACAACGCGAGTAATCGGTGCAGTTTTCAGCGAGATTTTCTCAATTCAAAATTATGGGAAGCGTTCATTGTTTTTATGTACCTGATTGATTTCATTTAATAGAAGCCAGACTTTTCCCCAATTCGATTGATTGGAAATTAGAAAATTTTAAGGAAATGCAATGAGAATTTAATTTCAGTCCAGTTTAATATGGATTCAAAAATTTGTTGAAGAAAGGAGAAAGTTGGCATTGATTGAAGCAGAAAAATTAACAAGCAATATAAGTAAAAAGGCTAATAATGAAATTTCGGAAACATGGGATTCGATACAAGACACATTTAACTGTTCGAAGAAGTTGGGTTTATCTATTGTAACCATATTTTCATCCACCCACGTCTGCTAGTCATTATTTTCAGAGATGAATAGCATTAAAAACTCGCTTAGAAACTGTTTGACAGACTACTCCAATTCAGCAAGCATTCTGCCAAAAGTAACATCTTACAATCCTAATACAAGTTTTCATCAAAACAACGACAACAGAAATCACACCAATATTACTTTAATTTGAATTACACGTATAAGTAAAATATTTACTGTGCTATAAAGTGCAAAATATATTTTTTTGAAATAGTTTTGAGTTGTTAGTACTTAGTTTTATTATTTTCCCAATAATCACAAGTCAAAATTATTTGACGGCACGTCTATACCTCATTAAACACTTCTTTAGAAAAAAAATGGCACGTTGATCCATAAGGTTCGCCACTCCTGACCTAGGGCCTCCAGAAGTCTTTAAGACCTTCCTGGTCACTTTAGTTCAAACTGAAGAAGCTCATCTCCAGTAGTCATATTGCTTCTGAGTGAGTGCAATGTCGGGTTCAGAAAGTTCCAATCGAATAATGGGTTCGATTCTCTCCCCTCGCGTGATTTCATCAGATACACGCCAATGGAACGTTGAACTCCTCATGCCGATATGTTGCTCAATATAGGAAAGTAAAGTACCGGCATGGACAGGGACGTTTTAAAGCATGGACAAACTATGGCCTCAGGCGGGCCTCGTATCGTTCTCGACGGAGCCTTAATAAGATCATAATTTCCGGTTGTATTTTCCGAAAAACTGGGAATTTCGAACACTATTTCAATTGGCAACATTGGCAAGTCTGTATTATTAAGGAATGACAGTCGACCCTGTATAGGTAGGTCTACCATCATACACCATCATTACTCATTCAGTCAAAGAACGGCAGTCGGTCGAGCCGATTTGTGCGATTGTAAGTCATGCACATTTGTTTGTTTCAGGTTACTGTTTGTACGAGTATTTGACAATGTATGTTATGTACTATCTATTTTTAAGGGTCGTAGGTGGGGCCCAACATTGGTGTAGGGGCCCAGGGCCTCAACAACTCTTAAGACCTCCCTGGACACGGATGTTGTTCTTGATCTTGTGAACAATTCATGTAACTTCTTATACGACGCCCCCTTCCCTTTCCAAAAATCTAATTACTCTAATTGAATTATTTTATCCGTATTCACAAAATTTAAAGGGCTTTTTTGTGCATTTTCTTAATTTGTAATTTTTTCTTAGTCCGAAATTTAGATACATGTAATTGCAGTAACAGATTACTTGTGCACTTTTAATTCTGTATTTATATGTGATTGTCTTCGCCTAATCATAGTTATAAAATTTAGTTTTTGTGTGATATTTCTTTTTTTTTGCACCAATGCTCATCGTTTATTCTAATCTTTTGGGAAGAAGAAAAACATGAGATAGAGAATTATTTAAAAATAAATGTTATATATAAGTAACATTTTATTATTTGAAATTTCTTTAATTTTGGGTAGTTGTGGAAAAGCTGTTGCATGTGTATGCAATCACGTGATAAAAAAATCCTTTTTATTATTAGTAGTTAGTTTCCAATGTGTTTGATGAAACCGCTTTTATATTTTTATGAAAGGTGGAGATATTTCTTCTCTATTCAGCCGTTACATTTAATTGAAATGTAGTTAAAATTGTTTTATTCGTTCTTTTTAAATTGAATGAATAAAAAAGGTTTTAAAAAATAAAAAGTTATGGGAATCTTTTCTCTCTTAGCTGCCGATTAAAAGTAACGCGATTCGCCCCCAGTGCCACCATTTTTCTAAATCTGTCGAGAGCTCAAACGTCCTCCCGTTGGTGTGGTAGTTAGGAGAGGAGGGTGCCAGCTCAGGTGTCGTCCTCGTCACTTGACCATGGTTCAAAATGACGAGGTCCGTCGCCAAAAGCCCTCATGTAGTTGAACAGTGCGACGTTAATATTCACTCACTTACACTCACACGCCACCATTTTTCACATAAACTTACATATGCGGTGTATTGGAGGGAAAGGAAATAGGTACAAATAAGCAAATTTTTCTCTGAAATAAGTAAATCCTTCTTAAACGTTTTCAAAGTCATTTTATTGCATTCCAAAGTCTTCGGAATAATTTTACTGATAGCAGCGCAAAAAAAAAATTTACTTTGGGATGGTATTACGCCCGGGGCACTCCACGCACGGGTTAAAAAATTTTAAGGGGAAAGGGAAAACCAGGAAATAGCCAAAAAAAAAAAAGCCAAAAAGCCAATTTTTTGGGGTAAAAGGTGAGTTTTTTTTACAGTTTGAGGATTACCCCTTTTCCCCCCCTTAGATTGTGGAAGAAAGGGGAATCCCTGACATGTTCAAAATCAACTTATTTATTGATAAACCCAAAATTTAACAACACAAATTAAAAGAAAATTTCTCAATATGAACAAACTTTTAGAAAAATAGCGAGAGGCCCGAATTATACGAAAACTATGAATATCGACCACTTTAATTTAGGATCAATTCAATTATCTCACATAGATTAACGTTACTTTAAGTTTAGTGACCAATCGTCACTTTAAATCTACTTAATCGTCTACTAATATTTGAAATATTCAATAATCTGTAGTGATACCTGATCTGTAGAAATCTCACCTGACTCCTGGATTTTCGTTCTCTCCTTCTCCTTGTGCTAGCTAGAAAACCCTGACTATATTTAGTAGATTTAATTTGAATATCACGATATCTTTCTTCTTCTGAAGGGTTGGCTGTGAATAAACGCGAATGATAGCCCAAAGATTTCCCAAGAGGATTAGTGGAAGGTACGCGAATAGATCCGTCACACATGTCACTGATAAAAATATTAATATCACAATTTTTAAGTTATACACTTTCAATTCGACAGTATTTTTTCAAAGGACTTGATTGCATTTTATACAAAAGAAAAAAAATCAGTACATGCTATTGCTCATTTGTCGTTTTGAGCATTTGTTAAAGTAAAGAATTTTAAAACATTTTTACCTTATTTTTATCTTGAATAATTAATCGTGAAATCTGCAGTTGTTCTAATGATATCCCTTTTGGGAATCAGATAAGATATCTGTCATAAGAATTCTAATGACAATTGAATTATCAAGACTGGTTGGAAAAAAAAAGAAAAAACCATTAGCAAAATCATTTGCTGACTCGAATAAAATTGTTAATAGATATTCTGCGTGACTGTACAGTAAATACTATTATTAATCAACTATTTTAATGTACGTAAAATTCTAAGTTTCTTTCTATGTGATAGGCATAAAAACTTCATCATAACATGTACTATCAGAACTCGTCATTGCGTTTTGCTCCGGATTGTATTTGTATTTCGCTTTTGTCCTCTAAGTCTCATCGCTTAGGTGTGGCGAAATTTTTTTGATGTCTGTAATAGTAATCTTTCCAAGAGTTCGCCATTTTTGTCAAAGACCATTAGTTTCGTTTTTCTTTCTTTTTTCTCTGGAAGGAAAAAGAGCTAGGGTAGGGCAGGAGGTGAAAGACACTTTCATCAATTCCTTCTTTGCATTTACAATTTGACTTTCTTTGTCATGGAAAAGCAATTTGAAAAAAAGGGGGGAGCTTTTTGTTACGTTTCAGCTTCTAACGGTTCTTCTTAAAAGAACTGCTGACTTGGAATAACTTTTGTCAGAGTGCCTTCTAATTCTTTTTAATGCTTTTCACTCTCGCTCGCCACGTTAAGTTCGCGATGAGTACTTTCTTCTGTCCTGAAAAGGTTAAATAAAGTTTTTGTACCAGCATCACTTAAGTTAGCATTGAAAAGTTCATTGTGTCCATCTATTGAATATCACGATTTTTGCTCTTAAATGCCATTTTGGCACCCCTCCAGTGGAAAAATGCACGTTTCCATCACCTTATCTACCATCAGGCTCGTTTTGGAAGTTGTTTAAGGTACATAAAGTTGCTTATTGCAACTTTTCTTCTACTTATTGATGAGTTTCATTTCATGTTTTGCTTCGATTCAATTTCTTTGGGCATTAGGATTAATGCGTTTTGCGTGTGCCTTGCCTAGTGTTATTATCTGATTGCTCTGGAAAATGATTTGCAGGTTCTTTAGTTCTCTATTAGATTTGAAAAATACCATAGGAATGACTATTTCGATTCAGCTGTGGAAGTATTATATATCAGCAGCTGTAGTACTGCTTTTGAAGTTTTACTAACAAAAGTGACAGAATTTATGACAGACTTATTTATGGTAAAAAATATTATGATAAGAATGTACGAAAAAAAAGTTTGGATTGTAAGAAAGAGGGGATCAATGGGCTAAATTTGTGACGTCATACCCACATGATAATTTCATTCATGTGTTTCCAGCTGTGTCGTTCGGGAAAACTGAGTCGCGTGAGAGTTAAGAAATTAAAAATAATTCATTTATTTTGTCCACAGCTATTTCTTACAGTCTTGTGTGCCGCCCATCCGGAATGGTGGTTAGTGACGCTGACTGCGGTGCCTTAGGGCCTGGGTTCGAATCCTGGAGAAGGCATAGATGATTGTAAATGAATAGTGCCTTCGCGTCATGGGGGGTACCCTAAATAACCGTCGAGCCACAAGTCCTCTCGTGAGGTTGGTGGAAGGGGAAGAGATGTGGGAGGCCCCTGACCACCCCCAAGTTGCTCTCCCTCAAAGTTGGGGTGGAACCGAGCAAAATCGTTCTGTCACCTGCATGGTGCTCAAAGCTAAGGCTGACAACAGGCGCAAAAAATCTAGCTCTTAGCATCGATGAATTTCGTGGACCTTGATCTGATGTTACTGTCGTTCAAGTGGCAAAAGTAACAACAACAACACAGTATGTATAGTTTGTTACAAGTTATTCAAAGTATTGACAATGTTCATTCTTCAGAATTTGTTGTAAGTCAAGGAGGAAAACACAACCGTTCCTTCCAATGCTTCAAAACGTATTGCTTCTTCAATCTCCTGGGGTGGAGGTGGTAGCTTCTTACACCTCAAATTATACTCGGAGTTCCGGCTCACAGGTGGGAATCCAGCCGTTGTGGATTTCTCACGGCCATCGGTTGTTGGCGTGATGTCAGATAAAAAGACCTCGCAGCATTTTAGGGATGCATGTGTAGATGTGAACTGCATAATGCTATCTACATAAGGAATCCGATATTGTAGCTGCGTGGTGGAAAAACGTTACACAGCCAATCAGTTCATAAATTCTTGTTTCATCATATTCACATAATAAATGCAATCATGTGTTTTCAGCAATTCAGTTCAAGCGCTTTATTGTTGCACAACTTTTACTTCTTGCAGAAACTTTCTTTTAAAATGTACACATTTTTTTTCTTTCAAAAATAATAATGCACATTAGTAAGCAAAGTACGTTTGATTTAAAAATTACGTATAATACGAGAATTTTTGTAAACGGTATTTTTTTGTAATACTTGGAACATATTTATGCAATTAAAAAATTAAAAAGTTTAACTAAATTTTACAGATAGAACAACAAGTGAGAGTTTAATGTCGGTTTCAAATTCAATGTTGAACATTTGATGGCTCGTCTTGTCATGAATTGAACCCATTGGGAAAATAAGTTTCTTCTTCAGAGGAACTTAGAACGTAACTTCAATTGGAAGGGGGATCGTGAATAGATGTGGCTATATTGCATAGGATGGGCTAAATTCAAATGTCGTCATAGTCCCATGATAAATGCAATCACGTGTTTTCAGCATATTAGTTCATAAATCAATGTGACGTCATTGTCACGCAATAAATGCAATCATACGTTTCCAACCAATCAGTTCTATCTTTTCATTGTTGCCATCTTTCCAATTAAACAAGAACATTCTTTTAAAAAGTACATATTTGTTATCAGTAATGCACACAGGTAAGTAAAATGCACTTAATTTAAAAAACTCGTTTAACGTAAGAATTTTTTTTTTAAAATTTTTGAAAAACTTTTTGAAGTATCTTAATATTTGGGCGTGTTTACACCATTTATTGAATTTGAAATTGCATCTGGATAGTACAAGTACAAGAAAACGTAAAAGTAAACGCGTATATATTTATCTTCAAAATTTAATTCAAACAAAATAGTGTATTTTTCTTATGTTTATTTTAAACCATGTTGAACTGAGAAACTTGATGTAATTTTAAAACTTGGATTTTCAAACTTTCTCTTATAAAAGAAATTTTGATTCTGATGGTTGGCTTGGTTTTTCTAAAGATTGGGACTTCGTTGTAGGGATGGCGATCTTGAGTACGATTAATAGACAAATCGATATGTAGCTCTGAATCGATTCAGTGAATCGATATTTCATCCTAGAAAATCGACATTCGATTTTTTTCTGTTTTGCTAAAAAACATAAAATAAATAAATAAAATTAGTTGAATGTACTATCTTTAAAATCCGTAATATTACAGTGTTGGTGGTTAAAGGGTTAATTACTCAAAACTCGCGAGATGCCTGTATGCTTAGTTTCCTTCGCCTCTATTTAATAAACAACAACAACAAAAAAGTTACGTTTGTAATCTTTGACTTTTTGTATTTGTTGATATTGCGTCATTTGTTTATGGGCACTTGATTGACTGACCCCTTTTCTTAATGACTGTGATTAGCGAAATACATATTATTTCATGGTTGAGGGGTTTTTACAGGAATAATAAACTATTGTAAGTAGTAAACGCCTCGTTGGTGTGGTGGGTATTTGTGCCTTGTGAGCGCCTGTTTCGATTGCCGGCCATCGCAAAGTGATGAGCGGAACCACTCATCAATCCCAGTAGACTTGACAGACTTTGTTTTTAAAAAGCTTAGATATATTAAGCATTGGGAACTATAAACTCTATTATCCATTTTCTAAACTTTTTTAATGTAACAAATGCATTTAGAAAATAAATGTCTTTTTATACCTGATACTTTGATATGGTACTAAAAATAATTGTAATTGTCGAATTTCCTGAACTAAAAAAGTCCCTGGTTTTACTGATAAGAGATCGTTTATTATGGTATCTTTATTGTTTTTCATAAAAAATTGATTTATATTTACATTGTAAATGCAGACTTGGAAAAAAAATGTTTTTTTTTAGAAATCGATCTTTTAAATCTCGTTTTTTGTGAAACGATTGATCTGGATTGATTATAATCGAGTTTCTACACGAGGATCTTTTCCGGACAGAATCTCCATCCATTCCCTTGTGACGTGACGACACCCGAGTGGCACCCTTTAGATTTAAACAATACCAACAAGGTTTGATATCATATATTTTAACGTGCATCTACTGACCCTAAACACGGAGGATTCTTTAAGTGGTACCCTTTTGTTTAGGTTGAATCATTCAGAGGTTAAGACGGTCAAAATATAACTCGGCTCCGTGAACCTCGTTTTGTGAATCGATTATTGGTGTTACGAATAGAATCGATTTCTAAAATCGTATCTTTTTTGTCAAAGAATTCATTATTCCATTGTTGAGCTTTATAAATTTTACTGAATTTATTTTTCCTTTGAGATTTAAACAATCCTTTCATCAAGGTTTGATATCATATTAGGTAGCTTAGATAACCTCTACTGAACCTAAACATGGAAGGCATTCCTGATATAAATAAAAGAGATCCTTTCGTTTAGGTTTGATATCATTTCAGTTAGTTAAGACTAAAAATGTAACTCTCTCCGTTGAAAATCGTTACTAAGTGTAATCGATTATTTGGTTTGTTAGAATGACGAGGTGCTAAGAGATTTCACCTAATTTACTTCTATTTGTCACCTCATAAGGTAAAGTTAATTATTCGCGGAGAGGTATTTTAATTCATTTATATAATTTGATCCTGACATTTTATCTTCATCTCATTACTTCGACAAAATGGTTCGAATGCCAAACATTATTCCTTCATTTTCTTTTACACGTGTTGTTGCCAGATCGTTTACAACATCGTTGAGAAAAATCCAATTTTTTTTTTCTCCTCGACTGTGCAAAAATGATAGGTTGAAGATTTTTTTTCCCTTTGAAACTGAGAATACCGAGTTGTGGGGCAAATCTATTTCAAGTTTTGTGAGTTTATTTATTTTTTTCTTCAAATTTTTATTTATTCCTTCTCTTCTTTCCTCCTTTTCTTTTTGTTTATTTCGTGATGCAATCAGTCATCGTGGTTGGGTGATGAATGAGTATTCTATTTCTTTCCGATCCACGCCCCCCTTTCATTTTTTTTCGAACTGTTGGTAGAAAGATAGAGTGAGGAATCCCTAAGGGAAAAAAAAGTAATCTAGTAGGCCTAATCAATTAATCTTTGCCGAGACTAATCTCAAAAGTTGTGTGAAATAGAAAAAAAAAAGCAATGTTAACCTTCGAAGCTGTTAGTTTGTTTATAAATTGCTGGAATTTTTTAATTGAGAAAAAACAAGACATTTCTAATTAGTAATAGACATCAAGATTAAGCTGTTAGGATATGTTTATTTATTTATTTATTTTTTTTAAAATTATGTTAACTAAAGTTGATTGCCCTTCCGCCGCGTTACAAAAGTGAACTTGAATTGTCAAATTTTTAAGTCGTTGATCGATACATTCAATCTTCTGGGCTTCATACTGATTCGACAAATATTTTACGATATTATTTTATGCATGTCATTCTTATTTAAATTGGTTTCGGTAACTTCCATTTGTTGTGGATTACTTTTATAGGTTTCATTTTTTTACATTCCAGTAATAAAGTAATCCTCTCGTTTATGCAGATTCTGTTTAACTTGCTTGAATTACCAGGATATATTATGTGAAAATAAAAGCTTGGTTATAATAATCCAGTGTAATTTGTTTCATAATTGGTTGAACAATTTTCATGTATACAAAGTAATCATTTGTGTTGTTGTTTCTAATGCCATCTGTCTGATGGTGTCAAATCGAAGCCCACGACATTCATCGCGGTATAGGTCTAAATAAATCTGTTGTTAGCCGTAGCTTTGAGCACCATACAGGTGACAGTACGGTTTGGCTCGGTTCCATCTCGATTTCGGGGGAGAAACACCCTGGAAATGGTCAGAGGCCTCCCACCTCTCTTCCTTTCACCAATTTTTCGAGAGGACTTGCGGCGCGATGGCCATTTAGAGTACTCCCATCCCGCAAATGCGCTTTACATTTGCAAACATTCATGCCTTCTCCAGGATTCAAACCCAGTCCCTACGGCACTGCAGTCAACGTCACTAACCACTGTACCTGATGGGCAAAAGTTTTATTGGATAAATATTTTTTAAAAATTGTTTTTTTCTCAAAATTAAGTTTTTAAAGTAATTCCTTAAAAGTTCCATAATAGAAATAATACTCAAGAAATAACAAGGCAAAAGCTATTGATCCCTGTGGATTGTCAAAAAATCTGTGTCTTACTAATAGCAAATTTTTAAAAAGCTTTTAATCGAAACCTTTTTATTCCAGTAAGTGGAACAATGCCTTATTTTTAAAAGGTTGTTCATGGTTTCATTTATGCCGTCTCTGTTGGAAGTGCTGTTTTCTCGGAACAAATAACTTGCGTAGAAAATTGAATTACTTTCAATTTTATCTATAGTTATTGTTTTATTATTGCTTGTGAAGAGTCGTATTGTAACTTGCAGAGACTTCGCTGGGAAAGATAGATTAAATGTTTGCTTCCCTCAAAAACTGTCGTGTGTAGTTTTGAGTTGAGGTTTGAAGGACAGTTTCGGAATTATTCTGATCCAGTGGCGCACACAAGGGGGGGGGGGGGCTCGGGGTTGCCCACCCCAATCAAACCCTTGATTTTTTTCCCCGGTTGATTATAATCCTATGTATAGAGTACGTAAAATTTAACTAAGTATTTGTTATTAAGAAGCTGAGTGGTAGTGTATCACGCTTCCACACCACAGGTCCGAGATTCAAATTTCGGGCTGGACAAGATCAACACAGCCTTTCATTCCTTCAGCTGGTCGAGAAATGAGTAGTACCAAGCTTGCTTGGGAACTTCTCAGGGGGTTTCACGTCAGACTGACCCCCTGATCTCAACATCCGTTTATGCACCTCAGAGCCCGAGGTCATGTATACTGATATAGGCACAGTAGGCCTTGGGCCTCATGGGCTGTTGCGCAGCTGAGTTGAGTTATTTGTTATTAATAATTAATTTTATTAATTAATGCTAATTATTTATTCAATAATTAATTTTTTTACTGTTTTTTGTTCCCGAAAATCGACAAAATCAGAGGAATACGTTGGAGCATGATACGAGAATGATGGACTTTTGACCCTGGAACTCCCCCTGTGTGCGCCACTGACTGTAAGGATGCAAAATAATCCAAAGTTGTAAAAGCTTAACTGTACGACCCCTTCAGTTATCTTAAGCTTTAAAATTGCTCGCATGGAAATTCGGGTGTATGAAAAACGTATTGTTTTTCTATTCCCCACCCCCTCGCTCCAGAAAAATTTCTGTGTGCGCCACTGTTTTGATCAAATACTATGATTCAGAATTTCCATGAATCCTTTACGAAAATTTATTAATGTTATTTGGATCCTTCTCTAGTCTGGCTTAGAGGTAGCGTGCCCGCTTCGTAAGCTCAAGATTACGGGTTCGATCCCGGCTGAAGTCCATAAATTTTCTGGATGCGAAAATCGTAGGCATGCATGTCGTATGGTTATGTAACATGTAAAAGAGATACCTTGTGTACCCATTTTTCTTGGCAATGTTTAGTATCCGACGAGAAACTTGATTTAAAAGAAAATCAAGCATCAAAATTTGATAGCTAATGCCACCACTAGATGGTGCTACCATGAAATGACTCTCACGTTTGGGGACTTGCCATGTCTGCAAAGACTTAGTTAAAAAAGTTGTTTTGGATCCTTATCTAATCCAATTACTTTGTGTATGAAAGTTAGCTATGCATCCGCATTTTAAGGAATGGTTAAATTGTTATGATATTTACCGTAAAATATATCCGGCTCATAACGCGCACCCTCTTTTTTTACGAAAGAACCTGAAATTCACGTGCGCAGTGTTACTATGTTAGGAAGTAATTTATTCGACGTATTATTATAAGTCTTAGAAAAAATTAATATACTTCTAGAACTATAAACCCTTAAGTTCATAAGGCATATGTCATTTCTTTTAAATAAATAGTATTTCTGTTCATGTAGAAGTACATTTTTTGTGTGCTCATCTCTTTTGTTATTTTTAAATATATCGTTTTTATATTTCACGTATAACGCTCACCCTTAAGTTTCGATCTTATTTTTTGTGTTAAAAGTGCGCATTATACGGTGAATTTTAGTGTACTTAAATTACAGCAATATAACGTATCTAGAACAAACCGTGATATGTACACGAATATGATAGTTTTTTTTTTTTTACTTCATGCGTAAAATTTCATATTTAATATTTTCTTTTACTCATATTTTTCTATTCGGTAAAATAATAGCATAGTAATGAATTATGTGATTTGTAACTTTATTTGTATTTAATTTTATTAATTAGTATGCGTAATTGTAATGATGATGTCAACTAAATTGCCATGTCTAAAATTTTTCTTCTTTTCTTTTCAGGTAAGAATCATTCTGAATTTATTGCAGCAGAGTTATTTTAGCGGTTTATCTCAAGGTAATAAAAAATATTTATAGCTTTAATGATTTCCTATAAGAAAATTATTCATTTAAATTTGTAATTTTACTTTAATAACTAAGTATTATTTAAGAAAATTGTTTGCATGATCAATTGCGGCCTATATACTTGTTGAACACGAATGATTTCCTGATAGAAAAACTTTCTATTTACCATTTCCTTAAACTGCACGGTTTACATTCTCCTTGTTTGAAACGCGTATCCTCTTTAAAAAAAGAAGCTGGATTGTTACGTAAGGCGCAATTAATAGAGGAAATTTGTCAATGTTCACATAATTGCTTTAGAGGCAACCACGTGGTTTCAATTTAAGTTTGTGTCGTTAATTCCGTACATTCTGAAATAGGAAGCGTTCGTTATTAAATTATTTTCTACCAACTTTCTTCACTATAAAATAGGATATCATTGAAATATATTGGATAATTTTACATTTTTATTTCACCATTTCGTAAGTCGTCCTTTCGATATAGTGGTTAGCGAAGCTGACTGCGGTGCCGTAAGGCCTGGGTTCGAATCCCGGAGAAGACATGGATGTTAAAAAATGTATAGTGCCTTTGCCGCATGCGGGTACTTTAAATAGCCGTTGAGCTGCAAAGGGTGTTTGTTCTTCCTCTAAATTCGGAGGGCAATCGAATTATAAATCGCGTGCTGTCACCTGCATGGTGCTCAGGGATACGGCCAACGACAATCGTCCAACCTGTCTCAGGATAAGACAACAACCATTTCGGAAGCCTAGCTGGTAGATAAATATACACGTTTGAAAAATAGCAGAATCAAAAGTCAGATATAGTGTGGAATAGAATAGAATAGAATCTAATGCAAGTAAAAATTAGCTGTATTGTGTTCGCTGAGAAAATTCGTGTGTCTCATTTCGAAACCTAGACTATGCGCCTAGGAGGCTACAATACATAAATTTGTCCCTTCCCGGCACTAGTGTGATTGACAAAGCTAGTTTCTCGATTTCGGTATGACTTGGAAATAATAGAAACTGCCGCACGTTTACGAAAGTGAATTCAAACGGTATCAAATAGATATGAAATTGGTTCGTTGATCGATTGTGAATTAACGTCAGGTTAAAGCTATACGAAGGTTGTTGATAACATACCTCATAGTTTTGAATTACGATCAATTTCCAAGGATAAACACTTGAGCCGATACATTACTCTACATATATAACTATAGCTCGCCATGCAGACTTCAAAGCTCAGATTCCATTTGACATACAGCAACTCTAATAATTTTCCGTGACGATTATCGATGCAATCAGGATTCAATTCGAGCTTCGCGTCCATGATGCTTGCAACATTAACCGCTAAACTATTGAGGTTGGTGTTTCGTAGAGTAGGATTGTGTCTTAACACATTTCTCTCCGGACCCAATTCTTAGTAGTACGGGGGCTACAGTACATGTGATTATAGTAACATTTTTTTCTTTTCTCGATTAATCTTTGTTGATTGGGATTAATTTTATAATACTTACATTGATAATACTGACCTTTAACCAAGCAAATCTTATCTTGAGTACCACACACTAAACAAATTTCATTTCTCACTTTTTTAGAAACACCAGAAATGTTTCGCTCCACTTGGTTCCGTTATAGACAAATTGAATGTCTTAAATAAACGAGCAGTTATTAACACTATTTAAAAAAGTGGTTTTCATTAAAAAAACCTATATTTTTTATTATCATAACGTGTTAGATACATAGAGTGACTATTGACATCGCATCGTTCAGCTACTAGAGGGCTTTTGGCGATGGACCTCGTCATTTTGAACCATGCTCAAGTGACGAGACGACATCTGAACTGGCACCCCTCTTCTGACTACCACACCCCACCAACGAGATTAAAGGTGCTTCGCTCCCCTACACGTCGAGTCTTCAGCGGTACTATACTCGAACTCATGACACGCCGGCCACGAGTCCGTTACCTTGACCAGTAGAAAACCGCTGCAACTTGTTAGGTACAGAATAACAATACAGATGGATAAGCGTAATATAAATAAATCTGTTTTTCCTTGTTAACTCTAAAAGGGGCATTAAAAGGAAGACATAAAGTAGGATAGTAGAAGACTTGTGATACTTTAGTATTTATTTTATTATCTATTGCCAAAAAATAATCGTTGCTATTGGCGCGAAAAAAGGTGATCGATTCAATTTGACTTGCAATAGCTTATTGGCGAATAGTGTGAAGTTGTTAATGGGCTGGTGATATCTTGCTCTGGTACCTAAATATTTCAAAGTCGTGGTGAGTGAGTGAATATTATCGTCGCACACAGTGGGCAGTTTTCCCAATCTGGCGCATGGAAATTATTTTATGGCTTTCAAGTCTTCATAATGATCTAAAATCATAGTAATTAATGTAAATTGGGTATTCTTTTCTGTTATTTACTAACAAGAGTAAGGTTAATAGGGTCTCTTAATTATTTTATGTCCAGTTTGAATTTGATCAAGAATAAATGACTGCTAAGTGGAACTAGTTTTTGAACAAGGATCTAAGGATATTAACGGAAGTAGTAATTCACACGTGGAAGAATATATAGTGTGGCAAGTTAAAAAAAATTAAATTTTATAATTGTTAAAGATTAAACACAAATATAATCAAACATAACATTGTACATATACAATAAAGGATAATAGGTAGTGATTAAAAGGACTCGGCACCCTTTGAGCATTTTTTTTATTTATGTATTTAAAAATTACATTTTAGCATTTCATATAATGTTTATTTAAGAAAATGATACGAGATAAAAATTTTCTCATATTATTCACAGAATTTTACAAATTTAATTTCTTTTAAGAAATTTGGTAATTTTTAAAATTCTACTCTTTTTGTGTTAATTAATTTCTTGACATAACATTTTTGTAATATTTCTGAGGATGTTTTAAACACCTTTAGGGATCGATTTTACAATACATTAATTAGTTATGGAGAAAAAAAAATAAAATATTGATACTAAAATTCAACCAAAAAGCCTAATATTTCCCACATTTAATTTTTTTTTAAAAAAAGAAGTATTCAGCTTATAGTAAAATGGATCCCTAATATTTTATTACATGCATTACGTATAAGACACAGGAAAAAAAAATGGATTGGTAAATAATTGTGGGAGAAGTGGTATTTTGAATGTGAAAAGAACACTAACCGAGAAAAACCATTTTAAAGTTTATAATTCTGAAAAAATAATTATTATAAGCTTAAATAAACATAAAATACCACACTAGTATATATTTTTCTTGAAATAATAAAATACAATATAAATCTTGCTCTCCTGACAATCACGCATCATTCGACTCTTGGAGAAGAACTTTTCATTTCTATGGCACCTCATCCATTTTTCCCCTACAAACGAGCAGAAATTTTTAACAATTTTTCTAAATTTCAATTGCTGCTGGTCTTCATATTTATCAAAGTCCGTTGTAGTCCTAATTAAACTCAAAGCAACATAAGTTTTGCGCTAGTATCTTACTCTTCCTTCCATACATCGAATAAGGCACGCCGAGTAATACTATCGGCCAACGCTGAAAAAAAAAAAATCATAACTTAGGGAGTAGCAGGAAGTAGCAGCTAAATTTGGTATTAAATTAAAGGTCTATATCTACTCTATGTAACTTAAGACAGAGGACTTACGTAACTTATGTACAGAGGAGAAAAAAATGTTGTGACTTAGTCATTGCGTAGGCGAGGTGTGGAAGCTAAGAGATGGGGATGCCAGCTGAGGTAACGTCCTCGTCACAGGACCGTGGCTCAAAAAGTACGAGGTCTATCTTAAAATACATCCTCAAGTTGCATTGTAGTAGTGTGACGTTAATAAATACTCACTCAAGTGGCGCACACAGGAAGTTACTAGAGGGGGAGGGGGTTAGGGTCGAAAGTCCACCATTCTCGTATACCATTTTTTAATACTCTGCCTAACGTATTTTTTTGATTTTGTCGATTTTCTTGAACAAAAACATTAAAAAATGTATTGAATAAATATTTAGCATTAAATAATGAAATTAATTATTAATGGCAAATACTTAAGTAAATTTTATGTACTATATACATCGAATTAAAATCAATCAATCAAAAAAATCAAGGGCTTTGGGGGGGTTTTCGTACCCGAGCGCGACTGACTTACTCACAGTACTTCAGACAAACATTGTTGTGTTGAGCAAATATATCATAGATTTTATTAGTTCTCGCAACTGTCTACTTTTATTAAAGATTAAAAATTGTACTTTATCTTGAAGAAGTAATTTGGCAGTGATACTTTTCATGTAGGGGAAGGGGAGAAACACCCGCACTTAAAATTTTAAAAAAAAGTCATGAATTCTATTCTTTGAAAGAATTAAATGGCCACTATCTTCATTTAAAAAAAAAGCAGAGGCGAATGAGAAAAGCTCGCATGTTTGATGATATCATTTCTCTTGCTTATTTTTGAGCATCTTTCCTCAGTTCGAATAAAGCCGGCTTAAAAGTTTTGTAGTTCCGCCTGACAGACCATGAGAAAGCAATTTTTCAGTTTTAAAGAAGTGTCCCGAAGAGAAAACGATTTGATGTCAGGTTTCAGCTAGCGTGCACATCATTTGGATAAGTGCAGATGGTGGTAAATTTTCCTGAAAATTGTTAGTCTTTCCAAGTTTTATGTTGATGGGCATGATACTGAAAGTCGGGTATTTTCCACTGGAAATATTCTCAGAATGATGGAATCAGCAGGATATTATAATGGAGCCGGATATTGTCGAATATCCGGCCTTTATTTTCAGGATGCTGTTTGTTTATGTTGCTTGAAAAAATGAACACTAATCGTGCAAACAGACTGAAATAACTTTCAGCCTTTTTTAATGCTCTTTTTTTTTTTTTTTTGATAGGATGCTATGGTTGAAATAATACTTTTTAAACAATGACAATATCACATTTTTTATAGTTGACTTTGATGTATTACAATGTTCATTGTTGAAAATATTTTCCAAAAACGAAATGAATAATTTTAATTTAATGGGTTAGCTTTGTAAATTATTAATCAAAAAGAGAAATTAGAATGAAAAAAAAAAGGATCTTATCCCGAGGAAAAAAGAGTTTTATACTTAAACAAAGCCATGCAACGCCGGGCTGAACGGAGAGAAAAGAAACCTGTCTGACAAAAAAAAGAAGTGGAAGAAATTTTGGAATTTAAATGACATAAATATAGAAACTTTTCACATCACGCATACACACACACGCACAGAAGTGCTAGCGGCCAAGAAAGAAAGAGAAAAAGGGAAAATTTATATAGGGATAAAGTTATACTCATTGAAATTTCCAAGGCAAATTTCTGCTCAATTGAAGAAGCCCGTGCAACGCCGGGCCATGCAGCTAGTTTTAAAATATATTTCGTCTGAGTAACTGATTGAAAATATTCATAAATATACATTACCTTGACCACTAAACTAACGCGGCCACCCAATAAAAAATGATACAGAATGATTTCTATCGTAATAAGCGCCATGTTGCTCACCGTCAAATCCACGTCAGCAAAGCTTCGTTGCCACTGGCAATGTGCTAAACTTCAAATTCACTGACAATTAAATACTTACACTATCGAGACCAGAATATTATTTTTATGTTAGAGTACTTTTATATTTTGAAAAATATTTCAAATTTGGGTCTTATCCTTTCACATGATATTGAAAACAGCCTTAATGCCATATCAACATACCATTTTGCAAAACCATTTCAGAAACTACATAGTTATTGAATGTTACCGAATAACTCTGATGTGTTTTTTTTTTTCCACTTTTCGATGAAAAAAAATATTCTGAATTTGAATCCTGTTGTAAACGTTATACCAGGAATTACCATAAAATCCGGCGTACAACGCGCTCTTTTAACACAAAAATTAAGATCGAAAATTACGGGTGCGTGTTATACGCCGGGTATAAAAATGATAACTTCAAAAATAAAAGAAAGATGTGCATAAAAAAAACTTAAACTTCTACAAAAATTGGAATACACTGTTCATTTAAAAGAAATATCATACCTTATGAACTTAGAGGGTTGTTTTTCTAGAAATATATATACACACTATTTTTTAAAATCCGGAGGGAATATACCTTGAATAAATTGACTTTAAAAAATAATAGCGTTGCTAACGTACACTGCAAATTCCTTCGTAAAAAAGGAGGTGCGCGTTATACGGCGAATGTACCTTAAAATTAAAAAAATGCAGCTTGAAAATATAAGTGCGCGTTATACGCTGAATTTTACGGTATCTAAAATGTACTGGAATCCCGTTAGTGACTCGAACCTTATGTTCTGGACGCTTGCTGTCGTCTTCCCGAATGATTCAAGACCAGGCTTTCCACCCAATCCTGATGGGGGGGAATGTGCAGTTGGAAGTATTTCAGTGACGTAATGTCTTTTAGAAGAGAAACGAAACCACACCTGTCTGCCAAACGTTTAAAAAGATACCCCTGAATGCGGCCGGCGTGCAGCTCGCTATTTCGGTTCTGAATGCGTGAAAAAAAGGGAACGAACCTGTGTCTGGGATGTTGTCTTTCCACTCATCTCGCACTTGGATAGGCACTGCTTTATCGCAATGGGGTAGATGGAAGTGAATGCTGACGATAACGTCAAGGCGTGTGTCTTGGATGGATTTTATCACGAGTCAATTTTGGATTATTTTCTAATTTTATTGAATTTATTTTGAGACAAGAAAAATAATCAACCATTTTTATGTGATACACTTTTTAAATGTGTATTCTTTTGTGTGATTAAGTGCGTATTCTTTTAAAATGGCCCTTCATCATGTTAAGAACATTACAAATTGCATACACTCCCATTTATCGTGCTGCAACCCTTAACATTAAGGATTATTCCATTATACATAATTTTCTCACTTTCATGTGGTGGTCGTAGTGCCCTAGTGGTCAAGGTCACGGATTCGTGGCTGGCGTGTCATGAGTTGGAGCTTGGTGTCGCTGAAGCGGTGGTTTGAGTAAAACGGACGTGTCACACACACACACACACACAAAGCGCACACATAAGCTTTCGTAATCAAAGCGGACACTCCGAAACTCATCGTGGTTAGAGCGAACATATTTAGCAAATAAATGTTTTTAAAAATCGCAAGTATAATTTAAAACAATATTTTAAGTGGCAAATCTCTTTCACTTTGGATAACGGGTTTTTTTTTCTTTCTTTCTGTTTTTGCACTCGATTATCGAATTGCAAGGATAAATACATTTTTGAAAATCAAATTTAATTATTTATATTAAGTTGTAAGATATTATAGTGCGAATGCATTTTAAATATAACGAAATGTAAGAAGAATAAAACTCTCAGAAATATTTAAAATTTAATAGTAGGTAACAGTATAATGAAGGGTCGAAACTGCGCAATAAATGACATGTGACTGATTAGGAAGACAACACAATAAGTGCAAGAATGTCCGCTGTAGCCACTGTCCGCTCTGGCCTCGTAACCGTTGAAGATCCACCGTGTGGAGGAGGCCCCTGCACGTTTAATCTGTCGAGATCCGATGTCCTCCTATTGGTGTGTATGGTAGTTGGGAGAGGGAGGTGCCAGCTCAGGTGTCGTCTTCGTCACTTGATCGTAGTTCAACTTGACGAGGTCCTTAGCCAATGGCCTTCGTGTTGCTTTATAGTGCAATCTTAATATAACACACACCATTTGAAGAACATTACGGATTCCATGTATGCCCATTTATCATGCTGCATCCTGTAATACTTAATATTATTTCTTAAGACATAATTTTCTCATTTTTATGGGAAGGTCGCGATAACCTAGTGTTCAGGGCCACGAACTCATGGCCGAACGTGATGAATTCGTTCCCTAGTGCCTTTGAAGACCTGCCGTGTAGGTGGGACTGATGCGTGCAAAATTTATCGAGGTTCAAAGTTCTTGCCTTTGTGTGGTGTGGTAGTTTAGAGTGAGAGAGAGACTCAAGTCTGGTGTCGTCATCGTCACTAACCGAGTTTAAAATTACGAAGTCCGTCGTCTATAATTGGTGTGATGTGGAGGGTAGGAGAGGGGGGTCAGCTCAGGTGTCGTCCTCGTCACATGATCAGAGTTCAAAATTACGAGGTCCGTCACCTATAGCCCTCTAGTAGCTGAATAGTGCGACGATAATGAGCATTCACTCACTCTCATTTCAATGGTACTAGGGTTCGAATTCGTGACACGTCGGCCACGAGCTCGTCATCGTGACTATTAGGCTACCGCAGCTGCATGAAACCTGAATCCATTCTCTCTTCTGATAAAAATTTACTGGTTCGATTCCTCTGCTGTAAATTTAACTTTATAGGATGAAGTAAACATTGCTTAAATTAAAATTTTTCTGAGTATGATAAACTGATGTATGTGTTGCTAATCGCGTGAGTTTTTTTTTTTTTGTTGTTGTTGTGATATTGGGGCTGTCCCATCCTCTGGCTTAGAAAATGAGTTTGTGGAGGATAGAACCTGCGATGCTGGGGTTCGTAGCCGCTTAACATGACCACTAGACAAAAAGGATCATTCCTGTCCGGAGGCTGTTACTGGTTTATGTAGATACCGCTACATATTCAAAAGTTTGAGTTCTTTTGCGTAAGGCAAAGTCAGCCTTCAGAACATAACTGCAGTGGCGTACACGGAGGGGGTGGAGGACCAGATCCCCTCCCATCGTCCTTGATTTTTTTTTTCGATTTATTATAATTCTGTGTATATAGTATGTAACATTTAATAAAGTATTTATTAAAAATTAATTTTCATAAATTAATGCGAATTATTTTTTCAATAATTTGTTTTTTACTGTTTTTTGTTCCCGGCAATTAAAAAAATCGGAAGAATATGTTTGGCAAGGCATATTGGGGGGGGGAGGAGTTATGATATCAAAATATTATTCAAAAATTTCGAACCTGGACACCTCCCCTTGAAAAGTTCGCGTGTGCGCCACTGCATAACCACACCATTTTCCATTACCAATTTTTATAGGGGAGGGGATTGTAAGTTAAATTTTCACAGTTTCTTAGTTGACTTTCTTGCGAACTCCTCCCTTTGGTGGAAGGAGTGCAAAAAAGCATGCTCAACACGTGTCTAGTTAGGGAGGGCGTGGCCCGAATCTAACGCTGTGCGTTCGTTAAACGAAAAAGCAACAGAAATTGCTGTATATTAAAATGAATAATGATGCGCGAGTCACGCTAGGCCCGCGTTAAAATTAGGGGTTGCAGAACTATTGTTTTCCAATTATTCTTTTAGTGCGCATTAAGGGCCGATCAACGTCATCGCTTATTATAAATGTTTTAAAAACCTCCCTTCGTATTGACTACTTGACTTCCCAGATAAAGAAAATTGCTCGCTTATAAATGATCTGGATTTCTCTCCTCCAAGTTCATTATCAGTTCATTGGGAATTTCGGCAGATAATCGATGGATTTTGATCGAGTTTAGTTGTCGGATTTATCTTTTTTTCTTCCCACCCCTCACCTCTGATGTGTCGGGATGTGTAATATTTAATTATCTAGGCCGTGCCATTAATTTGTAGTCATTTATTCCCCCCCTTATATAGATATTTAATATGGACACTTGTAATTAAATGTAATGGTCACGCTAGAGATAGTTTAATTAACTAGATGGGAAGCCTGTTAGATATTCGCAATTTGACACGCGAAATAGATACGAGGCATGAAAATTTACATTTTTGTCAGTGCGCATTAATACTTTGCGTTAATTATTAATTTCTATTGGGAACAAGTTGACGTGCTGATAGTTGGAATGTAGCAATATGCTGATGTAACAATATTTGCTTACTAAGTACCCATTGCATGTACCGAATGAATGTTGTATGTTTATGAAGCATTTACATTTTCCTAACTGATGTGAGAAAAATTAAGAGGAAGTTCTAATTTATTTTACCTTTATTTATCGAATTAATTTTGTGTGTCCACATTTTTACTTAAGATTGAATTTCATCAAAGCTAACGATGAAATAATAATTGAGTGAATAAGTGTTTACTGACGTCGCTCTTAAAACAACACGATTGCTATTGGCTAGTGGTCAAGGTTACGGACTCGTGACCGGCGTGTCTTCAGTTCGAGCCTAGTACCGCTGAAGACCCGCCGTTTAGTGGAGCGAAGCACGTCTAATCTGTCGAGAGCTGAAACGTCCTCTCTTTGGTGTGGTGTGGTTGCTAGGAGAGGGGGTGCCAGCTCAGATGTCGTCCTTGTCACTTGACCGTGGTTCAAAATGACGATGTCCGTCGCCAAAAGCCCTCGAGTAGCTGAACAGAGCGACGTTCACTCGCCAAATCAAAAGACGTCTCCAAATTAAAAATATTGCCAAATGCTATCAAACGACGATGTCCGTCGCCAAAAGCCCGGGTGTAAATGAGCAGTGCGTATTTAATATTTACTCACTGTGGGGGAAATTGTGTTGTTATTTTTGAAATCAAATGGAAGATCATATTTCATTATAATATGTAGCGAGGTTGTGTGTTGGTTATGGTATCAACACGATTAATTTGATTGAATATCAAATAAATTCCTACATTTTGTAGAATTTACAAAAATTTGATATACTCATCTTATAGAATTGGTATTTTATGTGACCTTTAATCGTATGGTATTGTTTTCTTCGTGTACCTAAAAATTTGGATCCTATCCGCAGACTTTCACTAAAGTGAATTTATAATGTAGTGACTCGAAATGGGGTATTGTACTATTTAAAAGACACATGAGCGCTGGCACCCGCTGTCGGTAGTTCACCTCCACGCCCACAAGAGAACTTTGAGCCTTGATAGATTTTAAGTGTAATAGCCTCTCTACTCGACGGGCTCTTCAATGGCTCTGGGGTCTTTAACTCTGACAACATAGGCCACGAGTCCGAAACTATGGCCACTAAGTTACCGTGGCCACTTTTCTGTTTAAAAGGTAATTTCTTTCTTCTGATGAGAAAATGGCGTAGAGCAGGGGTAGCCAACCCAAATGACCTTGCGGGTCACTTCGGAAACACATTATAATCTCGCGGGCCGCACTTAAAAATATGTACCTTTATATCAGATTTGGAAACAAAAAAAAAAATTATTGGAGCGAAAACTTAAAACAGAGTGAATCATTTGAAAACCCTGTTATTTAAAATTTTTTTAAAAAAAAGAGTTGGCGGGCCGCGTGTTGGACACCCCTGGCGTAGAGCGTAAAGAATTGGAAAAGTGTGCGCAATTTAAAATCAGTGTTGTTGATTCTGGAATTTGAGTAAGAATCTCCCAATAAATGTTACCAAGTAAAGCAATAATGATTTTACTCGGATTGAAATATTTGTGGTATTCGATGCCATTTTTAACTCGAAGCGAAATTTCCGATAAAAACTCTTTTTCGTTCTTAATGGGTTACATAAAATGTTTGAGGAATATTTTAAGAATTTTAGCATCGATCTCGGAGAATTGTATTATAGTCCTTTTACCAAGGTATATTGAACATAAAATATCGTGGAACGATCTTTTAAGGGGGGGGGGGGTTAAAGTAGAAATAAGTTTTTTTTTTATTTTTTTTACTTCATTTTGCTGCTTGATTTTTTCCCACCCGTTTTCATAAAAAAGAAGTGAGATGAACGACTCCACCCTTCTATGATGACCTTAACCGTAGTCCCAGTTGGGGCTTGTGTAGGAACATGTTGTTAAATTCATTACAGTGACTGTTTGATAGAGCGACTTTAGCCCCTTAGTGGCAGTTGTGCAGCGAGTCTACTGTATTATTTATTCGCTATCTCGGGGCTAAAGTTTCGGTCTTCGCTCGTTAAATATTTCATCGAGCTGGGGGATCTCTCTGCTGCTTGCCTTTCTTGCTCTTCAATTGTTCCTTTCTTTATTAGTACTCTTGGATGAGACTGAAGGGAAATATATCTGTCATCTTGTAATTAGGTTGTGAAAGTAGAATTATTTTAATCTTTATGCGTCATAATTTTCGATTAATGTTGCATATAGAATAGATTTCTACTAAAAATATTTTTAGATAAAAATATTTCAATATTGATTGTATAGAACCCTGTGATATATAATATATTTCAAGGCATGCCTCTTCACAATTCAGTGAATTATATGAGGTTTCATTTTTATATACGAGTGTTATAAGGTTATTTTTCTTGTAGTGTAAACGAATGATTGTTCACATAACTAAAAAAACACATTTATATAGTTAATCGAACTAAGAAATTGCTGTGATGCATCCTCCCTTTTTCACAAAAAGAACACTTTTTTTTTTGTTTGTTGTATTTGTATTAACCGTGAGCATTTTCGCTTTAGGGTTGTAACTTAATCTTTTAGTCGTCAAATATGGAATTAGCCGCCAAATGTGAAAAATGGTATCTGGAATGAATCGCCAAATCTGGAAATGGGAAATTGTTAATCCTTATGATCCTGATCAGGACAATGAAACAAAAAAATTAAATTATCGTACTGTCATCGATCCTTGGCAAAATCATTGTCATTGATCCTTGATCCTTCCGTGTGCAAAATTTCGAATTAATCTGTCCTTTTAAAGTGGCTAAAAATCGATTTCAAATATTCCGTTACATACAGATGAAGCTAATGAAAGCGTATTAAAAAAATAGGACCCAAAATAGGAACACGTTCTTTTTTCATAAAACGTGTAAAGGGAAAACTGCGTGTTTATGGAATATTTCCTAATTTTAAAGACGTAGTATTACAAACGGATGTATGTGTTATAACGTCACTGATATACCGTGTATTTCCTAGCATAAGCTGAGAAATTCTAAGGTGAATGTAAGGGAATGGACTCATATATACGGATCCGCTGATCTCAGAAAAAAGTAGTTCATGGGAATAGGATTATTTAACATTTTCCCTTAGCCGTGCGCAAACGATTTTAATCTGTTAACTTTTGGGGTGTTTTGAATGGAATTTTTATTGTAAAAGAAGCAAAATAGATCTCGTAAATCCTTCTTAGTAAGTGCCAGAATCCGAGTTTCCGAATAGTTCGTGAGATTCACATTTACTCTTTGAGATGTCTAAATATATAGGATCCTCATTGAGTGGGGTTTTTCCCAGAACATGAAACATAGGTCGACGAATACGAATTCCTCTTTCTGTTCATTTTCCAAAAATAAATAAATAAAAAGTACAAAAACTCTGTCTTTCAGAGATATTGTACAGACAACAAACGAATGAATAAGTAAATAAGCAACATATAGGGCTAGAAATTCAACTATCATCATAGACGTTTTACTTTAGAGCTGTGATCCCCAACCCCTATCGGTCCGTGTATCAAATGGTACCGAGGCGTCCAAGAAACATTAAATTATTTCCATTTTATTTACTGTGGAGTTCGAGCACTACCACAAAAAGACCAAGGAATGGATTCATTACACATTTGTCAACAAATCAGATGAATCTCGCATAACCCTCTGTGCTCGCTATCTTCTCTGTACAAGAAGATCAACTGCTAGAGATTGTTAATGACCGCCGTCTTAAAACTAC
>BMAV01011513.1:357545-391098 GCA_019973955.1 Trichonephila inaurata madagascariensis | reverse complement strand
TTTTTTTTTTTTTTTTGTTAAATGATTAACAACTAAGCAATTAAATTTTCTAGTGAGCTGGCATTATTATTCTCCTTTCAAAGTGGTATTAATTCGGATGAATTCCAATTAAAAAGTACTCCCTTTGTCTAAACAAAATAATCGGATCATTGTTTTAATGCTGGGGTGGAGCCCGTTTTTATGGAAGTTGTTTTTAGTGTACACGCGCGACCTTCCCCAACAGGTGTAGGCTTCTCTTATTGTCTTTCAGCTGTGCTCTGTAAATAAGATGGATCTCAAAGAAATTATCACTCTCGGATCCTATAAAATCTCGAATTTAAAAAAAAAGACAATGTGGCTGTACAGAAATAAGAAGCAGGTGCTAATATCGGCAGGTGCATGTCAAAACATCATATCGAGTGAAGCATTAAGTTTTTTGTTTATGGGGAGCGTATAGATATTTTGTTTGGGATGCAAAAAATGTGTGGAGAAAGGGGTTAAGATCGATCGATTTTTGTAGAGCGAAGTTGTTTTGCTGCTTGAACTTTTGAGGATTAATGAGGGCATGGAAGCTTTTATCTTTTGTTTTTGGATGAAGTGGAATTGGATTGATAGGCTTGAAAACTATGTTTATGATAATATGGATATTCTTCATTTAAAAAAATACATATGTTAATCCAGAATATTTTTTTAAAAATTGGAAATGCTAGAGAATTAATAGAAACATTGTATAACAATTGTTATTATAAGAATTAATATTTGTGAAAGTTTGTGTTTGATATAACTGTTAATCACAGGGGCGCACACATGAATTTTTCAGAGGGGGGGAGGTCCAGGATCCCCAAAGTCTTACCATTCTCGAATCATGCTCCAATACGCCGCCCAACATATTCTTTTGATTTTGTCTATTTTCGGGAACAAAAACAGTAAACGATTAATTATTGAATAAGTAATTAGCATTAATTAATAAAATTAATTATTAATAACATACATAACTAAGTTTTACGTACTATATACATAGGATTAAAATCAATCAGGAAAAAAAATCAATGGCTATGAGGGGGAGGTCCGGACTCGGGGACCCCCCCCTCCCCTTGTGTGCGTCACCTATTAATCAAATTAAAAATATCAAGAGAGAAGTGGGGGGGGGGGGTTTTTTTTTTAAGATTGAAAAAAATTTGTGAAGGTGGTAAGAAAACCAATTTTTTTTGATAATTATACTGTGCTTGATATTAAGTTCTTTTCATGGTCCTACAAGTAATTTCTTTTTAAAGAAAATAGTTTGCAGTTGAAAATAGAGTTGCAAAAATATTAAATTATACCACTTTTTAATATATGGTAAATGATTAAATGTGTCATAACCACAAAACTTCTATTGGTGGCGAAATATTTTCTATTCTAAAACGGTGTTCCTAGTGGGAATTTCGTTCTATTAAATAGTGTAGACAAGACAGACTCTTAAACGTTTACAATGGATCGATATGTTAAGTTTGTAAAGGTAAGTCTTGTACTTCTACCAGTTGCGTAGTAGTACTTCTTGTTCTTCTACCGCCGTATTAGCAGTATCAATGATACCGATCCCCTAAGGTACAGGGGGCCGCGGTAGCTTATTAGTCAAGGTATCGGGTCGAGGCTGGCATGTCATGAGTTCGAGCCCAGTACCGCTAAAGACCCGCCGTGTAGAGGAGCGATGCACGTTAAATCTGTCGAGAGCTCAAACGTCGTCCCGTTGGTGTGGTGTAGAAGTTAGGCGAGGGGGGGGGGTGCCACAGCTCAGGTGTCGTCCTCGCTCTTGACCATGGTTCAAAATGACAAGGTCCGTCGCCAAAAGCACTCGCGTAGCTGAACAGTGCAACGTTAATATATATATTCACTCACTTACCCCTAAGCCACAGGGGCCCAAGCTTGTGTGTAACATTCTAACACTTTCAAATAAATTTTACTAATGAGGTCATTTCTATTATTTTTCCGAAAAGGGGTAGAAACTTTGATAGAGGGCCCACTCGGGACTAGCTACGCCAGTGACTTCTACTGATTGGAATTTCTTTTTGTTAAGTTGTTGTGTTATGTATTATTAATGTAACTCTTTGGGCTTGTGGATAAACTCGTGCGTTAAAACAAACAAAAAGTAGCTTCTAAATAATTTCGCGTTATACACCTATAATTTCAGCATGGATCTAAGTAAGATATTACCGTGTTTCTTTTTTTACCTTTCCATTATTCAAAAGTGCAATACACATTAACGCGAAACAAAAATACGATGAAAAAATCAGTTCATCATCTTGAAAAATAATGAACTTCTCATTAAAAAAGTAATTCAGTAAGATATATGCTTTTTTTTTCCCTCGGGATTTTAAATAATAATTCTAATATAGTTGTTAATAATAAACTAATTGTGTATTTTCATATTCATATAAATACATTTATTATGCGAATACGTTTTTTAAATAAACTTGAATTTCTTAAACCATTGTTTTAAATTTAATTATTATTGAATTTTTAGTAACTTATTTAAAAGTAATCTTATGTACGAAAATTACTTTGAGGGAAAAATGGAGATGACGGTGTCATTTTTTTCCTCCCTGTCCCACACTTTGGAATTCCGGGTTAAGAGTGGATTCATGTCAAAGGTAAGTTTTAATATTTTCATTCAGCAGAAGGCTTATAACACTTCAGATTTTTTTACTGGAACACACAATGTATGGAAGATACAGAAATTTATACTGTAATACACAATATTGCTTTTTTTCAATGTGAAGTCATTCATATCTTTCAGTGATTAAAATTCTGGTTGTAAGAAGTAAAAAGAAGGGGGTTACTATATACGACCCTTTCAAAATAGTAACCTTTCGAACCACTCACTGGTGTTACCACTGGTTACCCGCATTGCAGGGGGCCCAAATATTCTCCGTTACGCCACTGCGTAAAAAAACTTAGTAACTAATAATGTACTGGTCGAGTCGTGGAGGCGAGTTTTAATCCCATGGAACACTCCCCTCCACTTTCAAGTGCTTACCTTCCAAAATTTATTGTGGCCGTGGTAGCTTAGAGATCTAGTTTACGGATTCGAGGCCGGCGTACTATGAGTTCGAGCCTAGTACCGTTGAAGACCCGCCATGTAGTGGGGAGATGCACGTTAAATCTGTCGGAGCTGAAACGTCCTCCCGTTTTTGTGGTGTGGAAGTTAGGAGAGGGGGTGCCAGCTCAGGTGTCATCCTTGTCACTTGACCATGGTTGAAAATTACGAGGTCCGTCGCCGAAAGCACTCGAGTTAATATTACAACCTCACTCCAGAATTTGTTGTTATAAAAAGTGTTCACACTTTCATGAGATTTAATTGATATTGAAAATTTCGGTTGAAGTGCTTTCGGGATATCCTAGCGATCTTTTTCTATTTTCGGTCCGTCCTCTTGCTGTTCCGCTTCGTCTGCTACCTTTCATGCAGTTAAGTTTTGATCAGCATTTTTTTAAGGGAAGGGATCCAATTTTGCTACTGTACCTATAAAACCTATGAGCCAATTAGCTAACTGGTAACGTTTGTATTAGTGAATCGACTAGAATTTCTTGAAATTCGTTGCCGTGGTGTATGTAACTCTAGAGAGAAATGAATGAAAACAGATGTATTACTTTGAACAATAACGTGTTAATAAACAGGAAATGCTAATTGGTTTGAATATTTGTTCTATCGTATTTTTAATTTAAAATGCATTAAAAAAATGAACCTCTTTTTAATTTTAACATTAATGCTGAACCCAAATAGATGTGGTGGAGAGACGGTTATCAATGCAATCGATGGTATGCTTTTTCCCCCTTTTAATTTCGTTCACGTTTCGCAGCTGAGTGGCTCTGATTCAGCGTCCCTCAGTTTGAATGTCTGTGTGCACACCTGTCTCTGTGCTGAAAAAAACAGCCGGGCCATCAAAAGGAAACGTGCTCAATATGTAAAAGTGAGTGCCATTCTCGGAACAGAAGGGTTTGGGGTTTTAAAGAAAATTTGTTTCTCTTTTTATGATGCTAAGTAGTATGCGTTCGATTTGGAAAAAAAATAAAATAAAATGAGATTGGTATGTGTTTAGAACAGGATATTGGGAATTATCCATCGTTATATAATTGTTGCATATTCGGTAGAAGTGAAATCCTTGAACCTCTAATTTGAGTTGGACTCGGTTTGTTTCTAATTAACAGATTGGATCTAAATCAGTACTTTTTTGTTGTTGTTGTTTTATGGATTCTTTAATAGTTAGGTATAAGATTGAATGCCTTATTTTTATAAATGCAACTGTAAGAAAACTGTTCAACACACAAATTATATCAGAACATATGTTGAACGCATAATTGTGAACGCAATAATTAGGTTGGGGAAAAAGAAGTCCATTATTTTTTCGGTAGATGGCTGTAATGTCAATATCTCGTGAAGTATCGATCAAACAATTTCAAATTTATGCTTGTTGTCACGATAACATTTCACTCTAAAAAAATTATTTTGCTTTTTTTTTGTTTGGTTCATTCAGTTGTGAGTTAAAGGGTGTTAAAAATGGAAGTCAACAAAGAGAAAATTCGGTTCTTTTTACAGTTTTTTTTTTGATAAAGGCCAAAATGCAAGCCAGGTGGCTGAAATTGCGAATGGTGTTTATGGTCCCGATACTGTAACAGCTAATTACGTGCAATTTTGGTTTCATTGATTCCGTTCAAGTATTTTTGATGTTAAAGGGGCTCCTCGCACAGGCAGGCCCATCGTCGAAAATGTCGATAAATAATAGAAGTTGACTGGCATGTTAGTAGTCGTAGCATCGCGCAAGAGCTAAAGATCGACCATAAAACAGTTTTAAGCCATTTGCGCAAAGTTGGATTCAAAGCGAAGCTCCATGTTTGGGTGTCACACTAATTAACACCAAAAAACATGGTGGACCGAATTTCCATCTGCGAAACCTTAGCCAAACGGAATGAAATCGACCCATTTCTTAAACGGATAGGGATTGGGAATGAGAAATGTGTCACATAGGACAATATTGAGCCAAAACGATCGCGTGGTCAAAGTGCGGTGAAACAGCTCAAACGGTGGCCAAACCAGGACTAACGGCCATGAAGGTTCTACTGTGTATTTGGTGGAACTGGAAAGGAAGCATTTATTAGGAATTGCTTCCGCATTGCCAAACACTAAATTCAGATCTCTACTGTCAAACAACTGCACCGTTTGAAGCTATTGATTGACCAGAAATGGCCAGAATTGGCCAACAAAGGAGGTGTTGTGTTCCATCAGGACAACGCCAGGTCACACACTTCTGTAGTGACTCGCCAGAACCTCTGGGAGCTTGGTTGGGAAGTTTTAATGCATCCAAAATGCATTGCAAAACTTCCTGAGTGAAAAGAAATCGGGATCAAGAGAAGATTGTGAAAATCGATTACTAGATGTTTTCGCCAATAAGGACCAAGACTTCTATAAGAAAGGCATTATGAAGTTACCTTTAAAATGGCAATAAATTATACAACAAAATGGGGCATATTTCACCCAAAGCGGACAATCGGAAGCATGTTAAATAAAGTCTTGATTTTCATGCAAAAATAATGGATTTCTTTTCCCCCAACCTAATATATAAATATATTCCTACAATACAATACAGAAGAATTAATTAATATCTTAAATTACAATAAATCTATAATACTGATTTTGTATAATGAATGCTTAAAATAATTTATATCGGGATATGTAATGCGTTAATGTTACACTTTCTGTTATATTTTATTTTATGTAATAATTATAATATTCGTTAACAACGCCTTTCCTTACATTGTAATGGCGATTCAGTGGAAATTTGGTGAAATGTTGGCGATAGAGCCAAGTTGGCATCGTGTTTGGCGACCCTATGGGTGCTTCTGGAAATCACTGGAGAAATCTATTAAAATTATATATACGGTCTATGACGTAAGCGGATCTTTTCTCGAAAGGTCCGTGTGAGAGCCGTTATATGATGGCACCATCTTGTGGTAGCGAGGGTCGACACTAGATGGTGCCTCCATGAAATAGCTCTCACATTTAAGGACTTGCGGTGTCTGCTAAGGCTTAGTTGCTAATGTGCAGCCCTGGGTAGGGGGATTCTGAAAAATAAAGTTTTATTGATCGTAAAATATCATTTTAAAAGTTGCAAACGCAATGAATAAGTAAAATGACCAGTAACATGTATAACAACATCTAGTATATCTACTAGTTTACTCTTTGTGGTTTAAGGTCTCGTTAGTTACGACACTTCGTCAAGACATATTCTTTATTTCGCTTTAAAAAAAAATTATTTTATAAGTCTAGAAGGAATATAGGAAGTCGAGAGAGGACTATTTTCCCTTCGGTATAGTGTTTTGGCAGCAATATGTCCCCTCTCCTTGTTCAAACAGTTTTCTATTTTAAGAGTTGAAGAATTTTGCGAATCAACTTAACTTTAAAAAGAATATATATATATCAAGTATTGGAGTGATTCTTAAAGATTGACAGGACAAAAATGTAAAGTGCAGCCGTTTATCAAATCATATTTTATTCCAATGTTCAGTAAAACAGTCCGTACTCCAAGCCATAATAGAGACAAGTCCGATTTCAGCGTCGTTCAACAGCGAGTGAGTCGTTCATTCACGTGTTTTCAGTAAGTCCGCCGAAGTAGAAGTCAAAGTACTTATGCGGGATGTGAGTGGGTTGAGTTGTCCAGGTAGGAAGTTTACCCCGACTGACACATAAAGGGCTGGGAATTCATCGCATACAAATATATATATATTGCTATTTCTTCTTTCTTTTATTATATACGATGAATACAATTTTTTTTCCATAAAAAAATGTCTAAATATGTACCATCTGGCTTCAATAACAGATAAATCTTTATTTTTACTGTATAAAATATTCCTTAACAATTGTACTTTCAAATAATACCATTTTATTAACCCGCTGGTGAGGCGGGAGGGAATACTACTTTTCACATCCCATGCAATATTTTTTGTTGTCGTTAGTAATTTATCTCTCTTTCCCGGGAACCTGTTTTATTTTTTAAGAGTTGAGAATTTTGTGGAGTTCAACATGATACAAAGCACAACAGACATCTCTTCCATCTCTAGTTAATGCATACCTACCCTATTATTTCACCTTTAATAAGTACTCGCCCCCCCCCCCCCCCATTCCTTCCTTCCTCCATCGTTATTGTCCTTAGAGGACATTTTTACAACCACTATCAGATGGGGAAGCACGTTGTTTCGAGCGTAAGGAGAGGGTAGGAGACACAAAATTTGATCGTTTTCAGAAACAGGCGCCAGTCGTCTTTAGTAGTCTGCCAAGCAAAAAGTGTATTCAGAACAGGGTGAATGACCAACTTTTATATATATATATATATATATATATATATATATATATATACATACATGTAATAAGAATAAAAAAGAACGAATGAATTAGAGAGAAAATAAGAAGTGGCGAAGTGAGTAAGGGAAAAAAAAATAGGGGATGGCTTAGGTAGGTTATGTACGCACGACTTAAAAGTTGTTCAATTGACGCCGCATTCCCCCTTCCCCCCTCTGGCTTTCTGTTTTTGTTTTATCTTTCGTTTGCTACTCTTGACAGATTTCGGCGCTTTTTTATCCAATTTCTCTTGTAATCCTCTCTGTTCGACGCTTTGTCTAGCCCTGGTTGACATTTGCCCACTGTCTGCCGGGTGGCTGTGTGTTGTGCAACAATCAGGTCGTGTGGTTGGATTAGAGCCGTTTGGGGTTGCTCACGTGAGCGGAAACATGGCGCATGTTTTCGGTGTTCGATAGTGATCTTATCCGGGTGACTGGTAGACGGATCATCCGCAGAATAGATAAGAGGTCTATATACATTGTTAGACAGGAAAAGTTATCTTGGTATCAGTGGAGATGCTTTTTTTTTAATTCTTCGAACTTTATATTCCTTTTTTGTAATTTTATTAGGGATTTTTTTGTTATTAGTGTGGTTTTTAATTGCAAGTATTGACTCAATTTGTACTGGAAAAAATAGAGAAAGTAAATGTTTTAGAGATGTAATTCTGTGATGAAATATTTTCATCGCTATAGAAGAAAAATCGCAGAAGAAAAATATTCGCCAAAAAGTTCATTTGATGTATACCAATGAGACGTCCTTCCATGACTTGGGAGCCCATTTTTTAAATTTTTTTTCTGGATTATCTTTCTTATTTTATTTTCTTATTTATTATCTTCTTATAATTTGGTTAGCAGGTTTTGGATTGGATCTGAAACACGAAAATACCCTAAAAATCAATACAACAATCACGTGAATTCAAAACTAACATTAGAGATATTTGTTGTAAAATTGAGATAAAATTTCAAATATGATATTTGGGAAAAGATGTTCAACTACTAAGATTAATCAAAAAGTTTCTCAGAATTTTAAAAAAAAAAATTACGTTATACGTGCCATTTTTAATCCAGTGCTTTTTTTTTTTTAAATCTCTGTGCGTTATTATTATTATTGTTGATAAATATGTACTTTTTAAAATAAAATTTCTGCAAAAATAAAAGTTGGCAACAGCGAAACGCGTGAACTGATTGCCGAGAAACATGCAATAGCATTTATCGTGTGACTATGACGTCACATGAATATAGCCCGTTCATACGATAACTTTTTCGACCCAGTAATTTGTGTGCTGTTGCGAGACGATATAATCAGCATCGACGTCTTTTTAGTATTGAACCTTACAGTTAAAAAAATACTTAAAATACACTGATTATTATTCTTTTGTGATTCTTACCATTGATGAATTTCGCCCGACTTTCGATGCATTGCACCCCTAGGGTTTAAGACTTAAAATTATTAATATATGTCAACTATCTATTTAAATTCAGATGGCAAATATAAATTAACTATGCATTTGGTGAAGCATTGAATAAAGTTAATTAATGGAAATTAATATCATCGTGATCTTTATATAAAATCATAATACTATTTTTAAATTATTCAAGATATATATATATATATATATATATGGCTTAAAGTTTACAAAACTAGAATTTTTACCCAACAGCGAGATCATGAACTACGATTTAAAATTAATTCGCTTAGAATCAAATGCTGTTTAGAAAAAAGAAATGATGCATGCCATGTTACGTTCAGTATGGATAAGATGTTTAAGTTTCAAAATAATTTATTTTAGATATTACATCACAAAATTGGAATTCATAAATTTCGAAAAAGAAGAAAATGTATTAAATTATGTATTATTTTTCATCCAAATTGTACAATATATGCATTTTTAAAAATTTATCAGTTTCCTGAAAACGGCAAATAATTTTTTGTTTAAATTTTAAAATTTTGAACTTTATGGGTTTTTACTAAGAGTTTTTTTTAAACTTCGTGCATCAAAAAAATAACTCTTCCGAGTACATGAGCATTAAGCAAAGAAACAATTTTATCACTCGTAAGGATTCGTAGTCGTGGCGCCATCTAGTATTGTATTTACGAAGGAAAATAAATTTTAAATTTAACATCTCATAAGATCTGGGACAATTTTGTTATGGACTGCGATACCCTATGAACAAAAATAATATCCATATATGTTGTTGCAAAATTAGAGTGAATCTTAAGTTTGCTTTGCGTGTAATCGATTTTAATATTCCCGATAAGCAACTTTTAAAAAGTAATTTGTTCAAGACCAATTAACTACATGCGTGATAGAAAAGCTGGTTATTAGTAGGTAATGATCTACTTTTTTAAAGATATTTTTTTCACGTATGGAAGGTTTATTACTGAGTATGTATATTTGATGCTTTTTGAGAGGTAACCAATCCGGTTCCCCTCCTCCATCATTTATATTTACAAATTGAATTTTTAACGAATGTATCGTTAATTTTTTTTATCGTGACTAAATTTTCTTATTGTATATTTTCAATTTCTAACTGTATCGTAATTTGTGTATTAATATTTAGGTTTTATAAGAATTTTTCTTTACACTAATCAACTGAAGTTTTTTAAGGATTAATTTTTATTAATTCTTTTTCCCTGAAATTGGATAACAGTTTTTTCAACATTAATAACTCTTCTAAATAATTTTTCGAAATAATTTATGTAAATTTTTCAATGTTTAAATTATTTTGTTGTATATAACACGAAATTTTAAAATTATAATTATTCAATTTCTCTTATATACTCTTCAAATTGAATATCTTAATTTTTCTTTTTTATTTTTCAGACTTTAGAAGAAACTTGTGATCCTTCTCCTAAAAGAGTTCATTTAGATAAATTCTTTTCTTATCCATTTGGTATGGATCCAATGTTAATTTACTACTATTCTCATGCTCATTTGTGGGACAATGCCTTCCAAGCCTACCCTTCTGTGATCACCAAAGATGGAAAAACTCTTTATATTCCTCCAGACAGTTTCCCCCAGTTTTTTCAAAAAAGGTTATTCTTTTTCTATGCTAATTATAAAAAAATATGGATTTTAGAAAAATGCATGTATGGAATGGATAGTATTTTTTTTTCTCATTTGTTTTGAAATGTGGTTGGAGTTTTTTTTTTTTTTTAAGTGCTGTTGGATATTCTGGGTGGAAACTATCAGCTAAAAATAGTGTTAAATATTAATAGTCTTCTATATTCTAAAACAGTGGTCTTCAAACTTTTTCAATTTATGGAATCCCTAGAACTTGAAGATGATTTCGTGGAACCCCCTAGAACTTGAAGGTGATTTCGTGGAACCCCTAGAACTAGAAAGCATTTTCATGGAACCCCTAGAACTAGAAAGCATTTTCGTGGAACCCCATTCCATACATATAATTCAAAGAATATATCTCAAAATATGTTTAAAACGTGTTGCAAAATAAACTTATTATATATAAGTACAATTTTCAGTTTTAATGAATAGGGTAAACTTTAGATACTTGTAACTATACAAACTTCATAGAGAACGGGAATTCATTTTGCATATATATTTATTTCTTCTCGATATTTTTACTGTCGAAACCTCTAGGTGTGCCTTGTGGAACCCCAGAGTTCCGTGGAACACAGTTTGAAGACCACTGTTCTAAAACATTAAAATGTTTACCAGTGTGAATATAAATATTTTAGAATTTTTAAAAAAGGTTTCACACAGTGTTATTTGTCAGCAAAAGAAGTAATAAAAAATGTCTATGTGTGAGGAAATTTATTATTTATTTAAGGAGTTTTTATTCTTTTAAACTAATAAAAAATTAAAAAAAGAATTTTCAAAAAATAAACACAAAAAAATTTGCTTTTATGATGAATTGCCCGATAAAAGTACATTTTTTCAACATTGAATTAGGGTCATGTGGCATCCAAATTAGAGCTATGGTAATAATATGTATATTTCCATTTCCTTTGTTATTTTATTTGTAGCATCTCATTTTTTAAAGCATAAAAATGGATCCTTGTTTCTCTAACCTTTGAAATCAATGAATGGATTGATGTTGCTTGTATATTTAAATCTGTTTTTGTTATCTAATATTGTTAAAAATTAATGTGACAATTGTCAAAATTTTAATTCATTAAAATAACTTTATATATTAGTTAAATGGTTAAATACAATTGAATGTAAAGTTGCCAATAAAATAAAATGTTCATTTAGGTAAATTAAATTTTTATTGCTTGTATTGTGTGTGTGTGTGGTACTTATGTATTATTGCAACCTTATTGCCAATTCAGTGCATAGGACACTTGTGAAAATGGGATTGCCAACTTGGCGAATTATCTTGAATGTTGTGATAATACATAAGTACCCTTGTATCTATTTTATTCTTATAAAAACAGAAAAAAAATTAATGAAGTTATTTAAATATCATTAAAATTGAACAATGAAAAGTAGTCTCATTTTTGTATTTAGTTTTTAAAATATGCTCTAAAATGATGATCCACAAATGTTTTAACATGCATTTTTTTTAGTAATTTTTTTTAAATCGACCTTGTTAATTTCCTTTTTTCTTTAATATAGCATGCATAGCATATGCAATCGTCTAACACTTAATCCAGCCAATGTCCAGAAATTGATCCCAGCGATGAAAATGCCGGAAGAGCAAACAGTTTTTTCTTATCATGCACACAAACCCGAAACAATAAGCAAAAGACCGCATATAAAAAAAGATCCAGATCATGATTCCATTTCCTGCTTTGACTCTGAAGATGCATATTCAGATACTAGTTTCAGCACTCTTTCTGGTAATTCTCTTTTTTAAATTTAATTTTTAAAAAAAATAATGATTTGTGATGATTGTTGTGATGACACATAGAACTGTATACTGATATTGAACTAACTGTTATTTAATATATTTTATCCCAACATTAATACACCTTCATTTTACTTTATTCTACCACATATTTTAATACAATTTTTTTTGTTTGCTGAAGTGTTTTCTTTTTTTTTTTAATTGTATCTTGATGAATTTTTTAACTGTATGTTCTAGTCTTTAATATTATTGCAGATTTCAGGCTAATTTAATATTTATTTAATGACTTAAATTTTACAAAGTATATTTTATGTTTAATTGATTTGTAGAATTAGTTGAACAAATTCACTGTATCTGCACCCATAAAACGGAATGAACTACGAATTTTTGTATATTATAATGTTAAACTTTATGCACACTCAATAATTTTTTTTTATCGCTATTGTTTCTATCATAGTCATCTTAAAATAATAGAAAGAATATTCTCTTTTTGACTAAGGCTTTTAGTTAAATTTAAAGTTGTGTTGCCTTGTGCTTTTTTTTTAAAAAGTAAATATTGCTTGATAATTTTTGGAAAATAAACTGGATGCCCTTTGCCATCTCATCTCAAATGGCTATTGTGCTGGTTAACAAAATAAAGGTAATATACATTGTAATCATCTTTGACTGATATGAATATTCTTTAAAAAAATTATCTTATTACCTAGGCATGACCACCATTAGTATATGATGGGCAGCCCAAGGCAGTTCAGAAACACAATAAAAGTTATTATAATTTCTAACTGCATTAATTGCTCTTTATGTACAAAGTAACAAGTATTGATATAAAACTATCAAGTATGAATTAATAAAAATTAAAGACTGGCATCCAATAATTTTAAAAAATCTTTTAAATTAAATGGGAGTCTCATTCTTTAATAAAGTATTATTTGATAATACCAATTTTTTAAAAAAGAAATGCCCTTTGCCACTTGAAATATAATAAAATATTAGTGCCCATAAATTAGATAAAATATAAGAAATGAAACTTAAGTATGTGTTACATCTTGCTCTACCACATTTTAACTTTATTCTGGTTTCGACATCTTGGTAATAATAAAATTTTGCAGTAAAAGGTAAGTTAAAATTGTAAATGTTTTTTGATTTTATTTCTTAATCGTTTTATTTTTTGAAACTGATATTTTTAGTATTTATTTTGTTAGTAAGTTCGCTTTTCCCCCTTCATAAATGTGTTTGCTTAGATATACATTTCTTATGCAATTTGGTATTGTGTTATGCTGGCTGTCTGGTTTTGTGATTTTCATTTTTTATGCTTTAGTAAAGTTTTGTAATAAATTTAGTTAAGGCATGCATATCTGCTCCTTTTTTCCCATTGTATGTTAATTAGTTATGGAATTTTCATTACTTCTCTCTTTTTGTGCAGTCTTTTGGGCTATTTTATATCAGGTGAAGGCTAATTAAGTATGGAAGCTACGAGGAACTGCATGAAAGTAGAAATTAGCAACATTTGTCTTAGAAAAAATTAATGCTGGAAAATAATTTTGTTTCAAATCTTCAGTATTCACATCTTTGAACCAATCGCGCCATCAAAATTTTCAGTCATTAACTGTAGCCCAAAAGACAGCGGATTATTCAGTTTTGGAACATATGAATCAAAAACTGAAAATTATAGTGTTCCACTATAAACAAAGAGGCTAGAAACACCAATGAATTTTCCATACCATCAAAATAATTTAAGCGTGGTGTTTGCATGAAGATTTCAGAGTGCTCTCATCCAATAAATGTTTGGCTACATGTCTGTTCTGTGTGATGATATCCTAAGAAGTGAAGTAACATTTCTTCAGCAGGAACAGAAGATGGTTTGGTGTCAAACCTTGAGGATGATGAAGAGCTGCAACCTAGTACTGAAAGTGAATTTCTTGAACTTAAGAAGGTTTTGACTGATGTTGATGCATCTCTTTGCACAAAAATTATGTCTGAAGTTGAAACGCTAATTGCCAAGTACCGTAAGTGCCTCAATGTTGCCGTGCAAGGAAAGAAGCTCTATCAGATGGTTAGTATTAAATGGATGGATGTTCAGATGCTAAATTCCTTGTTGGAAGATACATGGGGACACTTAAATTAATTAATTAAAACTGCATTTCATGCTTCAGTTCCATTGATTGACAGCAGATTTTTACTTAACTAGCCAAACCTGATTTTTTAAGAAAAAAAAATAGTAATATATGTTTTTATTTCCTAATGATCTTCAAAATAAAGTATTTTTCAAAAATTTTAATTAAGATTTTGTTTGGAAACATTGTTGTTCAAATTAAATATCATGATGCTAAGTTATTAATTTTTTTTTAAGTTTCCAAGTGAATCTTTTTTTCTTTCCTGTTATCTTGTATTTTAATTATTTTTCTTATGTATTTCATAGATAACACTAGCTAAATACTTTTTGAAAGGTAAAAACTATTCATTTTAATTAGAAAATTGATTGTTTCAAAAATTTCTCTTGTTATTTGTTTTTCTTTATTCTTTGTAATCAAGTAGATTTTTGATACTAACTGTGATTTCAAAACATCTGTCTATGTTCCTTTTTATCCTTTGCATGTGTTTCAATTTTCTTTTTTTCATATTGAAGAAAATACGAATCTTTTGTGAACTCAAAACTAAAAAAGTTATTGTAATACTATGCTACAAATTTTTTTAAAAAGCAGAATTCGTTTTAAAACTTTTTATTGTCATTTATCTTTATAATTTGACATTGTTTTACTTTCCTTTCACTTAGTATAACTGCATTTTGTTTTCATAAAATTATGTCTTTAATATATATCAAGCCTTCATTTAAATAATCTTACATTAAGATTATCTTGAAGTTAGAGGAATCTAAATAGTTATTTTTAAATAATTATAATTTAACTAGGTCCTTTTTTTTCTTCTCCTGTTTTATTTATTTGTATGTAAAATAGGGAAAAAATTTTATTGTTTTGCACTATAAATTTTTCCTTTTGTATAGATTTTTTAATATGGCTAATACTTTCATTACTTTTTTAAATTCATATTAATGAGTATCACAGTTATATAAAATTCTTAGGGTATTTGTTAATCTTAAGGGTTTTTATATGTATTATGTACACACACTGATGTTCCAAACCATCTTTACATGCACAAAATCATGTATTTCTGTGAAACTGAACTGTAATTTTATGAATTTCTGCATAATATCAAATAACAGAATACATGTATACAGTGGGAAAAATTTAGAAATACTGTACATGATATATAAATGTAGCAAGAAAAATAAAAACGACAGTATATAATGCACAAAAGAAAGTTCAGGGTAAAAAAAAAAAATTGAGTGGCATGAATAGCAAGAAATGTTGTCATTCTTGACTTATAAACATTTTAGGAATTTAAGTTCCTCGTCTCAAGGAATTCTGGTCTTCAGGGCATTTATATATCTAGAAAATGATTTCATTATGCAACCACTTTCCCGAGGTAGTCCCATAAGTTTTCTGGGTTCAGATTAAGAGATCTTGCAGGCCAAAGTATTTGGTCAATGACTTCACTTTCGATTATTTCACCTATTAGGTGTACTTATGCACATTATTATATGTCAAAATATCGGACCCATATATACCTCTAAAGTTCCATGATCTAACTCTGATATTTCTGATCTGTGACATTTCTTCTGTTGAAGACATGTGGGTTGTTCATTATTCTTTCACATATTATCACACTTTCACTATCAATAATACAGTAATGTTTCATGGTTTTCTAAAAAAAACTTCATATTCTCAATTCCCTCCAAATGTAAAATCCTTTAAAGTTGGATATTAAACTAAACCTCAACTATACGTAAAGATATCTAGAGAAGTAGATGTTTACTCCAGTTCTGATTTTCCTCACATATACCAATTAAAACAATTTCTCTATTGCTGTGAAGACAGTGAAAATACATACCCTTGATTTTCTGGTATTAACTAGGGCAATGGATAGCCTAGTGGTTAGGACATCGGACTCTAGACCAGAAGGCCTGGGTTTGATGTCTCCAAATACCCTCCAAGTACATACGGATTACGTGCCTGTTAAGTCAGTGGGTCCGAAATTCTTGTAGGCAGTCACAGCAGAAATTATATGAGCAGGGGGCTGGAGAATGTTTCCCTCTCCTCCAGTTCCTTGCCTTAATTGTGGAGGTAGGTGGTGTCGCCATCTATCGTATAGAAATCCAACCTGTCTCAGGCTCTGGCAACTTTCATTTCTTCTCTTTGGGAAGGATACGACAACAACAACACCATTTTTGTTAAGCATTTGTGTGCAGTTTGCTCAGAAACAACAATTTCAGCAGTGGCTGCAAGCTTTGAACTTAACTACCAGGCAGCAGACTTCCTATTTGATGGACAGTTATTGTAATATATTTATCTTAAAAAGCTGTTATATGTTTACAATTTTATTTAGACCTCATTACAACAGAGTCTCTATGCCATGTTTTCCATGGTATAAAGATTGTCTTTCTTGACATGTCTCACTTCTTCCATGATAACTTGTCCTTCTAAACTATTGATTATTCACCATGCCACAGATTTGTTTGAATGATAATTTGGATTTATAAAACATGATTTAAGTTCACATTCAGATATTAGCTTGACTCATCATTAGGTGTCATAACATCTCGATTTCAACATCACAAACCATTTGGTGACTGTTTTGGGCCTGATATGTATTAATTCTGTTGAGGTTCAAAGTTTTTGGGTGAAGGCATGCTGTAAAAATTTGGAGAGTGGAGGTGCCAGCTCAGATGACGTCCTCAACATTTGACTGCTGTCTATTTTTAATAGCCCTTGTAGAGCTTCAAAGTGTGACATTAATAAAAAAAAAAAAGTCAGACACAAAATGTTTGATAATTTTTGGCAAGATTGTCATGGGGGTGAGAAGGTTCGAGGAAGAAGCAGACTTGATCATAAAAATAACTACTTTTATTCAATCTCAAACTTTTAAGGAAAAGGGATTTTAAATGATAATTTAGATAGGTGTCGACTATTATTTCAAGATTTAATATAACATAATTAAAAATAACCAATTGATACTTCCCATTGATACTGAAATCTTGCATGTTGATAAAAGGTGATGATTTTTCAAGTGAACTTAAAATTACTACACTTAATAAACAGATTATAGTTTTTGCATAATGTACAGTGTAGTTACAATATACAATGTTTTTTTTGTTTTGTTGTTACTTAATTAAAATTCTGTATCTTTATATTCAAAGTAAAAACTTAGTGTAGATTTTTATTACTGTGCTAAACAATAATATACTACAAATAAAACACTGTAGTATGTGTAAACTTTACGCAATGTTTATAGGGTTACACAAAATTTTTGTACAAAGAAATGGGGTCGCTACTAAGAACTCATGCTTTATATGATGGAAATTTTTACGTAAATTTACTTCTGTGTTTATTTTTGATGCAAATATTTAAAAAATTCCTCACATGTAAAATTGCATGGTAGTTTTAAAGTATAATATTGTGTTTGTTCTGTTTATAAAAAATAATTTTTAAATATGTATAATTTTAGAAGACCGAAGATGTCATTTACATGAATATTTATGAACAACGGAATTTTACTATATTTCATATTCTATTAGCTTGTGAATAATAACTTTTCTATGAGATATATTGAATTAAAATCCACGTGTAAATTTAAAAAATTATGTTATTTGCTTTTTTAGTTTAGTTATTCCTGTTATTTGATATTTTTTATTGTAATTGCTTCCATGTGATTGCAATTATTTTTGATTTCCTTGTCTAGATGTTGTTATTATTTCTGGAAATAAGAATGTTTATATGTCTTTTGATTTTATTTTATGTGCTAGTTTTAACAATCTCTTTCCCTCAACATATTTTCATAATAATAATGCAGTAATAAACAAACTATTCTTTGTCTTGGGAAAATGCAAAATGTTCCTTTATTCACATTATTAATAATTAGTTGTAACATATTCATTATATTGATTTCATAGAAAATAATCTGTGTAATCAGTAGGTATTAAATATGTGTGTAGTTAATGCTTACATGTTGTCAAAATAGTAATAAAATATTTTCTTTTTTCTTTATAGAGAAATGAAATGTTTTAAAATAATATATCTTGTGTATTCAAGAATGAAATAACTGTTATCAGTATGAGAAATGTTGTACATTGAGTTATTATACTATAATATACTCATTGTGAAGTATAATTTTTTTCCTCCTAACTAACCCCCTTCAGAATTATCTCTCTAGATTTCTTTTTTTCCCCTCAAAATTAATAATAATTGTCATTTCCAGAAAATGTCAAATATTAAAGAAGCATAAAAAATGTTGTTTATTTATGAAAATATTTGATATTTAAATTTAGACAAAAAAGTTATTGAAAATAACATATTTGATTTTCAGATATACTCTATATTTGATTGATGGCAAGCACATTTTAGAGAAATTATGTTGGTTAAATATTGTGTTTATATATTTTTTAAATTTCATTTTATTCTTTGTGTGTATATATATATAAGATATTTGGAAAAGTGTGTTTAGTATAATATTTTTTCTTGTGATCCATACCTATATGTTGAACATTAATAATGAATTTTTCTTACTTTACTTGCAGGAGTTAGAAAAGTTGCATTACACTCAGCGAGCAAAACTGCGCAAATTATGGGAAAAGAATAAATTTCTAGAGAATAAATTAAAGAGATTTAGAAACAGTGCACCAATGGATGTCAGCACTACTGAACAATCTGAAAGCCAAATTGTAAATGTGACATCAAACCCTTTAAGTCCACACTCACCAGTAGCTGAAAAAGACAGTACAAGTGAAAGTAACACCTCCAAAAGCAAAATAGATAATCTACCACCAGAGGAAACTGATCTGAAGGAGGTTGAAGAAACTATTTCGGCTTCTAGCCCCACCCAGCCAAAGCAGACCCCTAACCCAGAAGCTGAACCTCTTGGAAAATGAACCTTTCGCTGATTTCTATGGTGCTCATTCTGTGCAAGTGGCAACTGAGATTGCCCTTCGTCAAGTTGTGATCTGTTCTTTTTCCAATGTTCCCTATAAAGTACAAGTGGCTGATGTGGGCACTGTGATGACTCACAGTAGTCCTGAGCCTATATTGCAGTCATTTATAGAATTTTCAGTGCCAGTGCTTATACCATCACCATTATTTCTGACATTTTCTTTTTTTTAAAACAAATTATCGTACGAGGAAAGAGAAATAGCATTAGAAAGTATTATATAAATGATTTAGTTGCTATTCATGTGCATTTCTTTCTTTCGGAAAGGTGGTATCATTTTCTGTTGAGTAGTGAAAGGGTTCCCGCCTTGCTTTTATTTTGTGAGAAATTTTATGTATATTTCTATAGAAAAATTATATAAACTTTGTAAATATTTTTTCCCCTTCTCTCCTTTTTTTAATTGCCCGGTTTTCAGTTTGCACATCATTTTTTTTTCACCTGTTCACTCAATGCAAGATTATTTGTTTTTCTTCTACCTATGCAAAAATGATGCTTTGAACTATATATTGTACCTTAAGAGTACTGATAGATGCCTTAATACAGTGGAACAATCTGCTTTTGAAATGCCTTATGTTCCTGAAAATAAAAATTATTTTATGAAAAGACTGCTTTAAATCTCTTAACTGTTTGATGTATGTGGGAGAAATATTGCAGGAGAAAAATTGTGATAAACCAAGAGACTTATGAATATAGTTTTGAAATTTTAATTCCTCCTTTATATGTTCTACTCAATTTATGATTGCAGACTTAGAATTATAATTTCCATGCATTAAATGTTTTCATATATCAAATTCATATTCAAAGTTCTCATGAATATGAATTTATATTAAAAGTTAAGGAATTGCTAAAGTACATATACAAAAACAAGTGCAATGAAATCATCAAACCTTGAAAAATCAATCACATTGATCTTTTGTTTTTATTTTAAAATGCTATCGAGCAGCAGCAGTTATGTGTTAGACAGTTATAAAAAAATTCCGAGCTACTTGTTTGTTCCATTATTATTCTCAAAACTATAAAAACTGTAGAGGTTTTTTTTTTTTAAAAAAAATTTTCTTTTTAGACAATTTAAATTTAAATGGACAATATAATTCACATTTAGTGAAGATTTGCTTATTGTTTCAGTACAAAGAATGTTGCAAATAAAATATTACTTTGGATATCCAGTTTTAAGCTTATATATATATATATGTTGTCTATAAATGTGTTTAAAAATAAAACTTAACTTTGCTAAAGAGCTTTATCTCAAGTATGATGATCAGGAGTTTTCTCTACTTCTAGACCATTAACTATTTTCTTGGTTGTATCACTGTATTTATGGCATCTATGTTGCATATAATTACTATATTTTAGTAACCAGAGAACTTCAAAACATGTGTAAAAGAAAATGACACTTTTCCTTATTCACATCCCTTTTGTCACTAATAAATTGTATTAGTATAATTTTTTCAATTTATTGCCTATTCTTTATGATTAAAGAGAAATAAAATTTGTCATTGTTCAGATTACTTTGTGAATTGATTGAATTCAATGATACAGGCTCAACTGAAATTTTAAAAAATTCTATAGAGGTAAAAAAAATTATTTTAAATGAAATAAATATTTACATTTTGTTTTTGTGTATTATGTATAGTTTCAGAATTGTGCAGTATCTATTCATTGTATGCCAAATTCTCTGGTGAAACAAGTACAAATTTTTTCATCATCATTTGCATGTGCATCGTGGGACATATTTGGACTGCCATTATTGTGTTCTTTAAGTGTTTGCATTCATTGTTCATATTTCGTTACTGAGCTTTTATTTTCTTTACTTGAATGTTCATTTGACCTTATCAGTTTTTCATAAAATTTATAAGCTCTTTCTCAATGTATGTTTTAAACATCAAAATAAGTTCAAAAGAAGGTTTTCTTTTTTCTACAAATCTAAAATTTGTTCACTTGTTTTCAAGGCACCCTGTGGAATTTTTTCCTCTCAGATTGATTTCTCAATAATTATTAGAAGTTTTTCTATTTATAAAGATTAAAATGATACCTTTAACTTATATAGTTTATTGTAGCAATTTAATTTAAAATGATTTACAAGACAGCAATAATATGCAATAAAATGAAATACATTTTTCAAATGTGAATTAAATAAAAGAAAATCTTTGTCTAAATAATGTATGTATTTCTTATAAAATGTACCTGTTAATGAATTTTATTCATCGAAATGCAATACTGTTGATACTTATGAAAAATTTATAGGTTACAATGTGAAACATTGTTTATCTTTGCACTTTTAATGCTTGCACATATAAATTTTAATTGTTGTTTGTTTTCATGAAAAAAAAAAGTTCCAATATTCATTTTTCAATGTGAAAAAAAATTCAAATTTACAATCTTTAAAGAAAATTGTGTAAATAATGTTTCAAAACTTCATTGTTAACCTGTCCATTATATGTCTGATTCCTCAAAGGAAATATGAAGCATTTTGTTTTTTAAAAAAAAACCTTGGGTTAAATGTGGAGCATTCCATTATATAATAAATTTAATCAAATGAAACAATTGTATTCTATCAGTATGTGATTATTAATTGTATGAGAAAAGGTGAAACTGTTAATTGTTTGATTCTTTCTTTTATTGTTGCACAGTATTTAAAATATTGAACTCATAAGATCAAATACTGCAGAGATTTCTAAAATTTTAATCTTATATATTTACCTCCATTCTTTTTGCTGGAAAACAAATTAAAAATGTGTATAGTGTACAAAGTATATAGAAGACAAAAGTCTTGGAATAATATAGATAGTTTGCTGATATAAGGATTGTGATCTGAGACAAAGTTTGGCCTTATGTACTGTAAATAATGTTGTTTCAAACACATGTTTCAGTATAAATGGATGCTGCCTGTACTGAGTGCATGAAATGGAAGTCTTTGATGTTGATATGAGAGATGTGTTTTTTGAGGAGAAAATGGAGAAACATCAGTGTGATATTAAAGCTTTTTGTTATCTTTCCATGAGGAATTGGAAGCAGAGTGTAGAGTATATTAGAGAATATTTTTTCAATTTGCCAAAATCTGTTTTCACATTCACAATTTTTGTCTGGAGTAATACCGTATTTACTCCAATCTAAGCTGCATTTTTTCCCCAAAGTTAATGCTACTCAAAATCATGTGTGGCTTAGGATCAAAGAAAACAAAATTTGTCGGATAAGGTATTTAGAGCAATTACAGGTTCATATATGTATTTAAAAGTTTATAATACTGATAAAATAGCTAATTATTAACTTCTTTTTAGTTCTCATTTACAATGTATTTTAATTTCATAAAATTTGATATTGATCAACCATTTTACACTATTTTTCAATTTTCATAAAAACGTTGAGAATTTGAGGTGTGGCTTAGAACTGATGGTGGCTTAGATTTGAATAAATACGGTAGTTTGTTTTACTTCATTGTGATAAAATAGTGTGAAAACTATTATATTATCTCTCTTTTTATATTGTTATGCTTTAAAAGAAAATGTATGAAATTTTCCAAACATTTTTTAGAGCTTTATTTCACAATTTTGTGAGTTATTTGAATTATAATACTAAGTGGAATATGAATTGGATATAATTTTTGATTTTAAAAGTTTTAAGTATATGAATTTTTTTTCATTAAGTTTATTTAATAAATGTTTTTTTTTATCAAAACTTTTATTTATTTTTAAAATTGTTTATTATTTGATATTGATTGTAAGAAATTAAAACACTGAATTATTTATTATATTTTATTTATTTAGTGTTTGTATAATTACAGTCAGACCTTTATTTAACAAAGTCGCTAAATTCTGGAAAAAAAGTTCGTTATATAGAGATTCATTTTTCAATATTCTTGGTTCCAGAAAAAAGCTTGTAAAACAGGGAAATTTGCAAAGTAGAGCTTTGTTATGTGGAGGTCTGATTGTATATTGATTTATTTTCAAAGTAAAATATTTTTACCGTGGACATGCATGTTAAAAAAGGCATTTAGTAATGCAGAAAATATTTTATATTTTGTACTACTAATATAAAATATCTCTGTCAAAGTATTATCTAATAAAAATTTTATTTTCCCACCAAAGAAATTATTTTAATAATGTAATATTAATACATGTAATTATTTTAATTATGTTTAGAACCATTCCATATATTTTAAAGTGAATATTGGTTTATGAATTATATTAAAATAAGTTACATCTTTTATTTGTTTTGAACAAATCTTAGTTTTATTTTTGTCTCCCCTCCCCCTCTTTTAAAATTCTGTTTAAGAAAATAAAAATATAAAATACAAAATTGTGATAATTTTTTTAAAAATCTGTTCTTTTATAATTTGTCTTGGAAATTCATACTTCTAAATTTCTTTACTGAAAACATTTTTTTTTTCTTTATTGCTCATTATAAATATTACAATTTTGATGTGATGCAATTTCTCAAGTCCAGTGGAAAGCAAATTAGATATTGTGATCGAGCAGTGAGTTTTGCCTTAAAGATGTAAGAAAGCTCTAATACTATTTGTGTTCAATATTTAAATGAAATAAATGGGAGGAAGTTTTTTAGACTCCTTATGTGTGCAGAAAATACATTGTCAAACAATTTATTTTATATACTAGATAATTGTTGTATTTTTTAGAATTGCTTAGAGAATTTTTTAAAAAATGCAGCATTTTTATTAGAATTTAAATTTGTTTCCAATTCTGTATTTCTTTCAGATTGATCGTGTCAAAAAGTTCTGAATAGTAGATGAGTGATTCTAAAACATTTTTTATGTCTAATTTTTGAAGTGGTAAAATGTGCAAATGCAGAATTACTAAGGTCGTGCCTTATAATAATGAAAGTAAATTTAAAAGACTGCTTTTTTAATAGATAATTTTTTAAAATGTTTCTGGGGATTAAGTAAATTTGTTATACTTTAATATAATAAGTTTATTTCCCAGAGTTTTCAAACTCTAAAGATTAAACACAAGGACTTATTTTTTTCTTCTCCAGATTGCTTAATACTATCACATAATATCTCAGCCAATATTATGCATTCTTGTTTGAATATTAAACTCTTAATTTGACTCTGTGAGAAAAGAAATAGTGGAATAAGTGCAGAATAGATATAAATATTATTTTCATTGATACTTTTAAGTGTGAACAGTTGTAAATATAGATGGTTTCTTCATGCAATAATTGGCATCTCATCATTTGAATTCATCGATACCTTAGGCATTTTTACAGTCATTGCTTCTGAAAGCTTTTGTCATTAATTTTGTGATTTAGAGTCACTAATGAACTGTATAATTAGTGATTTTATTTTGCCTCTGTAAATTATTTGTATAATTGTAGTAAAACAAATTTTAATTTGACAGATTTTTTAAAATAAAGAATGGCTTTGGATAACTGACCCATATTCTTTTTATGTAATATATAGTGAAAGATCTGTAGCAGATTAAAACTGCAGTTTTTCATGAAATTTGGGCATGTACAGTTCCTTCTGTGCAGAAAATGATTAAATAAACCCTTAAAGCTATTTTGATAATAAAAATATATGTTTTTCTTTTTTCACATGTACATTTGCTCATTATTTCTGTGTACCTATGTAATTGAAATCATCATGTCAGAGAATGATAAATTATTTCACTTCCACAAATTTTTAAATTTACAGTTGTAGAAAATAATTTTCTGTCACTTTTCATGTCATCCAGTTCTTGGCTATATAGCACTCATTAAAAATTACTGTAATTACCACACGATAAAAAAATTTTATGTGTTTCAAAACAGATTTTTTCTCCTTATGTTGTACATATTCATGTATTCATTCTATCACTCAAAACATGGCTGTTATATTATTTTGTGAACCTTAACTGTTTCTTCCTTGCAATTACGTTGTGATCTACATGAATTCTGATTTTTTAAAAAAGAATTTTATTCTCAAGAATGCAGTATTCTTCTTTACTGCTCTTTAATTTTAAGTAAATTCTTCTCCTGTAGATTTTAAATTTAACTATTTTTCAAAATTTCCAAGCATTTTTCCTTTTTATTTTATGTTATCAAAGATTAAATTTTTTTATTATATTATTAAGAAGTTTTGGAATGTAATAATATTATTAACTATTACTATGTGTACTGAAATTCCTGAAATATTTACACATATTTTAAATGTAGTCTATTTTTTCCAACTTATACAGCAAATTTTTTTGAATCTTTTTTATAAATAATAATAATGTTATGATGATATATTGTGTTGTAAAATATAAATATTTATTTAGCAATGATTATGGTTTCTTACAAAAAATGTTTGCCGTTTTTTTTTTTTTTACATGAAACTTTTTATTTAATTTTTTTGTTTGCATTGCCGTATATTCTTTTAAATGCAGGCTTTTATCGTTGTGTTAATATCAGCATTGCAATTAAAACAACTTAATGTTTCGCTCTCAGTTCACATTTCAAAAAAGTACCTGATATTTTCATACAAAAAAAAGTATTACAATGAGATTGCCAGTAATAAAATTTGAAGAGTACAATATTAATATGCCTTTGTGACTTAAACTATGCAAAATAGTAACTGTTGAACATTAAGCTCAGGATTCTCAAACTGCAATCGTGTATCCCGAGACAAAATAACACAATATCGAGAAGGCCCTTACGATTTGTCATATTTTTTCCATTTCTTTTTATGTGAACCCTCTAAGTGTCTTTCGTACGATTCCATTACCCGGGCGCAAGCGATATGCCGCCAAATATTGTTTCAAATATTTTGATATAGCAACCGGAACAATTTCTCGGTTATTAGTATACCAGAATTCAAATTGTTAAGGTATATGACTACGTTCGGAACCGAGATTTTAAAAAAGCGCATACATGGATCATTTTCATGATATTTAGTGTCACTTAGATTAGAATACATGTATGAAATTGTTTTAAGAACATTATGACAAAAAAATTATTTAAATACAATATTTTGGCAAAAAATTAACTTAGAATAACCTTTTTTCAAAACGTTCTCCTTTTATAAAAAAAATGCTTCTGTAATAATAATAGTTTGTGTGTGTGTGTGTGCTTATACAAAGTAAAGACTTCTCCAGAGAGTCTGAACTAGGATTTTTGAAAAATTCACCTTATTTTCAGAGTTACAGCCAATTGAAATAACTATCGGAGTTTTTTTCTTAAAATTGCTCCCCTCTGTTGTCGTAAGACATGGACAAACTCACTTCTAAGTTATATATTTCAAAAATTCTAGTTGAGCCTCTGTATAGAGGTCTGAGCTATATACAGGCGAAATATTATTATAATAAAAGCATTTTTCGCAAAAGGAGAATATTTTGAAAGTGGGTCATTCTATGTTCATTTTTTGTCAAAATATTGTACTTAAATAATTTTTTATTGTAATACTATTCTTAAAACAATATTACATACGTTTTCTAATATATATCATAATTCATTATATCATAAGATATAATTCATATATCTTAAGTATTATCCCCATTTATACGCTTTTGCAAAATCACGGTTCCGAACGTAGTCGAATACCTTAAAGTGTACAATAGGCCAAAGTCAATTTTTTGGCGACCACAATCAGTCGCCAAACTACCGAGAGTAATGAAGCCAAGCCGAAGTAATTAAGAGCCGAATTCCCATTCTGGCATCACCAAATCCAAGGGGCTGCCTATCCTACACTTAAGAGCAAATTCGCTGCCACGCGTGAGCATAAGAAAGAGGCCGTGATGTTTCGCTAGAGCAAAACTATTATCTTTTTAATTTAACTTGTGAGAAAGATGTATCCTTTTACCAAAGGTAAATGAACCGATTGAAGATTAACTTGAGAATTACCAATGAAAAGTGGCGGTAGTATCTACCAAAGACTCATTTCCATTCTAAACATTGCTATTGTGAAAATAAATTTTTTTTATAAAAGCTCCTTACCTGAGGGATATTCAAGGAAATGATGGCTGTCATTAGACCCCAAGTAAACTTCGAATCTATTAACGTGAGGGACATATATTAGAAAAGGAGCTATTTTTGTTGATAAACCCTATTCCGAACTTAATGTTGTTATTTTGATTGAGGGATGCACTAAGAAAACACAGTTTTGAGAATCGAAATGTTATTTTTTTTTCTCTTATATATATTGCACTTTGATTTCAATTTTTTTTTTAAATTTCCAGAAACACACACATTACCTTTAAAGTACATCACCATACTTGAACATTGCTTTTGTAGGTTAAAAGAATCTGTAAACGTACTTTAATCCCCAAATCGTATGTAGTCCAACTTTCCTGAATATTTTCCTTCTGCCTTCTCTTTTTCATTCTTATTCATTTGGCATGCTGTTTACAACAGCAGAAACACTTGAGTCATCATTGTCATTGTTGAACATAGCTTTGTTACAACTATCAGTGTTGGTTTGTGATTACTGTTTTGAACAATTGTATTATGAATAAAACTATAATAAAACCTTATCTTCAAATTTATTTGGACTCTTTATTTTTGACTTATTCATTGTTATTCATGAAATAATAATAACTGAGTGTATCAAGCTAAAAGCTTAAGGACCATGAATCAACCTCTGAATTTTGCTGATAACTATCGGAACGTCGGTAAAATCCTCTATTTTAGCAATTAAAATAATTAATTCATTTTAAGCATTACAACCATATATATATAACACTTGTTCTGTCTTCAGCGTTTCTGTTCTGCTCAAATTGAGGAAGATCTCTCAGACCCACGTGACTTTCACGTCCAATGGATCCCATCACATCTTAACATTAGTAGTAATGAGATCGCTGATTGGTTGGTCAAAGAGTGTAGTAAGAATAAAACGGTCACTGGCTCTTCGCTTACTTATCAAGAACTATACTCAAATAAAAGATATAAACTCAGTTTAATATGACTTAATCCACCTACGCACCAATGATATACAGCAGTGATTCCCAAAGTGGTCTATATAGATCCCCAGGGGTCTATGACGACCTGTAAGGGGTTCACGTCATCAAAAAAAATAATTTGGGGGTCCATGAGGTGTAAATGGGGGTCTACAATAGTGGCTCTCATTAAACCAGATCGTGGCTTTAACTTTAAATGGAAATTTAATCAAGTGGAAACCAGACTTACCTATTTAACAGATTTATTTACTAAATTGAATGAGGTTAATTTGCAGTTACAAGTCTACAGCATAAATTTTATTAAAACAAGGACCACATTCCAGCCTTCTTGCCAGAATTAAGCTAAAGGAGTATAATAATGGACGTCACAAATTTTTCCAGTTTCTCAATTGTCACAGACAATCTACCAGGAAAAAAGACGTTTTAACTTACGTCAAACATTTAAATGCCCTTATTTTAGATTTTGAAGCTAGGTTTGAGAATGTTTTGAATATCGTAATACTCTACAGTAGGCAATGAATTCATATGGTCACTTTGAAAAAAAAAATGTCAGATTATAAGAATTAGGCACTAGGATTAAGCACTAACAAAGATCTTAAAGTAAATTTTAGAAACGGATGTCAGTAATTTTGGCTTTAAAAAGATATATACCTGTTATTTATTCCATATTATGGAATATCTTGAGAAAGTTTTTAATTGTTTTTCTGGTTGAGAAGGAGTTACAGTGCGCTTGTCGATCTCCAAAACAAAAGGAGAACGAAAGACTGGATACTATTAACCTTGTAGATATTTAGGGTTAAATCTGACAAGATTGGTATCAAATGTTGAAAATGTTATTGCTTTCCCAAATTCATCCCTCCCACTAAAAGCATTTGTTTAATACTCAGTTATTTTATGTATTAATTAAATTTTAATTTAATTAAAATGTCATTTCTAAAGTTTTAAACTCTATACCTCACTGCAGTTAAAAATTTAAATCTTTTAAAGGAAGTAGCTCTATATATCTGCTGTCAAAAACACATTTAAGTTGATGAATTTACAAAAATGTAATATTAGGTTAGTAGGGGTCTACCCTAAGCTGAAAACCTGTCAAGGGGTCTATGAGGCAAAAAAAGTTTGGGAACTTCTGATATACCGGAACATCCCCTGGCTCTCTAATGGAAATCAAATGTGACCGTGGCTTACAGACTACTCTGGCCAAACCAGGAGTCGGCAACCTTATAGCTGTGGTGGGCCAAACCAATCTATCAATATGATTCAGTGCCACGCAGTAGCAAATTTTTGAAAATATTCGATTCCTACGGCCATGCATGTAGAGTTAAGGAATAGAGATCAAAATTACGGATTCAGAGTTTTATTATACGATAATTATGCACATCATTTAGAGATATTTATTAACTTAAAAATTAAGCAAAAAAATAAATAAATATTCCTTCAACATAAATAAAAGTTAAAATTTTAATGCGAATTTTGTCCCTGTAAGCTGTTTAATATCGCAATATCAGGGGTATAATTTATGCCTTACAATTCGACACAAGATTTTGAATGTTCAGTTGTTAACTTCTTTGAGGACTCAAAACATATGACATGTGAGAAAAATGTGTTCACATATATTTTTAGAGCCAAAAGCGGTAAAAAGCAGAGTACGTATAATTTCTTTTCAAACATTTAAATCGCTCTGGCAATGAAATGCGGCAATTTAAAATAGCTGTTGATTAATCGATCAAGTTATCTTCCACATCTTTCCAGAATTCCGTAAATTTTGCTTCATATAATTCTGAAGATTTTTTTTTCATGACGGTGTCCTGAATGGTGTTTCATCTTACAAGTATTGCACATTCGTTTAAATTTGAATTGAATATTTAATATACTATATATATTAATGAACTTCACATTTCAACAGAGGATGTTATTCTTTATAAATAAATCACAAACTATGTACGCGCAAGCAGATTCGGCTGAGTCGTTTTGACAAAAATCGCAAATATAAAAAAAAGCCTTTAAATAAAAAATGTGTGACGCTTAGAGAGGAGAGAGACGCATACAGTCTGATTTAACTTTATCTCATAACTTTGTAAAGTGCCACTTAGAATTTCTACGCGTGCTGCATGTGGCACGTGGGCCATAGATTGCCAACCCTTGGTCTAGACCAGGGGTGGGCAGACTTTTCTAGGATACGCGCTACTTCTGATTTTTTTCAATGTGTTGCGGTCCACCCAGTGGTTTTAGGTATGTTGAGGTAAGAAAAAGATCTACAACATTAATAATAACGGAATATGTACTTACCTACATAACTAAAATGAAAAAAACTCGCACTTTTAAAATCGTGTTTGAAGCTAAACGCAAGATACAAACGTAATAATATAATAATATATATATTATTATTATTATGGCCATAATATAACGATAGCCATAAATATAACGATACCAAATAATTCATTTATTTATCAAACAACTCAAAATACAAAAAAAAAAAACCATTTTTATCTGTAGTTAGTCCTTATAGTCAGAAGATTTAGTCTGCACGTTGTCAACCAATCTTGAATATTTCGATATATAATTACTAACTGCTAATCTTCAAGCGGTCACCCCAAAATCTCTTGGCGATCCACCGGTCGATCGCGATTGACTTAATACCTATCCCTGGTCTAGACTAACAAATGGCCACCTTAAATGTCTTTCTTTGACAGTGGCAGAAAAACCCATTCCACTTGTAAAAAATGCAGTGACCACTCAGGTTCACCGGATCACATTCTAGGATGGATCGAACTTACAAAGATGGACTTAATATCCGCGATCTCCTTATTGTTATAGATTTTTTGGAGACCAACAGCCTTCTGGATCTGATTTGACATATGCCAGATTCTTCGAGGATACAGAGACTGCTGAGTGGCTGTGTAGTGTTTTTCTCCAGGTTGATCATTCGGAGTGCATTAGAATGTGTTGAGATCAGTGAACATGGGATGGTATATTGTGTGTGGAGTATATGTACTTATGGAATTATGAAGGGGGAGACGATCGAAGTATCTATCATGTGCTAAGTTTGCAAGAATGCTTCCATCCATTTCACTTTTCAAGCAATACTGTAACTGTTTGTCTACAAATTAAAAATGAATTTATTACACTCTGTATCTTTATTACCATTTACAGCGAAACATCGGTGGCTTTGTCTGCAGCGGTACTAAGACAGAGCGAAGTGAAATGCCAAAAATTAGGGACTTGTGATGTTTAATGATGAAGGACACTTTGGAGACAAATGGAGCAACGTGTCACCGTTCCTTTAGGGAGCAACGTGTCATTTTTTATAAGGAAATGTTTGAAGAGGTATGGACGTGCCGTTTAATAATTTTGACGTGATTATTGGGAAAATATTAAAATCAAAGCGCTATTTTGTACGAAAAAATACATTTTGCACTGCATAGTAGTAAATGTTTTAGTTATAAGTGTAATTCAAATTATTAAGTAACATTAGTATGGTTGTTGCAGATTATATAGATGACAAATAACTTATATTAGGATGGTAAGTTGTTACTTTTAGCAGAATGCATGCTAAATTGGAGTCATCTGCCAAAGTAGTTTATAAGGGAGTCTTTTTTTTTGTGTGTGTATGTTATTCATCTCTACAAATAATGAATCACAGGCATAGGGAGAGGAAAAAATGATTAAAATAGCATAAGCCAGCTTCTGCAAGCCGACTGAAATCGAAATCCGTGTTTCGAAAATTTCGTAATTCACATTTTTATTTATATATCTTGTTAATCTTTCTGTTCCAATCAACTCCAACGTTTTCCTTGTTTCCCTAAATTTCTGAATCTATATTGAATAAACTGGAAATCAATCAATTTGCGATTGAAATTCTTCAATTTCCAACCAATAGAATAGGGACAAGTTCAGTTTATCAAATGAAGTCACATCAAGGCACAAAATAAACTTGACCGTTTCCGAGAATTCAGGAAACTGAGAAAATATTGCTGAAAACTCTTCGATTGAAGAATTGATTTCGGAAATATAACTCATAAAATCGGAAAAATAACACATAAAATCGTAAATATAATACAAATGAATTTTAAAATACAGTTGTGTCAATGAAACTGACTATGCTATGGGTAGACAAACTTTACACAATATTAACAATAAAAAACTACAACATAATTAAGGCAAGGCAATAACAAATAAGTGTGCTCCTCGCGACCGATCCATCACGTTTGTGTTCGTAATACTTCATAGTGAGCTTTGTTTTTTTAAATTAAAACGCAAACCGTTTTGAACTTTGGCGTGCCCAAAATATTGCGTCGCGTGGCATCAATGACATGCGTGCCATTGGTTCGCCATCCCTGCTCTATACTAAATGGTACAGTCCCACCTTAGCTATCCAGCAACACAGTTTCCCTGCTACACTGATGGTGATACATGCAGGGACGTCTTAAGGCATGGGCCAACTGGGTCTCAGCCTCAGTGGGATCTTCGTTTCGTTCTTTACTCCACCTCAATGAGATCATGATTTGAATAATTTTAATAAAAACTGGAAATTTCAAACTACATGTCAACTGGTATCAGTAACAAGACTGCATCATTATGAGATGACCATTGTGACATAAACCCTCATTACTCCTTTAGCCGAAATGGGGCAGTCAGTCGAGATGATTTGGTCCTAGGTTTGTGAAATGCACATTTATTTGTTTTAAGATTACCGTTTGTACGAGTATTTGACAATGTATGCTACACACTGTCTAATTTCAAGGGTTAAAGGTAGGACCTATTTTTGCATAGGGGTCCAGATCCACAAAAAATCGGAAGATGTCTCTGGGTGCAAGGCCTCAAGAGTTTTTAAGATGACCCTGGATACCTGGGGTATGTTACCACCCGGTGGAAGTAAAGATAAAGGGAAAAACACAGCTCAGAAAAGGGCAGCTCTCCTTTTCCCTATACAAAATGGAATTTTAGACGGAACACAATATGTATACACTCACTACAATAAAAATTTACTCCCCAAGAAAAAGTTGGCAGAACAAAACGAAATTTTACTTAATTTACTTACTAAATTTTACTTACGTAAGTACAGCGTTCAAATATGTAAGCGATTACAAAATCGACAAAAGGGTAATTTACTGTAAAAAAAACTACAAAGGAATGGAGGTTTTAGAACCCTGTGTTGAGAATAAATGCATGATGTGATACGGTCGGGCCTTGAGGGATACAAGTCCCGTATGATGTCATGCAATATCTCGTCCCACAGTTGCTGTAAACGCGCCTCTAATTCGATCAAGCTCATAGGCTGTCCAACTTGCCTTCCTAAATGATAACACATATGCTAGATCAGTGACAAATCCTGATCAGGGCCAAGCATTGTCCTGTTGAAAAATGGTTCCTGCGATCAGTGGCAACACATGGGGATGAAGAATGTCAGCAACGTACCTCTGGGCTGTCATAGTACCTTGAATTAGAATTTGGGGTGACCGAATATCGTATGCGATGGCGCTCAGTACCAT
>BMAV01011513.1:326837-342545 GCA_019973955.1 Trichonephila inaurata madagascariensis | reverse complement strand
TTCTTTAGTTAGTGGACATAAGATTATGTATTGGCCATCGACTTCAACACACTCTTGAAGGTAATTAGGGATATTTTTTTAATTTACATTTTGTAAAAAAGAATCAAATGGGCCATGGCTTATTTGAAATTGTATAACTTAATTTTAATAGGTTCCAGTATGTAAAAATTAGGCTTGGGTAAATAGGATTTGAAAGTATGAGACGATACCATATTATTTTTTTGGATATTAATGGCTTACAGCTGTTGATCACAATGGTGGGATTTTGAAAACGGTGACGAAACGACTGTGAAATGATGAGAACGACACTTGATTTGGCACCCCCTCTTCACCACGTCAACGTGAGGACTTTGATACTCCATAGTTTTGACCTTTTATAGGGCTTATTTTCCAGGGATGATATGTTAAAATTTTTTGGAGTATTAGATTTATTTAAGAAAAGATATTCATTTTAGTTAATTATATAAAACTAATTTGATTTTTTTAAGACCAATTTTTTTGGGTGGAAAATATGTTTACCCTCGTCCATTACGTGCTAATGAAAGGCAGGACTCTTGATCCCTTTAAGACCCAACCCACACGATCGTGCGGGGGAGACACTCTTGTACATTTTTGCTTCTGAAATAGTCGTATGTAAAAATATCCCGAATCCAACGATTGAGGGTGTTTGCAGAAGGTGTAAAGTATCATTTTTTATAAACAGATGGTAGTTGTAGTCCATGTTTTACTTTCAGCTGGCAAATCTAAATTGGTTTTCAAATGCAACGAAAACGCGTCTTCTTTTTATCTGTTGTAAAAAAGGTAATTATCATTATATTTCTAATGGCTTGGATACAAATTTTTGTATTAATCTATATAAATAAAAATGAAATGTGTGTTTGTTCAAAGCCGCTAATCTCCGAAACTACTGAACCATTTCCTCTAAAATTTTGACATAAAGTTGCATTTGCATCTGGACGGGTTCTTGTGTACTTATTATTTCGTAATTCTTTGTAAATTTTTTAAAATTTAATTTTTAAGGGATTTTCTGATGTTATGACGTCATATGATGTCACGTTTCTCATTAAATGGAAGATTTATAATTTACACGCAATTTTTCAAGATTATTACATATTTTTACTGTAACTATGTTTATCGGTTGGAATATTTATTCGATTTTTATGTTCTTTGATACTTAATTAGGATTATTTTTCGAATAAATCATTTTCTTAATGATTATTTTTTTAAGAACTAAAATTTTGTTTTGTAGTTTTGGCAACATTTGGATAGTATCCTCGCGGGATATTTATGTGTGTGATTTTGCTTACAAATTACTACTTACTTTTTCAGTAATTACTCACAGAATATATTTATAAGGCGAAGATTATCATTTTTACAAACCAAAACTTCTTATTGATAAGGGTATTTCATTTCTCTTATTACTGCAATTAATGTTAGTATTGTATTTCCGTTTTCGCGTTATCTGTTTTAATTCTGAATTAACAACATGAATATTAGTAGCGCCTATTTTATCTTCTTTCTGTCCCGTAATCCTTTTTTAATTCAAAATATAATTTTTTTTATTTTATTTTCGTACTTACGGCACCCCCCCCCCCTGCCCTTTGCGATCTTTTAATTTGACGAAATTAATCGACGGGATTGTTCTTAATTTCGTTTTTTTTATCTGTTTTTGACATTTTTAAAATTTTTTTGTGTTTTTCTGAATTATGAAATAAAGAGTTTCTAATATATATTTTATGTTTGTACTAAACTGTTTATATTGATTGAATCAAAATATTGAGCTTTATTTTATTTTTGATATCTTCTTAAGATTTAATTTTGTTCTATAACTAGCTGTACTGCATGTTGTTGTGGCTCAGTCAGATTAAAAAGACTGGTGCGCCACAAGGGTTACAAAAGTAAATCTTACTCAAAAATTGAAACAAATAAAAGGAAGGGCACTTAAGTATTATCGCAACAATCACCAGCGTTCAAAATAACTCGCCAAGTTGACAACCAGATGCCTCATTTCATATAATGCCACCAATAGGTTGCAATAATACATAAGTACCGTTTGCTTTTGTCAGGTATATAGTTACCGCTGTATCAGCCGTACCTATGACACAAGGCCCTCAAGCTACAGTGGTCCCAGTACTTGTTACTACAGTTACTAATATGGTGCTCATATGAAGAAGGCCCCTAAAAGAAATTTGATACAGGACCCACTCAAAGCTGTTTTACAATTTCATATATCTTTATTTTAACCTTTAAGTTTATACAATTGGATTCAGTGCATAAAATTGTCTTGCAGAAAATTTAACTTGGGTTATCATACTGGCCAAGCAAAAGCAGTGTTGGTAGTAATTACTTATGAAACTGGAATAGTAATTACATATCAAACTGGAATAGGCGTCAGAGAACGAGCAAAACAAACAAATGGCTTAAATACCCGTTGAGGAAGCAGGTGGTCGTAAGATTGTAATTATTTTTGGTACTTATGTTCTATCACAACAATCGCCAATGTTCAAAATAACTTGCCAAGTTGGCAACTCCAATTTTGCATGTCATGTATGCGCTGAATTGGTAATCATGGGCTTCGTTTCATATAATGTCACTAATAGGTCGCGACTATACATAAGTACCTTATTTTTTTCAAATTACGCTTTGGCATTGATAAAGATAGTTCAGTTCTTTTTATGTCAGTTAATGTTGGTATTGTATTTAACTTTTCAATTTATTTTTATGCTCCGGATATATACTTTAGATAATTTTTTTATATAAAGTACTAATTTTAATTTAGTACTTACGTATTATTGCACAGTTACAAATGTTCAAGATAACTCGCCACTTTGGCAATTCCAATTTTCTATGCGCTGAATTGGCAATCATGTGCTTCATTTCGTATAATGTCACCAATAGGTTGTGATAATACGTAAGTACCTTGAATTCTGTACACATTACTGAAACGCGTTAGACTGGCCGCAACACACCAATTTGGTGTGATTTCAAAATCATGCCAAAAACGAGTAGCCTACCAACATGAAATTAATATTATGAATATTATCTTAACCTGTTTTATCTTTCTCTCCAATAATCCTTAATTAATTCAATATATACTTTATGTTTTTTTATATTTTAATTAGTACTTTTAGTATATTTTATATTTTAAATAGTAATAGTTTTTAGTTCTTACATTTTTTTTTTTTTGCCGATTATTTACCACAAATATTTTTTTTTTGCACATTGCTCGATGTCTTTGGCAAAATTAATCGGTGGTATTTTTCTTAAAATGTTTTTTTTATCTGTTTTTGATAATTTTTTAAATTTTGTTTGATGTCTGTCTGAAATATGAATAACAAAATAAATATCTTACAATATATATGTATGAAAATGTTTATATTGATTTAATCAAAATATTGAACCTTCTTTTATTTTTGATATCTTTTTAAGATTTAATTTTATGTTATAACTAGCTGTACCCAGCTACAGGTTGCTGTGGCTCAGTCAGCTTTAAAAGACTGGTGCACCATAAAGTATGCCATGAGGCTTACAAAAGTAATAATACACAAGAATTCAAACAAATAAAAGAAAAGGTACTTACGTATTATTGCACCAATCACCAACTCTATTAATAACTCGCCAAGTTGGCACCCTTGATTTTTATGTGTCGTACATGCTGAATCGGCAACTAAGTGCTTCATTTCATATAATGTCACCAATAGGTTGCGATAATAGGTAAGTACCAAAATAATTTCAAAGTACATAAATAAGTTCATAAAATAATCAAAAACATATTATGGAGGCGCAATCTTATACTGAAAAAAAAATTACTACAGTAATTTGAATCAAAAAGTTGTTTTAAGCAAATAAAATATACCCAAATTTGATGAAATGGCTCTACTCTGGAGTCCATGAGGGCAAAGGTTTAATTTTACAATTATTTTTTTTTGTGATGTATCTCATTGCTATTGAGCTGTGTCTTTTACGATAGTGTCAATTTTGTGTGAGCATAGTTTATTTTTTCATTGTTCTTCATTTGGTTTTTTAATTGTTTTTCTTATTTCTCAGTGCAATTGGTGAAAATTCTGTTCTGTCAATTAATGTTCATTTGAAATTATAGTGAAATTGAGTGATTTGTTCAAGTGGAATGAAATGTTACATTTTCCGGTGCATCAGAATTGAGCTATGTTGATTGATTTGTTAGTATTTTTATTCCCCCCCCTTTTTTAATGCTTTGCAATCTTTTATGCTTTAAATTTAACCTTCATATTTTTAAGTCAATCAGCTTCCAGTGTCTGTTACATTTTGAATGTAGGAAGTCACCTTAATTATTTTTTGATAAATTGCATTGCTATTGTGTGAGCTGTGTCTTTAATGATGGTGTTGATTTTGTGCGAGTAAATCATAAAAGTACAATGTCCCAATTTTTCTGTGTATCATGCAAAATTTCTTACGTACCATCAATTTGTGACTGCTGCTCTAGAACACACAAAGGTATTTGTATATTAGCATCACCGTAACAAAATTGATGCCATACAAATCGCACCTTGATATCGAAACAACAAAGATTCAAACATTTTTTTATATGAAAAAGAACCAAAATCAGTCAGATTTGGGTGGAAAATAGTGTGATTCACATGGTGGCAATTTGGCTGCGGTGATGCTAAGCGCAAGTACCCACACAACAAATAATAATCGTCCATGTGAAAAGCAGTCTGTCAAGATATACGTCGCTCTGTTATAAATATAGGCCCTTAAATTTGTTGATAACAATTGCTAATGCTAATTGAATTGTGAATCGCAAGAATTATCGACTCTTCATCATACATTTTTTGCTGTGAAATCCATGTTTATATTTGAATTTTCCTTGCGTATTCTACTGAAAATATATTCAGCCCACCACACATGTATGGTTTATATTTCTCCCCTAACTTTGCTGGAGATAAAGGAAAGCAAGCACACCCAATATAAGATTGCAAACAATGCACAAATTCGTTTTTGTTGTCACATGTTGCTCATGTCATTGATGATACTTCCCAGTGTTAACGACATTTTTAACATAGGCAGTCACCTTAATTATTTTTTTCTACATTGCAGTGGTATTAATCTGTCTTTTACTATAGAATTGATTATATATGAGTATAGTTAATTTTTTCCCATTGTTTTTCATTTAGATTTTCCTCTTCATTTCTCAGAGCAGTTGGCAGGATTTGAGCTCTGACAATTAGCTTTCATTTGAATTCAAATTATATAGTAAAATTGACCTCTTCAGAGTGATTTGTTGGAGTGGAATGAAATATTCTGTTTCTCATTGTGTTAGAATTGAGCTACTTTGTAGGAAATCAAATTTAGGTTGTCGTATTCACTAGGAAAAAGTAGTGCAACAAGTAATTGCATAGAAAATGAGAAAAACAGACGAAGACACATGCTGAGGACCCAGCAGAGCAATATGCGGCCAGACTTGAGAATGCATGTTTGCGAGCACAGCATTTGCTTTTTACAACATCAGGTCTGCTCTGTTCTTCACAAAAGGAATACAATAGGTTTACAAATGGCTGACAGATATCAACGAGAAACAGCATTTCATCGTCAAATATGAATTAGTGGCGAGTAATCACACGATAACAGTTACATTGCATTCCAGTGCAATCCAACAGAAGATTATTGGTTGAGCCAGCATGTTCTCATCAGCGCAATTACCGAAGCGTGTCATTGTTGCACGACTTTGAAATTTAAAGGAGAAACAAAAGGAATATTTTGCACCACTGGAAAAATTAAACTGCCTGAAATTGGAGAACCACCAGAGCCATTAAAAACTTTGCTTCCCAGATATACGTCAGAATCAAAACATTTCCTTTATAACATTGAGAAATACAATTCATGTTTCCAAACTAAGCCTTTTCCCTTGAGGAATCTAGAGTACAGCCATTTAAAAATTATCCTCGAGCTTGAGGTCTCCACTTTGAAGACAATGTAAATAATTTTAGGTTCATAACATAATGAAAATAAACCATAATAACTTCAAGTATTTGATTAACAAGGAACAAAGGAAATCAGTCAAGGAAAGTTTTGTGTATATATATTTTGCTGCCCATCTGATATAGTAGTTAGTGATGCTGACTGCTGTGTCGTAGGGCCTGGGTTCAAATCCTGGAGAAAGCATGGGTGTTTGTATATGTATAGTGCCTTTATGGCATGGGGGTGCTCTGAATAGCCATTGAGCTGCAAGTCATCTCGTAAGGTTTGTGGAAGAGGAAGAGAGGTGGGAGGTCTCTGACTACCTCCGGATGTTCTCTCTGAAAATTGGGGTGGAACCAAGCCAAATTGTATTGTCACCTGCATGATGCTCAAAGCTACAGCTAACGACAGGCATACATATTAGCCCTATGCCACGATGAATTTCGTAGGCCTCGATCTGACACTGTCAGATAAGTGGCATTAGAAACAACATTTATAATTTTTTTTATTATAACAAATTTATACCTCAAATGCAAATGTTTAAACATACTAAAAATATGTGCTTTCTCTTTTCTTTCCTTTTAACCACACTGAACCAGCTAGTGTTCAAATAATTATAAAATAGAAAAAATATTAATTATACTCTATTAATGTGGCTTCTAGGGCTTGAGATTTCGTTACCCGCGCGATCGTGCGGGTTGGGCGTTACTTGGGTCACTGCGGCTGTAAAGATAAGTACGTACCATGCGAATTTTCTTGGGGGTCACCATGGATGAGTCCCTTTTTTTTTTCTTTCTCTCTCTCTCTTTTTTACAATTAATTTTCTTTTCCATATATTTGTTGAGGAGTATGGCATTTTTATCCTCTCCACAGATATCTGCATCCATATCTCTTCCTTCCCCCCAAACAAAAACAAAAATCTGGGTTATTCGGTGGTAGTTAGTATGGTTTAGTTTAAATATATATTAAATAATAAAATTTTCTGATACAATTTGCTATTTTTCATGGAATACCGTGTTAACTTTTAATCAAAAAACTGTTCAGGTGTCTAAAAGGAGAGGAGAATTCTCACAGAAGAAAGTTTTCAATTGATAAATTAATAAGATTGAATTTTTGATTAGAACTTAGTGATCTCTCGGATGATGACAATGCTGCGAACAAAACATATCAAACGCGTATACTGGAAGGAGAATCAAGTTCAGATGAGAGCGATGAAGAAACACATGGAAATATTTGAAATGGAAAGACAATTTTGAATCATTGTTTACCATAAAAGTCTCTTGAACACATTCATTACATTGATTTAGCTGTTGCAAATTCTTGGTTTCTGTGCAAACAAGATGCAATATCAAATAAAATTCCTCTAAGAATAAAAATGGATCGCTTAAAATTTAAGTTAGATATAGTTGAAGCGTTATCAGCCTCTCCACCTACTAACAAAAGTATTTTAACGGATGATGAAGATAACAGTGTTGTAATTCAACTCGCAAAAAGATTGAAGCGTTATAATCCACCTGATATGCATGTCATGGCTTTTATCCTGGCCATTCCAGAATAAAAGGCTTGACATGTATAGCCGTTTCTGATGTGTTGATGACATTTCAAGGCCTCGCAAGTGCAGATTTGAAAACTACGAAAGCAATTCGAAAACATGTTGTGAAAAATGCAATGGTTATTTATACTTGTCAAAAATACAACAAAAGATTTTTTCAGTAAATAAATAATGAATTAATAAAAGAATTAGTTTTCATCAATAATTTCCTTGTTTGTAACAATTTTAGTTGAATTAAGATTGTTTTTTCTAGCAACTTAAAGAGATCGTACGGGTACCGTCTACATTCCAGGGGGGCAGCGGGAATTTTTTTTATTATTTTTCCCAATGTCATTGGGGTCCATATAGTATAAATAACCAGAAGATTTTTCTGAAAAGGAATTGCAAACTGCTGGGTATTAGCAAATTAGTTAGGCAAAAAGAATGATTTTTTTTTTGTCTGTAACTTAAAGGAAAAAGAATTACAGCACATGTTGTTGTAAGACAGAGAAATAGTCTAAGTTTACCATTATCACTAATGTTTGATATGGCTACCTTTCATTACAATGTAAATGTCCCATCAGTAAATCACTTCTTGCCACAGATTTGTCAGCATGTTTCCATCTTTCAAATTAATTTCAGCGTAGATTCTTAATTTTATTTGAGGAATGGATGTAGGAAATGACTTGATCCTTTATTAAACCCCATTCACTGAAATCCATTGATGGTGACAGGGGCGGCTCTAGGGCCGGACAAACCGGCCCCCGGCCCGGGACAGCAAATTTTAAGGGCGGCATTTCGATCGAATTTGAAATTTTTTTAAAAAAGAAAATTGATATACTTTTTGAAATATTATTGGGTGTGAATTTCGTAGTTCGTTTAACGTATCTCATTTCATTATTTTGTACTCTGCATGTTTAATGTCAATTTTCTTTTAAGGTATCCGACTACGTTCGGAACCGTGATTTTAAAAAAGCGCATAAATGGAAAATTTTCATGATATTTAGTGTCGCTTGGATTAGAATACATGTATAAAATTGTTTTAAGGACATTTTAACAAAAAAAATTATTTAAATACAATATTTTGGCAAAAAATTAAGTTAGAATAATCTTTTTTCCAAATGTTTTCCTTTTGTGAAAAATGCTTCGATTATAATAATATTTCGCCTGTATATAGCTCAAACCTCTCTACAGAGGCTCAACTAGAAGTTTTAAAAAATTCACATTACTTTCAGAGTTACCACCCATTTAAATAATTATTGGCGTTTTTTTCTTAAAATTGCTCCCCTCTGTTGTCGTAAAATATGGATAAACCCACTTCTTAGTTATAAATTTCAAAAATTCTAGTTGAGCCTCTGTACAGAGGTCTGAGCTATAGACAGGCAAAATATTATTATAATAGAAGCATTTTTCACAAAAGGAGAACATTTGGAAAAAAGGTTATTCTAAGTTATTTTTTTGCCGAAATATTATATTTAAATAATTTTTTTTGTCAAAATATCCTTAAAACAGTTTTATACATGTATTCTAATCCAAGTGACATTAAATATTATGAAAATTATCCATTTATGTGCTTTTTAAAATCATGGTTCTGAACGTAGTCGGATACCTGAAGTTGAAATTTGAAGGGTTCGAGGCGGGAGTATATGTTAAATCATGGAATTTGACATGTTTGTGTGTGTGTTTACACATCTTTCACTAGGAACTTTCTTCCCATCACTGAGTGGGATCACTACGGACCACGGGACTAGTTACCACAGTATCAATCGTATCAATGATATGGGACCTCCAAGCTTCAGGGGGGCCCCAAAATGCATAAACAAAAATTCTTAAAATGTTAAAGAGCCAAAATAAAAAAATCCCAATGAAGTTTAATAGAGGGCCCTTTCAGTACTAACTACGCCAGTGCTACGAACATTCTTTTCACACATACGATGTCCGGTATCAGCTATCCAAAAGGGGACCCGGGTAATAAGAGATCTTAGTTCATAGAGAGCCACAGAAGATGTTTTATTTTAGTCTTAAGTGTATTTACTATGAATTAAAATAAACACTTCTGATTCCCACCATTAGTAGACTGTTTTTCGAAGAAATTGGCCTGTTGACATGGACGATTCTGTTTCTTGCAATTTACTCGTTTGAAATAAGAATTATTTAAGTTTTATAGATGTGTATATATGTGATCAATTTATCTTTTTTAATTATAATATTTTGCTTTAGAGAGAGAGAGGGGCGGCATTTTCCATTTCTGTCCGGAGCGACAAAACTGCTAGAGCCGGCCCTGGTGGTGGCCACTAAATAACACCTCCATGACTCATTCAAAATGGTATCTCAACACTAAGGTAAGATGTTACGTCAATGGGGTAGTGATAAGGCGTGCCATCCTGTTGAAAAAGGTAATTTTTTGGCATTTTTCTTTGATGGTTGGCATAAGGCAGTGCTTCTCAAACTTTCAATGTTGGCGACCCAATATTCAATCAGAATTTTCATCGCGTCCCCCTTTCATGCAATAAGAATGTATTGAATTCAGTGATACTATACTTTGAAGCAAAATTTACAATACGAATTTAACCTCTTATAAAAACGTCTCGCTCAGTCAAAGCGTTAATTGCCCCAGACGTATATATACGTTTCTCCGAAGTACGACCTTTACTTTGCCCTGCTATCCATAAAAAACATTCGGAAGGATTTAGAATGCAATAAAAGGATATTGGTAGTGTTTGCGAAGGATTTACTTATTTCAGAGAATTTGATTATTGCGAATTGCCCCCTCCTCTCAATACATCACATACGCGTGCCTACATGGAAAGCGGTGGCATTGGGGAGTGAATCACGTAACTTTAAATCAGCAGTAAAGTAATTAATTTTAAAACGTACAAATTATCTAGATAAGTGTTGATTTGGCAAACCCATGGGGTCACTGGTAATTATAAAACTTGCTCTTAACTTAGTATTCTTAAATAAGTTGTAAAATACATTGTGCAGTACTGATACATTTATAAGTATATTATGTCAGTGTGAATGTATATCTTATTTTTTATTATTTCAGAATGCAATTTGTTTGTTTACTTTCAGTAAATAAATAATTTTTTTCAAATAAGCTTTTGTTTTCGACTTTTCAATAGGCTCGCGTCACCGTCGTAAAGTTATCACGCCCCTCCAGGGGGGCGCGTCCCACAGTTTGAGAAACGCTGGCATAAGGAAAATCTGTAGCATGTCCGGGTAAATAATTCATGCAACAGTTTTTTCATTAAAGAAAAATGGTCAGAGAACATTCGAAGAACCCACTGCAGAAGACACGTTTTCCTCGGTATTATCCCTATTATGATGTTCGAGGATGGCATGAGAATTTTCCGACCCCCCAAATGATACCTAACTCCCTCTATGTATAAACTTAGGATATATTGCTACTATTAGGCTGTCAAGTATGAAATGGAGCAAAGTTTGACTTTGTGAATGTGTTGATTTCATTTTATATTTTGAAAGAGTTTTTAACTTACGAATTCATCCAACTAACTTGTAGACACCCTGTCAATGGCATTTATATTCAAAGATGATGTGATGAAAACAGGTTTGTAATATATAACAGGAATCGTAAATTAAAGTAGAGAAAATGTTGCATAGATTGGTTTGATGAAGGTTGGAAGGAAGTATACTTCTCATGGCCTTATGAAGAGTTATTGTGCTTCATCCCCTTGACTGGGTGGTCCAGGACTCTCGAAACCTTAATAATGTTGAAGCAACACCACCCCCGAATTCGCAATCATGATCCCTTGGTTACTGCAACCACTATTAATGAATCAAAATAGTAATTAATTTTTGCATTTGCAATTTAGTTTAAAACTAAGATTTTGACTAACCAACCCATATTTTTTTACAATGTTTTTTTATTGAAAATGATGAGGATAAAGTAGCGTTATGAACAATTATTCCCGTTTTCGATCTATTAGGCCTACAGACTTGAAATTCAGCAGGCATGTTCCTTTCAGGCAGTAGAGATCTGCTAAATAGGGATTTTGCAAAATTGACCCCCAAAGAGTTTAAAGAGGGGTTATAGATAAATATTCAATTTTGAACTATCATACCAACAGACTTGAAATTTAGCATGCGTGTTCCTTTCACAGAGTAGAGATCTGCTAAGTAGGGATTTTGCGAAAATCGACTCCCAAAAAGTTTTGTAAGGGATCTTTAAATTAAAAAAAAATCTCTTTTATAAACTACACTCTATAACAAAAAAAAACAACAAAAAACAAAAACAAAAAAAACGACGCACCAAAAAGGAGTTGCCCGATTGTAACGAAATTTTGTATGCCAAGACATTTGTTCCGAACATGCAAATGATTAAAATTTGGTGTCCGATGAATGAATAGCGGGAGCTACAGTGCATCGAAACTGCGCACTCAGCAGATGTCTATAAGAAGTGATTCTCAATCTGATGGTGAAAATATCTGTTGTGTTGTGCTTTAGGATACCTTTCAATGACTGAAAAAATGCCTCACTGCAGGATTGTAGCTCATTACGAGCAACTATCTGAGTTTGAAAGAGGTCGTATCATTGGATTGAAAGAAACAGGCTGGTCAAATCGGAGAATCGCTCGTCATATGGGTCGAAACAATGCAGCCATTAGAAGATGCTGGCAAGAATGGGTGGACTATGGCAGATTTCAGCGTCATGATGGTAGCGGTCGACCTAGGGCCACAGCAAATTTGGAGGACAGATTGATTGTCAGATTAGCTGTCAAAGTGCCTGATTCATCGTTATCAACCATCAGATGAGTGACTCGCATACAATTGTCCATTATGACCATTCACAGATGGCTGATAGAGCGAAATTAACGCTCGTACCGACCGCTACGTCACCGGCCACTTACGTCTACACATTGTCGAGCCAGATTACAGTGGTGCTTTGCCCGATCAGGTTGGAATCATGCTGACTGGGGACGTATAGTGTTTAGCGCTGAATCCCGCTTGCAACTGTGTCCTGACGATCATCGAACACATGTCTGGAGACGCCCAGGGCAGCGTGCCTATCCTGCTTTCACTATTGCACACTACATAGGCCCTAAACCAGGAGTTATGGTCTGGGGTGTCCCTTTTTTTGACAGCCAAATCCCTTTGATCTTTATTAGAGGCACACTTACAGCACAGCGGTACATCGACGACATTCTGAGAACTGTTTTGCTACCGTTTCTTTTGTATTACCCTGGCCTTATGTTCAGCAAGATAATAACAAACCACATACGGCAGGTGTTGCTATGAACTGTCTTACATCTTGTCAAACACTTCCATGGCCAGTTAGATCGCCAGATCCCTCTCCAATCGAGCATGTCTGGGATATGATGGGAAGGCGGCTGCCTCCACCAGGGAATGTTGATGACCTGGCCCGACAATGGAGCAAATTTGGCAAGAAATACCGCAGGAGACCATCAGAGTAACAGGGTGATTTATCATTTTATGCTATATCGTGTAGCAGCTTGCATCCAAGCTAGAGGTGGGTCAACATCTTATTGAACTCGTTACTTTGTAACTATGTAAATTTGAAATAAATCATTAAATTTTTCTGAAATTTTAATCATTTTCTTTTATGTACATAATCCTTCTACCCACCAATTTTTATCTTTATCGGACAACTCGTTCTTGGTAAGTCGTTTTTTTGTTTTGTTGTTGTTGTTTTTTTTTCTTTTCTTTTTCCTTTTTCTTTTTTTCTTTTGTTATAGAGAGTGTTAAACTTACAACCTTAAAATTTGGAAAACAGGCTACTTCTGCTGAGCGGAGATCAGCTTAGACGGGGTTCAAAAGTCAACCCACAAGAGGGTTACGGCAGTGTTTCTCAAACTGTGGGGCGCGCCCCCTAGGGGTGCGCGAGCATATCGAAAATAAAAGGTTAAAAAAATTAATTTACTGGAATTAAGCATAACAAAATACTTTCTGACATAATAAAAAAATACAGATTTACAATGATATGATTTATATATATCATCTGGCAAAATTACGTCATCAAAAATAAAAGATTCTACTTAAAACGCTCATTAGCTATCTTTCATCTTATAACCAAATTTAAAAAATATTTTGTTTGCTTTGCTGTAATCCCACGATGAGAGATTTTCTTATTACTTTTCTTTTAACCCAAAATATTACTTTAGCTGACCTTCGAACTTACTGGTATGGTTATCTCCGTCCCTTTTCTTCAGGGAAGTTGTAAATAATATATTTCTGTTTCGCCTTTTTTCATGCGAAAGAGTTTTATGATATATGGACAAGCATATTGAGCACTTTGAAGAATTATTTGGCCAAGATTTATTTTTATGAGTATTCTGAAACATATAATGCTTAATGAAAAACGTTGAACACAATTCTCTTTTTGAACTAATATCCATATTTTTATATTGAATACACTGAATTGAATGTTAACGAAAAGTGTCTGTGATTTGTGTCCTTTATTAAAGTCACGCACATTTGAAAAAATTTAGTTCAGTTTTATTGGATTTCTTCTCAAATTTTCGAAGACAAATTGAAAAGTCCTTGAAATAAGTAAGTATATTTTTTCTTAGTTTAATTATTCACTGAAATTGTGATTTTTATTGTATATAGTAAAAATAATTATAAAAAAAAAAGAATTGGGGTGAGTCACTCGCGGGAACATTAACGTTAGTATCGAGTGCACACTTGGTCCCGGGCTAAAACATTTTGAAGTTTTCTCGCTTTAAATATTAAAAATAACACAATTATTCTTTATTGGAATTTTACATTCTTTTCAATTATTTAACATTAATTCTAAATGCTAATTCTGTGAGCATTACAGTTCGTTCAAAACTATTTATAATATGAGCATTCATTTCAAAAAATCATTTTACATTTTTGTATACATTGTCATGCACTTGATTTTACTCTCCTTACAATTAAGCTATTATATCCAGAATAATATATTATTTTTTTTTAAAAAAATAAACTCGTGTGAAGAGTGGGTACTTCAGCCAATATAAGAACAAGTTTAATAATTATTAGTGACTTCCATGGGCTTGTCTTGCAGAGCAAAGTTTTCCAAAGGAAGGCTTCATATTAGAAATTGACACTAAGTTCTTTTTCTATATTTAGCTGAGATTTATATTTTGTCTTCAAAGTAGCCATCGCAGAAAATCCGGATTAACAAAGGTATGACGTTGAAAATGGTAATAGTATACGAAATGCTTTTGTTTTCAGTACAAAAAATTCATCATCCACCTCTGCCCAAAATTCAAAGGGCTATTTATTTCAAAATAGCGTTTTAACTATGCCACTAGATGTGAAATCTATGAAGATTTCTTCTTTCGGCAGTTGAGAGCCCTTCTGAAGTACTGTGAAATGAATCCCTAACCCACTCGTAACTTTCTATCAAGTTGTTCTCAGCAAGAAAATACTTTTTAAAATTCCATGCCAACATGACTAAATGATTTTCTATGGTTTTAAAAACAACTTCCACATGTTGTTCTTCAGATTTGTATGTTTTAACACAGTAAGTACACATGTAAGTTTTACTCAGGGTTTTTCAGTAATAGTAATAGTAAATCCAAAATTTAAGTATTCTTTAGAATATATCCTTGATTTAATTTTCGAAACCATGCTCTACTGTGTACTTGTTGATACTTTATTATCATCGAATGTTCTCTACGACTTAAAAATATATCTATGATTTTGTTTTAATCTACTGAGAGACGTAAATACTTAATACCGTGATTTACAACTAACGCGTAAATTATAAAATGTACATTCAAGACAGATTCGGTAGCTATAGAAATATAGACTCGACCAAAACTGAATGGAATTGTACAAGGTACAGCTTTTTTACATGTTTTGCGCAGAAATCCGACATGTTGGCCAGACTCACGCAAACGTTCGCCAGAATTTTTGCCAGATGTGATGAATATGATAGAGAGCAACATAGACTAAACTATTTTTCTAATGATATTTGTACCTATAGAAATATATGGATAATGAAGGGAATAAATCTTTAATTAAATATCATTTTGCAATCTGCTCTAATTTAAAAATTAGAGAAAGAAAAATAGCATAATAATTATCCTATAACTTAAAAGTATATATATATATATAATTTACTTAAAATATATATTACTTAAAAGTAACATATACAAAATTTAGCACTTGTGAAAATGTACGGTTTATAATTAAGATTGTATTGTAGTTTTAGAGTCAAAGTGCATTAGTATTGCATTCAATACATTATTATTGTATAAGGGGGGGGGG
>BMAV01011513.1:290641-326737 GCA_019973955.1 Trichonephila inaurata madagascariensis | reverse complement strand
ATAAAAATTATGATCAAAAATTGGGTCGCCAGTGCTGAAAGTTTGAGAAGCACTGGGTTACGGGGGTGTTATAAATAAAAAAAAAAATTTTAAAAAAATTCCTTTTTTTTCAGCTATTAGACTTACAGACTTAAAATTTGGCAAATATGATTTTTTGTTCAGCAGAGATGTAAGCTAATAGCTTTTTTTCTTAAAATTAATTTGCAATTCACTTAAAACTAACACATTAAAAACTTATTTGTCCTACAATCTCTACTTTTATTTTTCAATTCCCCCGTGCGAAGAACGGGTATACCAGCTTGTAATATATATAGTTATTGTTAATAAATGAAATTAAATAAAATTTATCACTTGCTAGGAAAAAATGACAAATATATTTAACTGATACAGCCACAAACAACAAGGAGTTTACGATCTATACCTTTGGAATAAGAGAAAAAGAGACAGAACAAGTTTTTAAACATACATATATTTTCCATTTGTTTATTTTAAAAAAAATGTAACAGTATATTTTTCTATTGTATTATTTTATTATTATATTATTCGATTGTATTTTTGAATGATCAATAGTTTATTATGTTTTATGCAATGCAAATAAACATAATAGGGCTAGGTCCAGAAGTTGAACCCCCTTTTTTATTATTTCTTTTTTCTTTTTCTTGGCAACATTCAAGAAAATGATCAACAACGAGTTTTTATTGAATAGAATTAATTGTTGTCAAGGGTTCAATATAAATTCAATTCTAGAGAAGTTAGAAATAAATATTTGTTCGGAAAATAAATTGGTTTATCTGAAAATAAAAAATTGTCTTTTTGAGTTTTTAAATTATTTCTATATCTATATTTAAAAATGTTCCCTTCCTTTCTCATCACAGCTGAAATATCAAATGCTACTTTTAATTCTTTTTTTTTTCTCTGCACAACTTAGAAAAAATAATAATTTTCTTTTCACGAAAATATTACTTTCTACCATTTTCACTTGCAAACAAATAAAAAATAATAAAAGTGGCGGGAAAAAAGCCATTTCCTTCTTTAGTGTACCGTTCCCAAAGCGAAAAGGAGGATAAATAATGGAAAATCGAACGCTGAAGGTGAAATTCGTTTTGCTGTTACTCTGTTCCTAAGAAACGGATCTTAAAGCCATCTATTTGGATGAATACTGGAAAGTATTTTACTTTTTCCTTAAGTGATTGAAAGTGTCGATTTATTTCTTTTGATACTGAGTGATCGACATCTCTTACTTTGCTGTCTCATCTCAGGATTTATTGTTTGGGGCGGGGCAACAGGAATGAAAAAAGAACATAATAAAAATAAATTCGTAACCCTTTTTTTCTATTATTATTATTCCTACGAGTCACGTAAGACAGGTTGAATTCGAGTTGCACGATATTTTTATTGGCTTATAACTAGTTTTGTTATAGTTCAAGGTAATGCTTTTTGTGTTCATGAATGTAAAACTAAAACATCTCATCAATTACCCAGAAGGAAAAAAAGGTTTAATAAAATCAGTGAAAAAATATTTTTTACGCTATCAAATTTGATTTACTTATGTTTTAATGCATTTCAATGAAGCTTACGTTTTAATAAATTGTCATCAATGTTAACACTAGAACGTCTGGGATTTCGATTACCCTTAAACGTCCACCGGTGTGTTTTCGACACCGTGATATAAAACAAATAAAATAATTGTTATAACTAAATAATTGCTAGATTACTGTTCAGTAGGGTTTAGTTTTAAGACTTTTTTTATGTCATTTCATGTAATTGCCTATATTATGACCCTTTATATCATAAAAAACTGTAACAAAACAAATGATTTAATCTTGTAAAATTGAATAAAACAATAATATTCATAAGCATTTGTAGAAAAAGCAAAATTGTAATTTTTGTGAGAATGCGAGTTTTTTTAATCATTGTTTATTGTTTTTATGCATAATATTTTGTACGTATCTCATTTGCATTGAATACAATGATATTCAATTTTTTCTGTACATTTTCCTCACACCATTTTCATGTGAGAGATACACATTTTTTTTAGTTACGTTTCTATTACACTCTCTAAATTTTAATGAATTTGTTATCTCTTTAAATTCAGTATGTACCTGATTTTTCAAATTTTTTGCACTCGTAATTTGAACGTAACAGCAGATAAGTAAATGCTATGTAACGAAACACTTAGGCACAACGATTTTAGTATAACATACTCATTTCCGCTGTGAACCCAATAACACTCCATTCAAGGTCAAATAAATGTGCAATATTACTCCCGGAAGTTTGTTTTACTAATGGTATCTACTTAGCGAACTATCTTTTGCTGAACGACAGTTATTTATAATGGTAAATTGGTGTCGAAACGACCCCAGTGGATGCTCTAGGCATATTTTTTTGTAAAATCTTTCCTTATTAACCTAGAACCACAAAACTTTTTCTTGCGTAATCACTATGGAAAATGATTAAAAGTCACGACAAATTTTGAAGTTCCTTGTAAAAATGTGGAAAGGCAAACAAACCAAGCAGGTCCTGGTGTCCAATCGACACCGATGGACGTTCTACTGTTACTCTATATACAGTGACGTAGCGTACACCACCGCAACCCGGGAGGCAAAGCCTGATTAACACCAAGTACATATTTAACCAACTTATAAAATATTAAAGGCAAAACTTAACTCTGTAGGGGGCCCTAATATTTTCATTACGCCACTGTTTATGTATACGAGTAAGTAGGTGAAAAGGAACTCACTCATCACGAAATTCCTGGAACTATTAGAAATACAGACTTGAAATTTGGCAAGTATCTTTATTTTGTTGAGTAGAGATCCGCCAAAAAAGGATACGGGGGAAACTGACTCACAAAGAGGGGAGTTATTAATAAAAAAAATTCCCGATTTTTTTAGCTATTACACCTACCATCCTGAAATTTGGGAATCAAGAGGCAAATTTTTTAAATCAAGAGGCAAGTATATAAAAATATTTTTCTCTGCAATCAAAAGCTTATGTTAGGGCTTAGAAGTAATATATAGTCATACAATCTCATGAAATCTTCAGCGAATGTTCTATAAGCTTAATGTGTCCTTATAATGGACAAATAACTATCTTTATTGGTCTTCGTAACATTGAATAACCTTACACAGTTATCGGGTCTTTGCAATAGTAGTCTTTAACAATCTAACTCGAGACTGCCTTTCCTCAAGCCTCTAGAAGTTTTCATTTCCCTGCTTAAATATAGCTGGTTAATCTTTTAACTGTTTGCGTTTGAATTTCTAGCAAAATGCTGCAATAAATAAACAAAATGAGTCAAGGACGCTTTATGTTAACGGTCTACTGGGCCTGGATCTAGGGTCTCGATTCGGTCTCACTAAGATCCTGATCTGAATAACTTTAACCGTAAAATGTTATTCTTGAGTATATTCTCTAAAAAATTGGGAATTTTGAACTATATGCAAAGTAGCAACAGTGGCAACACCAGTGCTGCCTTAAGATTTCTTGAGACCCTGGTCTAAACGAAAAAATAAGCCCCACCTGTGATCCTTTTTAATAGACAGTATACAAGGTGTGACACACACACACACAAAACGAGACTAAGCGTGTAGCTTGAAATAAGAGTGGTGATGACAACAACAGTTTTCGTGACGTCATTCCACTCACCTCCTCTTTCCATGTGACCAATTTACACTTAATCTATGACGACAGTTGGGGGTACTGCGTCATTGAGTGGAAACGTGCAATTGTCGGAAAAATGTCGAATCAACATCAAGTTTCTTGTGAAATTTAAGAAATCAGCCACGAAGACATTTCAAATACTGACCGAGGCTTATGGAGATGAAACTTTTGCACACGTGTTTGAATGGTACAAGCGGTTTTCAAAATGAATTATCAGTGTAGAAGATGATGAACCTGCTGGATGTTCAAAGTCAGCGATTACAGATCAAAACATTTACCAAAATTCGTGATATGAGTGGGTTCACACTCACATTATTGGTCAGACTGTTAATCAACATTACTACATTGAAGAACTAAAAAGACTTCGCGGAAAAATTAAGAAATAAATTCCAGAATTAGGAAGTGATGGATGACTGTTGCACCAAAACAATGCACCCACTCTCGCGGCCCTATTTGTCAAGCAGTTTCTGACCAGCAAAAACATTACATCCTCCTTATTCACCTGATTTTGCCCCATGCAACTTCTTTTTTATTTCCTACAGTCAAATATTGCTTAAAGGGAACTTATTTTGCCTCAGTTGATGGAGGTTCAGGCAAAAACGGAGAATCTCCTGAAGGGCCTTCGAAAAACCTCCTTCCAGAATTGTCACCAGCAATGGCAGCACCGAATGCAGAAGTATGTGAATGCTGAAGGAAACTACTTTGAAGGTATCACGGAGAACTGATTCTGTAAATAAAATGATTTATTGGAGCAGTCTCGTTTTTTTTTGTGTGCGTCACGCCTCGAATATTTTTATAAGTAAAAAATCTTATTTTGTAAGTACAACAGACTTTGAGAGATCGATAGTTGGATCAATCTATTTTAAAAACTATTTTGTTGTTGAAGTAACAAGTTACCAAAATCGAATACAAAATATCGTTTGGTATTATGAATATCAGTGTCGATAAGATTCAAAATGTTACAAGCAAAGATTAAACGAATATAAAGAGTAAATATATTAAATATTTATAAAATATATTAAAAATAAAAGTATATTAAAAATATTTATAATGTTAAATATATTTAAGAGTATATTTTTTAAAGATTAAATTACTAATTATATTAATGTTTTATAATTGTGAGTCACAACAATACAATAAAATTCTCCCCAATTTATATAATTCAATTCCTACTCTATTAGCTCACACTCTCTATATATTTATTTATTTATTTATCTTGGTGGAATTTTCAATCGTTAATAAAATATATTTTAAAGCGCTCCATTGAGCTGAAATTTTATGTGCATGATTATTTTAGATGACAATACAATATAATTTAATTATAATTAATAAAAATTAATTGATTAAAGCTAATTTTTTGAAGAATTACAAATACAGCCACCTTGATTTCAATTTTAGCGACTTGGGTCAAAACTTGAAATTTTTTTTTCACGTTTTAAAGCATTCAGTTGAACTGACATTTTATAGACACGATTGTTTTGGATGACAATACGATACTTTAATGATAATTAATAAAAATAAATTACCACTCACACACACACACAATGTTGTGATTCTGTTCTATGTACATACATATTTATATTAATTGTAACTATTTAATAAAAAGTAGCTAAATTAACATTTTTCTTTGTTGATCTAAGTAGGAATTGACTTAGATTCTTTTTTTAATATTACTTGTTTTTTACTGTTTTTGTCCTATAAGTTGTCTGCGAATTGATTTTATTGACAAAAAATATGCACATTTTGTTTATGAAAAATATTTGCCTATCATAACCATTCATTGCACAAACTTTTGAAAAGGGTCGTTATTTGTATTACAAAATTATAATACTTCTAAACAAAAGGAATTTCGTCCTGCATATTTGTGAAAGATATTTTTAAACTGGCACGCAGAATGACACGAAAAGCGTGATTTGCCATTGCGTGTTCGAAAAGTTGGTAAAGTAAGAAGAAAGGGGAAAAAATATCCTGCATTTGTATTTTACTGTGAATTCTTTTACTGAATAATGCTATGAAACACCTTTTACAATGCTTTTTTAAATGATTCTTTAAAATGTATTGTTCTTATATATATATATTTTGGTAGGAATTCTTTACTTGTAATCTTTACGTTTCTTTACGTTTGGAATCTAAACTGCTATTTGTCATGTTTTAGATTTAAAAAATTATATAGTTCATAATTTAGCATCGAACTTTATTTTTAACGACAAAAATGCCGTTTTCCTTTTTGAAAATGTTCAAGGCTGACACACGAAAATTGCATTATTTATTCACTGAGCTTCGGAAAAAGCAAATTGTAACATTTGTAATTGGAGAATTAGCTCTCATAAAGATTATATGTTAAATGTCAAAGATTTTTTTTTTATGCAAGAGAAAAATCTAAAAATGGTGAAGTGTTATATAGTAATCAAGATGACTGAAAATTCGAATACAGATATACTTGGAAAAAGAAAAAAATTTTCAAAAACTAAATAAATGGAAGAATTTTGTGTTTGTTTTACCTTAATTGTGGATTCCTGTTTAATATCACAAAGAAAACATGTGTAACAATGCAAAATTAATTAAGCTGATTTAATTTTAACGCAATAAATGTATGAGTGATAATACGTAATTGAAATTAATAAAGGGACAAACGCTTTCCGCGATTAATTTTTTTAAAATATAATCATTGATATAATTATTATTGTAAACTAAAATAAGAGTTCTCTAAAAATGTTATCAACTGGTCCAAGAATAAAGACTGACCACGGTGGTCGAATGGTCATGATCACGACCTCGTAGTCGGTGATTATCTGTCGAGTTCGAGTCCTGAAAACATCAAAGATTTGCCGTGTAGAGGAACTGATTGCACATTAAAGTCCTCACGTTGGAGTGGCGAGGAAGTTTGGAAAGGGGTTCGTTTTCGTAATTTGGTTGAAGTTCAAAATTACGAAGTCCGTCTTCAATCGCTCTCGCGTTGTTTTTTGAAATGTTATTTTTATGTCCTATCACCTAAGAATAAAAACGCGAATGCTTTTTTTCCCTCTCTAAAATATGTAATTGTTATATTTTTCTTAAAGAATATATATATATATTCTTCGTTTTAAACTTCTTTCGTGATTCAATACCATTTGGAGATGGAATTGAAAATGTTCCTTACTATTTCGTTTTTTATAAGAGAGAACTTTGACATAAATAAATTTGGGTATTTACATACTATCGCAACCTATTGGCGGCATTATATGAAACGAAGCACCTGGTGGCCAATTCAGCGTGTATGACTCATAGGAAATCGGGGTTTCCAACTTGGAGAGTTATTAATGGGATTGGCAATTGTTGTGCGATAATACGTAAGTTCCGAAATTCGCAATGTTATTGGTGTAACCATTGGAAGTTATATCTCTATAATATCTTTTTTATTTTATTAAAACTCTAACAGTTTTATTACAGCTCATCATTTATATTTACAGTTTAACCATGCCTTACTAACTTCACTTTATTCGTGCGTGCACCAACTCAGATTTAGAAATGCTGAAATAACAATAGATTATTTAATTGCGAATATTTTTTTTTTAATTCGCGGAAAAACTACGTAAATACTTTCGTTAATAACTGTTATTTAAATGTTTTTGTATTACATGGCAAGCATATTTTTCTTTTATCTTATTTTTAGAAAATGCTGAAGAAATACATTTTTATGTTGTTGAACTCCGTTATATTGTATATACAAATGTCATTTTTCGTTCAATGATCTGGATACATATTATTGGCATAAAATAACACCCTTAAGATAAAATAAAGACGAGGTATAAAAACTCGAAGAGGTATTTATTAATCTAAGACTGATTCTTCTTCTTATTATTATTATGAACGTAATATTTTGAAGCTATATTAGAGCTATCAGCGATTGACTTCATAATTTTTAATCTCTGTCAAATGACGAGGATGATATCTGAGCTGATGCTTCACTTTTATAAGCTTCCATAACATGAAAATGGCCTCAGTCATAGTGGCTATGGTCACAAACTCGTGGTCAGTGCATCATGATTTCCAGCATTAATACCATTGAAGACCCACCGTGTTGAGGGGCTGATGTACGTTAAATCTTTCAAGATTCAAAGGCCTCCCAATGGCATGGTGTGGGAGTTTGGAGAAGGAGTGCCAGCTCAGGTGACGTCCTAGTCGCTTGTCTGAGGTTTAACACACGAGATCTATCGCCAATAGCCCTAAAGTTCTTTTAAATTGTGACGTTAATAAATGCTCACTCCATACCACGCTAATGCAGGGTTTCTCAAACAGGGGCACGGCTCCTAGGTGGCGTGATAACTCTACAATGAGGGGTGAGCATATTAAAAAGTCGAAAACAAAAGATTATTTAAAAAAAAACTATTAATTTACTGAAAGTAAACAAAATACATTCTGGCATAATAAAAAATAAAATACACATTTGTACTAATATAATACACTTATAAATGTATCAGCACTTCACAATGTATTTTACAATTAATTGAACAATATTAAGTTAAGAGCAAGTTTAATAATTACCAGTGACCCCATGTGGGCTTGACATACATACAATTATGTGCAAAAATTAACACTTATCTTGATAATTTGTACGGTTTATAATTAATTCCTTAGCTGCTGAGATTAAAAGTTATACGATTCACACCCCAATGCCACTGCTTTTTCATGTAGGCGCGTGTATGAGACGTATTGGAGGAGGGGGATAAAAAAGAAGGAATAAAGAAGCAAATCCTCTGAAATAAGTAAATCCTTCGTAAACACTGTCAAGGTCATTTTATTGCATTACAAAGCTTTCGTAATAATTTTATGTATAGAAGATCCCACTTCGGAAAGACGCATATATACGCCCGGACTAATTAATACATTGGCTGTCCAAGACGTTTATATACGCGTCGGTGGGACTTAAGAGGTAAAAGTCGTATTGTAGCTTTAGCATCAAAGCATAGTATTATTGAATTCAATACATTGTTAATGTATGGAGAAGGGGGGATGGAGGGCGATGGAAATTATGACTGAAAATTGGGTTGCAAGAATCGAAAGTATGAGAAGCACTGCGCTAATAGAAGGATTTTGAGCCTTGCTTTGTATCCGCTCTACACATAGAGCAGGATTCGAACCACGACTTGACAACGCCGGCAAGATCGCAATTCTGACCACTCGGTTATCGTGGTCATATTAGTTCAAAGACAAATAAGACAGTAATTGTTGTATTTAAAAGTAAATTGATGAAATTCAACAAATGTAATTTCGCAAAAATCCATTTTGATAAAAGGAATAGTACAGAAAAATGATTTAGTCAAATATATTTGTTGTGATGCTGGTAAATGATAAAAATATATTTTATTTTTATTTTAATGTCGTCTGAAACTTTTATTTAGTTGTGGTTAAAAAAATTATATAATTAAAAGATATTATAAAAGAGAGATTTTCTATTTGTAATAAATAAAAAGAAATATCTAGTAAAGTATGTAATTTCTAATTAACAGAATGAGAAAAATTCATTTATATTCTTCTCTTAAATTAGAATATTTCAGAATTAAAAAGAGAAGCTACTAGCTGAATAAACCCAAATATTATTCGGAAATATATCTCTGTTTTACCTACTCTGCTAACATTATATGCAAACTACCTGGTATACCCGTTCTTCCCACGGGTGAATTGAAGAATTAAACAATACAGATTGAAGGATAAAGAAGTTTTTGATGAGTTAATTTTATGTGAATTGCAAATTAAATAAAAAACTTTTTGCATATCTCAGCTGAACAAAAAAATCATGTTTGTTAAATTTTGTCAGTAGGTCTAGTAGTAGATAAAAAGGATTTTTTTTTATTTATAACATTCCCGTAACTCCCTTGTGGATTAATTTTTGAAAACACCTTCCTAAGCTGATCTCAGCAAGAGTAACATATCGTTACAAATTTTGTGTAATGAATGCTTAAAATAGTGTAAATAATTTATACCTATAGATGTGTAATACGCTAATATTACTTTCTGTTGTATTTATTTTATATTAACATTGTAAAATTCGCAAGCAATGCAGTTCCTAACATTATAAGAGCAATTTAATGGAAATATACCGAAATGTTGGTGATAGAGCCAAGTTGTGGTATCATTTTTAGCGATCCTGTTGGCAACTTGGCGATGGATTGAACGGTGCAAAAGTTGATATGCTGTTGCGCCACCTCGCGGGGAGCTGCAACAAAGAGGATGCACAAAAAATACATATACATGCCAATTTTTATAGTGATCGGTTGAACGGTGTTGTGTGGAGTGAAGCGAGGCCATATATACAAGCATCCCTTTTTATATATAAAGATAACGAAAAAATATATTTAAATTATACAAATAATAATTTTTAAAAAAAGATTTTAAGGTCTCAATGGATTAACTTAATAAAAATACCACAATTCAATTATGTACAAAAAAATTTCAATGATTAATTTTTTTCCTGTATAATTCTGTATTACATCAGTGAAGTAGAATATCTTTAAAATAGCACAGTGCTTACAAAAAAGTGAATGCATTGGTAGCAAATGTTTTGAAAGATTTATTCTGTGAATATTTTATGTCAATTCTACACTCATAAACGCATTCGAGTTTTATAAGGAAAGAAAAACTAAATATTAAAAAAAAGATGTAAGGGAAATGTTATTTACATGAATCTAATATTTATAAAATATTTTAACATATTCTTGAAATCCACTAAAGAAAATGCTGTAACTCACTGAAAGAGCTTATACGCGCTATCCGCTATCAGGTCATTGTTTATTGACAAAGAAGTTTTTTTTTAGGCTATTCCACAAGACTGTCATGCAATCATTTTTTTTACAAGTTTTCAAATCACACAGCTTCTTTCTGCTCATGGTAAATTTAAAGGGTTCCTTGGGGCAGATTCAACATGTGCACTTCAAAATTTTGTGACTGAAATACCGGGAGTAAGTAAAATGCAGAGCATCTTATGCTCTAAGTTCAAGAAAGAAAGAAAAAAAGTATGAACATTTTTAGTACAGAATTTCGATATATTCTGATGGTAAGAAATTCGTACAGAACAATTGAAAAACTCTTTTCATAAAAACGCATCGATATTGTAAACCTGTATGACAAAGAAAAGAAGCGAAAAAATTTCGAAACAGGAAATTTTAAGTTATACACTCGGTAAAAGCCCGAGCAACGCCGAACTAGGCGGAGGGGGAAAAAGTAATTTCGAAAAAGAATATTGGAAGTGCTGATTTTGTGAAGGAAAGGGAAAATTCATAAAAATAGAGAAAGCTCGTGCAACGCCGGGCCATGCAGCTAGTATTTAACTTACATCTATAAACCCCATACAATACTTATAGTGCATGGGAAATATTCTATCTTAGTATGATGACTAAGAGAATTAAATTTATGTGCAAAAGTTTGCTTGATGTGCTTTGATTTTAAATTTACATTGCCGCCTGAATCAACACAATCGCTACTGGCAATGGATCTCGTAATTCTGAACCGTGATTAAGAGGCGAGAATGACATCTGAGCAAGCACCACTTTCTTCTCGAAACATCCTCACTAAATAAATTATGCAAATTCTATTTCGTCCAATGTCAACTAGAGAGCAGTTGCAAATGCTTTAAACTCCAGTCTTTATATGGAATAATATTATTAAACATATTAGAAAATCTGTGGGGAATGTATGAATGAATTATGAGAGGAAAATCTGTTATGAGAAAGAGTCAAAACTTCTGAAAATCTAAGAAGAATTTTTTATTTTATTTTAATTAAACTGTGTAAAACTTTTAGAATTTTCACTTCATTTGTTTATTTTTACTTCCTTTTTCTCTCTTTTCTATCTTTTTACAAAAGATGTAATTTGGTTTTATAACTTTTTTTAAAAAAAGTTGTATAGTACTTTTTTTAAACTGTGTTCTTTCTTTTAACTTTCTTTTAAATCATTTTCCTTTTCAATCCATACATGAGTTGAACGAAAGTTTATAATTTTTAAGATGATTTCTGATTTATCTAATTTTAGAGATAATTTCTTAATTTATCCTATGTAATTTATCATAAATTAACAAATGCATTTAGAGTGTGAGGGAAACTGGCTTCAGTATTTAACTAATCTGAAGATAAAAAATAGTTTTACCTCTCATTTAAAAAATTATCTCAAAAAGTTCATTTTAAATTACCTCTTTAATCAAATATAACTGCTTCGATACTACAAAAACCTTATTTAAGAGAAAATTAAAGTTTCTCTAAAGAAAAAATATTCTTGTTAAAACTTAAAGATATAATTTCGATTTTATTGTTTGACAATGTTTACTTAATTTTAAATACTTTTTACAAAATTCCTTTTATATGGATAATAATAACTTGATAATGAAAAAGTATTGTTTATTGAAAGAGATTTTATAAAAAAATTAAATAGATATTTCTGAAGGCATGATTTATAAAACTTATATCTTGAAATTCTTCTTTCCCAAACAGTACAGTCGGTTGCTGGCCAAGGCTGTCTCAGTCAGCTCTTAGACCATTTTGATCTATTGGATGCTATATTTTTCTATCGGTTCACTTCCTAGTCCAGGGGTGACGAACCTTCATGGATCAAAGTGCCATTTTTTTTTATAGAAATGTTTAACGAGGTATAGACGTGCCGTCAAATAATTCTGACTTATGAAATTTGGGAAAATAATATAATTAAATACTAACAATTCAAAACTTTTTATTTACTACGTAAAAATATATTTTGTACTGTATATGTTTTAGTTAAGCCTGTAATAATAATTAAGAAGCATTAGTGTGACTTCTGTTGTTGTAAATGAGTGAATATTAACGTTGTACTGTTCAGCTACAAGAGGGCTTTCGGTGAAGCACCTCGTAATTTTAAACCATGGTCAAGTTGCACCCCCCTCTCCTAACTACCACGCCACACCAATGGGAGGAGGTTTCAGCTCTCGACATATTTAACGTGCACCGCTTCCCTGCAAGACGGGTCTTTAGTAGTACTGGGCTCGAACTCGTGACAAGCTAGCTACGATCCGATACCTTGACCACTAGGCTACCGCGTCCATTTCTGTTGAAATTAGATGAAAAATAATTTATGTTAGGATTGTAAGACAAAAACAAACGAGAGTGCTCGTACTCGTACCACGATCGATCACTCGTGTTTGTTCGTAATACTTTATAGTAAAATTTGTTATTTTGAACTAAAATGCAAACCTCTTTGTTTGGTGGCGTGCCCAAAATACTATGTCGCGTGCCATTGGTTCGCCATCCCTGCCCTAGTCCTTCATCCCCTTTTCTACTTCATACATCCTCCTTGTTCTTGGTCTTCTGCTTTCCCTCTAAAGTTAGGAAAATTATTTTCTTGACAGGAATTTCATCGTTATTTCGAAATACATGTCCCACCCACCTTATTTGGGAAGCCTTGATTACTTTGACTATGTTGGTTTCTCTGTATTTTGATGGACGTTTAAGATTGTATCGTATTCTCAAGATTCCGGTTTCTCTTACTGCACCAAACCATTTTTCTTAAATTTTTCTCTCGAAAGTCATCAGCTTCTCTTCGTCTTCTTAGTTAATTGTCCAGCATTAGCTATCCTATAAATCAATTGGTCGTACTAGAGTCTTGTATAACTGTATTTTTGTTTTGCTACTGAAGCATTTAGATTTAAACTGGTTTCGCAATCCGTGATAACATCTGTTATCCATCTTGATTCTCTTTTGGATTTCAATTTTTATGTATAATTACTATTATTTACAATTGTAAGTAAGTATTTAAACTGCGTCACTTGTTCAAATTCATATTCATTAATTTTCAGTGGTTGTAGATTTGAGATTCTGTTTGTTATTGTCATGTTTTTACTGCTGTCTCGAGTGCACTGAAAGCTTCTACTATAGCTATCTTGTGACGGATTTATACGCGACCTTCGAACTAATCCTCTTGGGAAATCTTTAGACTATCAATTCGTGTTATTCACAACCAGCTTTTCGTAAGAAGAGAATCGTGATATGCAAATTAACTTACTAAGGCCTATAAAAAGGCGCGGTTTTCTAGTTTTAGTAGGAGAGAAGGAGCTGAGATATATATACTCTAGACAGGTGTGAGATTGATATTAAAGGTATAATATTTGAATTATAAAGCTTTGATTATTAATAGAAGGAAACCTTAAGGTGGCGATTTTTCTCTAAGATAGAATTAAGATTAGATTAAATTAGATAAAAAGTTAGATCCTGAATTAAAAGAAGGATCCATTTTGTGAGTCGACTAATTCTTTACGCGTTTCTGTCGTTGTTCCACTTTCTAAATTTTTATTGAGACATTCTTTTAAGATTCTTAGTTGAAATTGTGTCTGATATTAGTGTTGAAATAAATAGAATAGATTTGAATCATGTCGTCGAGTGTTTCTTCCTTCCCCCTACACATCTAGGTGCTCGCGAGAGAGGCGCGGGCCTCTCACAATCTTAGTTCTTCCCTTTATTCAGATTACAATTTATAATTTTCCTTTACAAATTTGTTTTCAATATATATATATATATATAAGAAATCATAACTATTTAGTTTTAACCATTCTTTAAAAAATGTATGTACGCGAACTTAACTTACTCTATTAAACTTACGCGAACTTACTCTATTTAAATATACGTTTAAAATGTCATCACGGCTTCTTAATTTTTCAGCTTTTTGCTTCAAGTGAGTCGTGTAATACTTATCTTTTATTTATAACATACGTCTTTTTAAAGTACCTCAAAGGATCAGTTGTTCATTTATCTTTACTGTTTTCTGCTTCTTCACTGAGGGTTGGAAATCAAGTAAATAAAAAAAAAAGTTAACCTATATATTTTCATCGAATATTATTTTCCATTAAACATCTTAATATTTGCTTTTTAAAAATGCGAACCTCAATTAATACATTTTAAATTATTAATAATAATAATCAGAGAAATATACTTTAATGTATTTTATGTTTTCAATTATAAAACTAAAATCGCTTTTCTTAGAAAAATGTACTACGTGGTTTGTTAAAAACTATCTTATATAAAAGAAATTGGAAGCTGTTTAATATTTTTAGAATTGATCCTATTGCGATTGTAATTGAAATATAATTACATGAAATAATCTAGGCATAGAGTGAGTACATTTTTAGGTCATATTCTGCTTTATTTCATTAGTTAAAGTTATTGTTTTATCTTTGATTGACTATGATGAAAAACAATTGTTCTCGTGCATCAAGCGAGGAAGTTAATACACTTGAAAAACACTACTAAGTTAATTTTTAAGTATCCATTTAATTCATCACATAAAAATATTTTCTTTTTATTCGGATCAAAAAATAAATATATCTTAAATTATTTTCTTTAAGAAATTAAATCTATTATTCTTTGATAATATGTTAGTCTATCATTAATTATCCATTACACTATTATTTTAATCTATTATCAATTAATTATTAATCTATTTTTAATTAATCAATTCACACAAGTGATTATTTATTTACTAATAACTATGAACTAATATATTATTTTATGGTTTTATGAGCTTTTTAAGGCATTTGACTTAAGAAAGCTCAATAAACATAACATGGAATAAAACAAGTTGTTTTACATCAATAACTGATAATACTAAAAAAAAGTTTGATATAAAAATATAGCATATAAAAATAAAAGTAAATATTTTGTGTTTTTATTTTCATACTTAAAAGAAAAATGAAAGAATTATTTTTTTAATGACATAAAAACAATCTGAAGCAAATTAACATTAGTAAGCTGTGATTGAGAAAAATGGAAAAATATTTAAATTATGTGCGTTTATCCCAGAAAATATTTATTTTGAACATAAAACAATTACGTAATTAATTGCCGAAAAATATTCTTAAATCAAGTAAATTTCATATTCTTACAAAATCATGCCTATTTCATATTATTGAAAGAGAGAATGTTCCTACACAATAATACAATAGATCAAATAAAAGTTAAATGAAATTTTTATTTTTTACACACGAAATTATTTCTTCAAAACAATACAACAATTTCCCTAAAATAAAATCATTTTAATCATTATTACTGTTATTTAATACACATGTATCAAAAACTGGAAAATATCAAAAATCATTAATATTAAGTACAATATTCCAAATACTTCATTTAATATTTTAAGTATAGGAATTAATGATGAAAATAACAATAATTAATGAATTATATGAAAGTACTCGTAAAAAAAGTATGCATACCTTTAAAGACAATATTCAGTTAACAGGGTTTTGACATTGCTTAAGAAAATTCAAAACGCGTAACTGATTTATTTGTACTTAATAATCGTGGAAGGAAACTGTACGATACGTATTTATACATAAATACAATATAACATTTAATGCACGTAGATGTTTACACATAACACTTAAACAGAAATAAATAATCTAAGTACATTAGAAACAAAACCATTAAAAATACTGTTCCAAATCGAATTCTAAATAGTTAATTCTTTTAATACAAAATAAAATGTGAACACTTATTTTTTTCACTTATATTTCGTCAGTTCATTGCTATTCAGTTCCAACTTTGTACATTTGTTGAAAATATATTTTTATTTATAAGATCAAGCTCAGTTTTTTTTCGCATTATTTAACAAGCAGTTCTCGATCAAGTGTTAATTCGAATACTTTGTTAAACAAGAAGTTATATAATCCCATCACACACTTTCAAAATGCTATTAGCTTTGTGCACAATACTCATTTTGGCCATGAAGAGAAAAGATTCGTACATTTACACATTCAATAGATAATCGAAATCGTTGACGCACTGTTAATGAAATTGCATGTATTCACAGATTATTTACATATATGTACATAAATTACCCTAAGTTATGACTATACAACAACCATTTTGAACTAACAAATGGCAGTTATTCACGCAGCCGATAAAGGACCTAGATCGCTGTCCCCACTAATACTTTTCAAGTCACTCTCCGATCGTGGTGTTTTATTACCATCCCTCAGAATCGGCTGCAGTTTCCTGGGTACGGGGGGTTGCAGACCATGTGAAGGCCTTCTCTGATACTTCTGCCCTGTGGTCAAGTTGCATCCTAAATCCTGTTGCCTGGATTTTAATTTGTTGAGCACTCTTTCGGCAGTGGTCTGAAGAAGAATCGAGAAGTCGTCCTCCCTGTCCTGGTGGGGTGTCTGTATGTTCTTCCAGGGGGTCGGTGAAGCGTACTGCATGCTAACTGGGGTTGGATGGAGACTGGATGTTGGGGTGAGACTGTTGCGGTGGACGTGATTGCCCTTCTTTTTCTGTAGCTCTATATCTTGTAGCAGCATGTTGCATAATGGTTTCGCTGAAGGTCCATTATTCTCGAAAAGCTGGCAGGGATATTCCCCACTAGAATTTCTTCTTGGAGGCTCCGAAGACAGACTGTTGACAGAGAGAGTGTCAGGTTGGCTGAGGTCGTTGGCAGAGTGGGATCTGGACAGAAGTCTGGTTTGAGCTCTGGGTTGGGATTTGAGAAACGAAGGGTCATTTCGATGGTTGAGATATTCTGATTTTATTCCATTTGCACTCCCAATTTCGACATCTGTTTCACATTCGTTTTCGCTCAGCAGATCATCAATGCAGGCGTCCCCATTCGAATGCACTATCAGGCTTTCCGTTTCACTATCGCCAGTGTCTTGTGGGCTTGTTATTTCTATATCCATATCTACCGGTTCAGGCAGCATGTGTCACTATGTTTAAGCAAAGATGAACAAGAATCTAAGAATAATGACGCTCACACGTGAAGGAATAATCACCTTGAATCTTTGAATAGAAGCCTAATTGGATAAATAGTCCGATGATTGGGATAATCATTCGCATGAAAATCGAAGTTCAAAAAATGGCAAGTTTTTGTTTGTTTTGTTGTTTGCTCAGCAGACTGTAAAAGCATCTAATTATACGTAAGGGTTTCAATGAACACGTTCACTTGGAATCAATTACATACCTCCCGAGTATCAACTGTCGACTGTATGCATCGGAAGATCAACTGCTATCTGTCTGAGTGGAATGTTTTCCGCATGTCTTTATTACCCCGATAGAAATCATTAATGAACTGCGGCATTTCCGAGTTGTAGGTGTTGGATGCACTGACCGGTCCCTTATGGCTCGATAATCCTTTCCCCACACCCAGACGAGAGAGAATTCTATTTATATACAACGAGCAGACTTCTGGCGAAGCGTATCCAATCAAATGCCACTGGTCAATGAGCGCCCATTTCAGGAAACAACCTGTTCGTATGCGACTCTCGAAATAATGTCTTTAACCTTGAACCGAGTAGCCGTAAAATCCATAATGGAAAGCTTTTCCCGAAAAAATTAACGATAGGGTTCAAGAACTCCCCTGGTGGTCGTGAGAGGAATAAAGGAATGATTATTAGAGCTTTTTATTGTCTTTGTCTTTTTATTTTTATGAACGGTATGTACACTTATTCACCCTAGCAACGAAAAAAGAACGAACCGTTGCTAAGTCATGCCTTGGCCAACACAAAACAGCGCTATCCATCTAAATCAATATTCAAAAAAATTCATTTTTGTTTAAACTGTGGTGCTGCCACCTGGTGGTTAGTGCGGTGAATAGGAAAATACGTGAAGTGATTTCGTAATGGATTGGGAAGAAAACGAACGTGTTCTATTGATTGATTACATTCCATTTCCGAAAGAACTTAAGCACATAAGTGGAAAGTGATGGATTCTGTTGGAATATTGAATACATTGTGTCACGACTTAGGGTTAGGAAAAAAGAAATACCAATTTATCGGAAGTTTACGAAGTGATAATGAGGTTTATAATAGCTATTTTATGCGTGATAATTTATGTATATAAAGCAACACACTATATATTTTATCCATTTTCAATATTTCAAATTATTAAAATAAATTTTGTTTGTAGAGGATTATGCACTGTCTTAAAAATAAAATATCAAAATAATAATAATAATAATAATAATAATGTATTAAAATATTAGAGTGACATAATTTAATTTTTTTATAGTATTTTTTAGCAAATTATTGTGCAATGTGTTGTTTAAAACAGGATTTAAGAATATCGTATGAATCTTTTTTTAACTGAATTATGCTTAATATAGTTGTATTAAGAATAAATATATATAGATCAAGAAATCTTTATAGTTGCAATACAGAGGTTATAACTATTACCCTAATATTTTATGATTTATATGAAATATAATGTGGTAATTCTGGACTTTTTTTTAAAGGAATCTTACATACCAACGATTCACATTGGTGCAAAATTTTTAAAAAAGAAATTCTGAATTAAAATTTTTAATACATGAACAAATTTTATATTTTCTTCAGAAATTACTAATTCTAAATATATATACAGTTAAACTATAATGTATATAAAAATATAAATATAAACTATACCAAAGTGTAAAGTATAAAATAAAAATATAAAATATAATATAAAATAAAAACCCTTATTTTTTCTTTAAAAAAAATTATTTTCAGATTTTGATTTTAGAGTGAGGAGTTTTTATGAAGAGTGAGAAAAAGTCGAGAAATGATATATCATCAAATGATATTGAAAAGCTTCAAAAGTTTCAGAATACCAATATTATAATTCCTTTGAATGCCTAATCACAAAAAAATGATGAAAATAAATTGTTGATTTTGTATGTGCTTTAGTTCATAATTAAATTAGAGAAGAATAATTCGAATACATATGATAATGGTATAAGTTTTCTTAAGTTATTTATTTTTTTAATCAAAGATTGATCATTTTGATATTTTTGTATCTTATGAAAATTTGTGAATCTCAAATGCAGCTCTTTTTTTTTTTTTTTTTTTTTTTTTTCAAAATGAGTCTTAGATCATATTGGGATTCGATCAACTTCTAGTAACAAAAAGGAGCAAAATTTCATTCGAACAAATATCATCAGAACTTCAAATGTGTTCTTAGGGCTCTCATCTTCCAATCATTTTGAATTCGAGAATGTGCTAATCCTATTGGAAAGTTTACTTTTTTTTCTCAAATTTAATTCTTCCGCGCATCGATTTGAATGCAATAAAGTGCATCTGAAGTGACAAAAAAAGACTTTATAATCTAATTTTTTCTTCTCCGATCTTTGAAAATAATTTTATACATATCTTTTTAATTATTCATTTCAGGATTCTTAGAGATCTTTAAGGAATATTTTCAAAGATTGTGTGTGTGTGGAAGTAATTCCCCCTCCCCCCAATAAAAACTTTATCTTTTATTACCTTTACACATATTCACTTTATAGCATTCATATCAATGGGTTAGTCTAGGTTTAAGAAGGAAAATAAAATTTTTTTATAACGTTAAAACATTATGTATACGAATTCGATGTGAACGATTTACGGTAACTTAACATAAAATTGAAATACTACTAAACTTTTTTTAAAGTTGAAACTATGATTAAATTGATATTTAATTACTTATCTAACGTTCATACAAATAAAAAAAAAATTGATTTTCTCATTGGTAATTATTTAGTTCTTCAGTCATGAAATCGACTGACTGTCTCAATTTGTTTGGAACTTGGAAGGCATCTCAAACCAGTTTCGCATTGGAATGTGTACTGTTTTCAATGAATATCCTATCATATTACACCGGTACAATTACTTTCAAATAAATACAATTCCACATTTTACATAAAGGCACTTCTCCAACATTACTAAGCAATCCATTAAATTTGTTTTAACAAAATGAAGGATTCAATGAAATAATAGATTTTTTCATTACTCATCTGCTATTTGCATGGTCACAATAAAAGGTTTTTCCCTGCAATGTCACTACATTGGTTCTTCTACGCATTAACACTCTATTCTTAGATTTTTACAGTTCTCCAAATGTAGAAACCAATTCATTATTGCAAATTCTGACTGCTTAATATAAACAGGAAAAAAATGATCTTTAAAATATTAATAGTTTCACAACTAACACTGTCTACCTAGTACATAAAAAGTTAGTTCTAAGTGAAATGAATGCTAGAATATCTTATCTTGTATGAATTGTTTGCTAATTTTCGTGCATCCTTTCTGAATTTTGTGTTTAATTCTTGAATATTTTGGAATAACAGATGTGTGTTACCACTATAAAGTTCAAAAATCAGTTGATCTGCAGATTAGCTAGGTAATCTGCATTTTAACTAGGGAGATTCATTAAAGTGCAAGAAATTGTTTCCTTTCTCTAATTACCTAAGTAATCTGTGAACTACCCAGATAATCTGCATATTACCTACTAGGCACTTGTTTAAGTAAGAATAAGATTTTAGGTGGAACAACAGCATCGTTTTTGTACGCTTAAATTAAATGGTGCTTATTTTTTTTATATCTTAAGAATTAAGTTAATACAATCGAACAATCAAACAACATTATTTGATCGAATCAATCATCCATCAATTGAAAAACTACAATACAAAGAATCAAATGGTTGAAAACATTATTGCAATTAAAGAAATTGACATAATGTAATTTATTTATTTTTAGATACCCAAAACATCACGTGAATACAATCGAGAAAACATTATTTGATTGAATACAATATAAATTAGTTGATGGAATCAATCATAAATCAATTGAAAAACTATAATACAAAGAATTAAACAATTTAATATATTGTAATTAAGGAAATGAATTTGCGAAACGTATGATAAAGTCATGCTTTTATCATGGCTGCAATTGCTATATCGATATGGGCAGCTATACTTTGTAATATTATGGCTTTTAACATTTAGTTTGTTTCCAGAAGATAATGGTCGTCATAATTAAATTTATTATAAATTAGTTCAAGGAGTCTTTTATCGAATACATTTACTGTCTCTACCAATTGTATTTCTAAATGCTTAGGATAAATTATTTTGGGATGAATCAGCGTTCAATCGAAATTCCTAACAGAAAGGAAACGAGAGAAATAAACTTTTGAACTTTAACAATACGAAAACACACAGCTTATATGAAGATTACCTTGTTAAAATGCGGAAAACTCTAGATTCCGCACTTTAATGGAGCACATCGGTTAATCTGCACGTTAAAGGCTTTCGAGATTTATATATAACGGCACCATAGACATTGAAATAACATTAAGTCAAGAAATTAAAATCTGGCAAATAAATATATGGTCATTTTCATTCATTTTTACTAACTTTTCTTACAATTTTTGAGCTAGTACTAGCAGGTATATTCAATCTTCCCGCGGATGAATTGAAAAATATAACGATTAAGGTGTAAAGAAAAATAATTTTTATTGAGGTCAAATTTGTTAAATAACATTTGACTAGTTTCCAAGAAAGAAAGAATAATTTAGTAAATAAAATGACTAAATCAAGTATATGAATATAAAATTGCCCAGTTTTTTTTTGTACTCTTCCAAAACAAGTGATACATTAAACATATGAAGGACAACAAAATTTAAAAGAGAATTAAAAAATGAATTTGTTTTTACCCTCATGTCTACAAAATTAAAGTCACAAACATAAAATCTGTGAAAACTGATGAACTATTTACTGTGTTGCCACGAAATTTGGCACAGAAACATATAATAATGTCAGAAAGAATATAGAAACATAACAATATGGAAAAGAATTTAATTGTGAATTAAGATACAAGTCATATAAAAAGTATGAAATCATGAATCAGGGATAAATAATCTACCTCGGGAAAAGTTTTCGTCTAAAATACAATGTGACCACTTTGAACTGCTAAACAAGATTTGCAACGAGTTGCCATACTGTTTATGAGGGTGTCAATAAGTATTTGTGTGGCAACAAAACCCATTTTTCCAAAAGCAGGACTTTTAATTCCTGGGGGGAGGGGAGCTACGTTAAGAATGGCTTTTCCTAGACCATCCCAAACATATTCAATGGAATTGTAATCTGGAAACCTTGAGGATCAAGCCATACAGTGAATATTCGCTCTTTCATGAAATTCATCCACAGTGTGAGCTCTATGTGGCCGCGTATTATCGTGCACAGCATATATTATCCGGGCTCAGCATGCAGAAAAACGCCACATAGATTTCCAGGATCTCATTCCGAGAGCGCTGTGAATTGAAAGTACTTACATCGAAAACGTACAGTGGTGTACGTCTGCCTAACATTATGCCAGTACATTCAAGGATTTCTTTGCCACCAAATCTGTCCATTTTTGTTACATAGAAGGGTTGTAAGTGAGCTCCATTTCCTCTCCAGGTGAAGACTTGACGAGAATCTTTTTGTCTGGCACATTTCGACTCATCACTGAGAAGAACACGCCCCCATTCTTGTGTTGTTCACAACTGATGTTTTCAGCTCCACATTATCTGGTTTTTGCGTCTGGATGCAGCCAAAGGTATGCGCCAGAATTGGACGCCGGCCTTAAAGGCCAGTCTCTGCAAGACGGCTGTAAGCTGCTTGTCTGGAAGTTCTTCTTCCAGACACAGCAGCAAGGTTACGAGAAAGCTAAGGAGCCGCTGTCCGACAATGTCGTCACGTGCTTAATGCCAAGTAGCGATCCTGTACAGATGTCGATGCTCTGTGGTGACTTTGGCCGACCTTCCTGGTGACAGTAACACTTGTTTGGAATTGATTCCATAATCAGCTGACCACTTTCAGGCCACTTGTATTTATCGAGCCACCTCCGCTTGAGAGCGGCCAGCTTCAAGCCTGCAAATGGCTCTCCATCTCAAGGAATTATCTAAACGATTAAGAGTGGTCATCCTCACTGCAAACAGACTAACTTTTTTATTTTAATGCAATATTCACTAAACTGGAAGCAAAATTTCCATATGCTTGAACGGTCTCAATCTAGTAGTTCTGCAAAAACTAACAATAAACAACTTCTTATCTTAAACTAAAGATTGATATTGTACTACACGTTCTACAAAATACATAAAATGCTAATCATATTAGTTTTTCAGGAGGTATTTTAAAATTATGAAGAAAAATATGTTTGTGGCCTTAATTTTGAACATGAGTATATTATTATTATTCAGAAAGCTAAGAAAGTTAGCACATGGAATTCAAGCAATTCAAAAAAATTTCAAGCAATCACTTGTAGATGTTCAATATTTTTGGTTTTTCCATTCGGTGTGTTGATGTATACATTTTTTGGACTACAAACGTGTGAACATCTTGGGTTTATAATTAAAAGTAGCTAGAGATGTAATTAAAAACTCCAATAAAATTAATATTCGTTCGCGAATGAATGAGATCGCGGTATCTTAGTAATCATAGGGGCAAGATAGTGCAATCGAATTACGGGTTCGAGTCCTGATACCGTGTAGTGAGGCTAATGCAGATTAAATCTGTCATGGTTGAAAGTCCTCCTACAGGAACGCGTTATCTTGGTCATAGTTCAAAATGAAGAGGTTAGATGCCGTATAACCCTCGTGTTCAAGGACATTAGTTGTACACTCAATCTTTTGATATAGGTATGCAAGAGATTAAAAAAAAGCATTCATACAGTATTGATTGTTAAAGCAATGACTTTTTATTTTTTTAAATTATTTTTAGTGTTACAGTGTATGTATTATTTTCTTATTTTTCTTTCATTGAGAGAAAAATTCAAATTCAACAGAAAATATTCATTTCAATGTTGAAATTGCTATTAAAAAACTATACTGTGCAGTACACTTAACCAGCGATTTTGTATGTATGGAAACTAATGCTCTGCGTGTTTTACACACACAGACGTTCATACACAAAGAAATTATTCATTTATAACTCAAGAGAGAGAGAGAGATAATCCTGGAAAGTGTAATGCACAATGACTTAAAAATAAAAACTTTTAGGAGGAACCTCAATTTTCAGTAAAGAAAGAGATTTTCTTTTACCCTAATTTTCTAGTTTGCTATTAGTTTTGTACATTTTATATATACTTGTATATTAAAATTGCAATTCCTATATAAACAAGTTTTATTGAAGCTTGTCTTCTGCCAAAAAAGTATTTTGAATCGATAAAAGCTGGGTACGTAGAGCTGTTTGTTTCCCAAAAAAGGAGGGGGAGAGGGCAATTTGTAATTTTTAGGGCCCTTTCACACGAGTTAACGGTGGCCGCGGCAGCCGAGTGGTATAGGTATCGGATCGTGGCTTGCCTCGTCACGAGTTCGAGCCCAGTATCACTAAAGACCCGCCGTGTAGGGCAGCGATGGACGTTAAATCTGTCGAGAGCTGAAACGTCCTCCCGTTGGTGTGGTAGTTAGGAGAGGGGGGCGCCAGCTCAGGTGTCGTCCACGTCACTTGACCATGGTTCAAAATGACGTGGTCCGTCGCCAAAAGCCCTCGTGTAGCTGAACAGTGCGACGTTAATATTCAATCAATCAATCAGTCATACGAGTTAACTTGTTTCTCCCATAATAGAAGGAGCAGAAAATTTGTGGGCTAGTTCTGAATAAAAATCTCTTGGTTCTCTTCACACTCTCTGCTGTGAGGGTAGTTTCACACGAGGCATTTTTGTGCCAGTCAACCCGTTTCCTGTCATCACTTTTCTAGTATGAAAATGGGGGAGAATTCCTTTCCCAGGCTTTTACACAAGACTGAAAAGAGAATGCCAAACGCGTCGGTACTATGATTAAGTCCGAAGAAGCAATTAAAAGCTTTCTCCATTTTCAATACACAAAAAGTCTTTTGTGAAGAGCGTAACTTCCCTAAATATCCCTTTAGATCAATCAACTAGGGGGGAGAAGAACGTGGTTTTCAAAAGCATCACAGCAGGGAGTTCCAATTGATTGCTTATGAAGGAACTCGAGTGATTTCTATTCAAAACTAGCTCCTAAGTGTGTCTGTTTCTTCTATTATGTGCGGCACAAGTTGACCCGTGTGAAAGGGTTCTAAAGCTCTCGAAAATTACATTCTCCTCTCCACTAGTTGACTCAACAAAAGGACATTATTAAACTTCTGTTTTGCACACTCGGCTACTTGTGTATTGGAGATGGAGAAAGCTTTTTATATTTCGTATTTAGTCATTGTGTACTGATGACACGGTAAAAGTTTCGCTCGAACTTTTCTTTCTTTTCAGTCAACTTTGTGTCCACGTGTGAAAGGGAATCTCTCCCCTCTTCGTACTGGAGGTTTGATGAGTTAATTGACACAAAGTTGCTTTTCATAAAACCGGCCTTATGGTAATCTTGGTCCCTCTAGACAATTCACTTATAACTCTCACCTTACTTCAAATTTCAACGCTAATAAACAATCAACGAATTCAAATGGGTTAGTACAAACAGAAGCCTTAAAATTTGTGCGTATTCCCTCAATAATGTGTGTGATTAAACTATAAAATTTTGACTATACCTACAAAAAAAAATCTCAGCGTGATTCTATTTATAATATTTTGTTCCCATCTCTACTTATTACGGTAACACATTATACTTGTGTGTTACCATATAATTCAAAATCCTTCGATGTAAAGTAACGCAGCGCTATTTATACATATTTTTTGTGTGCCCATCCCTATTTTTTTATTCTATTAAGCTAATATATGTGTGTAACCTTATAATTTAGCATCATTTTATACTAAGTAATGTTTTGCTAATCATTTAATACGACGTTAAATTACAGAAAGGGTTTATTCAAAGAAAAACGTATACAGGCTATTACATTATTTAATTTTATTAAAAGCTTTGGAAAAAGCTTTCAACATTATGCTTCGTCATTATATCTATTTTAGAGATTGAATGCATTTTATTTTCATATGTAACTTTTAGAGGAACTTTTATAAAAACATTTGGCGAGTGTTATCAAAACTATATTATTTTTTTATAATTCGAGATTTAACCATAGCAAAACTTAGCTTTAATCTATTTATTATTCAACTCGATGCCGCCCTTCGTGTAGCAGTTCAAGAAAGGAAGCAGAAAGATTGGAGGAGATCCAAAATCGCTGTCAGATTTATTTTACGATTCTGGCACAATGCATTCACTGCACTGCGTAAACGAGTTACAGAGAAACGGAAGAAAAGAAATAAAATCCTGATTTTTTATTATTTAATGCAACGTTACGTGTTTTAAGAAATTTATAAGTTTTCCTTTTATTCTGCTAAATATTCTTTATTATTTGGTATCGTTTGACTCCACCTTCTTGTGATGACTGTAATTTACATAATATAGCAAGTGCTGGGGGGAAAACGTACGTGAGAAAATTCTTTTGGCAGTCTGCTGTGAATTTTTGATGGAATAAATATGATCACGGCCAAGGTTAAGTATAAAGGGTTTTCATGGGCATCACATAACTTCATAGCGTCAAGGTGAATCACGATATTTGACTGTTTATTACGATACAGAGAATTCCACAGTTCACAGTGTTAATTTCATTTGAGTATCATTTATAATTAACAATGAATATCAATTTAATTCTTCATTTGTAAATTAAGTTGGTTTATGTAAATTATAGAGATTTTTCCGATCCACTGGAATAGTTTGTAGTCGTGGTGAGAGAGAGTGAGAGAATATTAACGTCACACTGTTCAGCTACACGAGGGTTTTTCGCGACGGACCTCATAATGTTGAACCATACTCAAGTGACGAGGATAACACCTCAACTGGAACCCCCTCTCCTAACTACCTCACCAAACCACGGGAGGACGTTTGAGCTTTCGAAAGACTTAACGTGCATCGCTGCTCTACATGGTGGGTCTTCAGTGAAACTGGGCTCGAATTCATGACAAGCCAGCCACGAGTCCGTTACCTTGACCACTAGGCTACCGCGGCCACTTATAGCCATGGTAAGCGAGTGGTCAAGGACATGAACTCGTTGCCGAATTCATCGCGTTACGGGTTCGAGACTTAGTGTCACTGAAGACCCACCATGTTGAGGAGCTAATGCACATTAAATCTGTCGTGGCTCGATTGTCCCGTTGGCGGGGTGGGGTAGTTTGGAGAGGAGGCGCCTGCGTGGATACTGTCGTCATTGGGTCGTGGTTCAACGTTACGATGTCCGTCTCCAAAATAACCCTCATGTTCCTTCAGAGGGAGAGGTAAATAAATTATAATCAAATTTTACCATTATGGGATAAAACAGACAGAGGAAAATTAAAATCAAGTAATGTAAAACATTAAATTATGTACTAAGTTTTAGAAATTAAAATGAGAACTTTTTTTTTTGCAAAGAATGCTTTCTGATATTATTTATTTCTTTGAAAAATTAAAATTGAGCAGCCGCGCGCCTCGTGGGGTGATCAAAAAATGTACACACACTTTGATGAAGAAAAACATACATATTATCATAAGTATTACAAAGAATAAAAGTTATAATATACATGTGTTACAATAAATGTTCAAAAACTGTAATCCCCCCAATTCCAAACATTTTTGAGCACGATGCCGTACATTGATGGTGACACTTCTCAGAGTTGCTACAGGAATTGCGTGACTAGCTTAGCTATTTCAATTTCATAGTGCAGTTTCTCTAATGTGAATGGTTTCTTTTGTCGTACACCATATTCTTGAGGTAATCCCATAAGTAAAAGAGACCAGCTGCAAGCCATCCAGAAAAGGCGACAAATCAGCCACAAAATCGTCCAATCCATCGACAAAATCATCACAAAAAAGAGATTCTGCATGCTACAATGGATACCAGCCCACTTAAATATCCTTGGTAATGAGAAAGCCGATAAACTTGCCAAAGAATCCAGAGCTTGCCCCTAATCGTCTAACTTCACGACCCTCATCGACGCTTATGCAGTTGCCAGCCGAAGACTAATCAACAATAGTTTTAAATATTCCATCCCAGCTCTAAAGAGTAACCATACAATAGCACTGATAACTAGACTTAGAACAAAGCACGTAAAAGGAATGAAAATATCAACTGATGGACAAAGAATTTACACAAATCATTGTCCAAACTGCCCTAATGTTAAACTGTCTCCAGAACATATCCTCAGTTGTCCAGCAATTCAAGCCAGGCTTTTCAAGATCAGCCCAGAAGACCCAGAAGATTTGATCTTCTCTGATAAAGCTGTTGAGGTTGCCGAAGCTGTCTTCGACAGCTTCGAAGTGATCTAAAGCTTCTTTTTTTTTTTTTCTTTTTTTTTATTTATTAATCTGCACATCATGAACACGCCAACAACAACCCTATTACTTGGGAAACAAAATGTGTATCATTTTCAACCGGCGCGAGGTTTTATTCACAAAACTGAGTTCTTCTGTCTGGGTTGTCTTCGTTCAGTGTGAGTAACAATAGTGGTTTGTAAACTTTCCATGTTATTCTTTGAAAAATAGGACCTACGCTGGCTTGTTGAACACCCCGAAACATTAATGCCAACCGTTAATACCAGCTCTTACAACTTAATCATATAGCCAATGCGATCTCAAACTTATGGCATTAACATATTATCCAGTGTTGCACTGTGTATATAGTTTTTGATAACCTCTGTATAATTGTTCTTTATCATCCATTTTCTATTTTGAATTATCATTAAAATAAAAATTGATGAGATAATAGTAAAATATTTGGTGGTAAAAATCTTTGATTCAAAAAGTAATGGCGAGGTTTTTAATTGTTTTTAAATATATAATTAATATTTTAAGGATTTAAAATCTTGTACAAAATATGTAATAGCCATATATTTGATTAACTTATCGAAATCTACATCGGAATGGTAGTAAATTTGCACATATGTTATTTTTTTTAAAATAATTTAATACACATCTCATTTTTCTTCATTTATTTGCAGACTGTTATATACTAGCTACAGAGCTGAAAAAGACGAAGGTACATCAATTGACTTTGATTAAAAATTTCATTTTGCTTATTCTTTTAATTGCTATCTTTTCATGTCTATCTTATAAGGATTATAGTTTAATATTTCCATTTTTCCCAGAGAGCTTTAGAAAAGGATTAAAGGGCAATACTCTTGCTCTTCCGGAGATAAAATTTGAATTTTGAAAGTTGTAAGAGGCAGAGATGAAATCACGATGAATTGTTTCGGAATTTCTTACGCTTTCATGATGAGGAACGTTTAAAACATTTTGGTTTTGTTTTGGATTCAGGCACTTGATATCATTTTGACGACGCCATTTTGCTCGTCTATTTGAAAACCATACCTAAAAACAAAAACAAAGAAAATTATCCTCCTTTAAATACAGCGAGAGAAAGATACAGACATCTGTAATCAATAAATAATAATAAATAATACAACTCTCTCTCTCTCTCTATCACTTGATAGCATACAAGATTCAATACAGAACATTAAATATTTCCTGATACACCAATAATAAAGACTAACACAAAAATAAAATGCTGATATGTAGTCTATGCACTAAACAGATTTTATTTCCTTTTATATTATTTTTATATTCGATGTGGTTGTTATAATTTTTTGAGAGTTCACTAAAATAAAAACATACCTTCCATTTTCGTCAAGTAACATAACGTCTAATAAAATGTAAATAAACAAGGTGATTCGCTACCAGACCGACAAACTTGCAGGGTGTGTAGGGGTTACAAAGACGACTCGGAATCCTATAGGAATGCAAGGTCTAAGATGCCGTTGTTGCGAACTATAGTGCAAAGAAGTCGAGAAAAAGAACAGCAACACATAAATGGGATAGGAAAAATTTTATTGAAAAGTTATACAAAAACAGTTGCTCGAAATTATGACCAGAAGTTATCTGGCAGGCCTGACAGCCACGCTGCATGGAATTCCTCGAAGATTCCTGGCATGTCACATATCCTCCGAGCACTTACAGATATTCGAGTAAAGAGATCTTCAAGTGAAGGAACGTGTCTCGTACATTAAAGCATTCATGTGACCAGAACCGGATTCACGTCACCTTCTGTTCACATTAGCATAGGTCATGTGATGGGAAACATGCCTGTTGAGTAACGTCCATGGTACAACCACTGAGCGGCATGCCATTACAGACTGCAGCTCCATACACGATAAGCATGCCGAACAGTTCTCCATTTGAAAACGAGTTCATTCTACTTCTTCGGGAAACGGATAGCAAGTGACAACTTCCAGCAGGATCTGTTATCATGAAACCTTTCGTTTAGCGTCACCTACCACAAGACTGCCTGGAGGAATCTTCCGGAACGTAAGGAATTCCATGCAGCACCGCTGTTAGACCTGCCAGACGACTTTTGGTCGTAATTTTGAACACCTGTTGTAGTTCAACCATTCGGTAAAATGTTTTCTGTCCCTTTAATGTGTTGTTGTTTCTGTTCTATTTCTCTTCTTCTTTGCATCATAGCTCGTAACTATGGCATTTGCGACCCTGCATTCCTTTGGGATTCTGAGTCCTCTCTGTATCCTCTACACACCCTGAAAGTATGTCGGTCTGATAGAGAATCCTCCTGTATATTATAAAAGAAAGTGTGTACAATGTGCGTGCCGCTAAAACTCAAAAACTAGTCCCGGTACGATCAAGGGAGTTATATGGTGTGGTAGACTTCTGTCCCCCATTCATAAAGGAGGCTGCCGTTTTTACTTGAATCGACCCCCAAGGGGTGTTACAGACAAATATTTCCGCTTTTGAACTATTAGCTCTACAGACTTGAAATTTAGCAGGAGCATTCCTTTCATGAAGTAGATATCCGCTAGAAAATGTAGTTTGCAAAAATTGACTCAGCAGGGGCTTTTCGGAGGCTTAAGGGGCGCTATAGATAAATAATAAGTGCACTCATTAAAAAAAACTATTTTACATTTTTCTATACATTGTTTTGTACCGGGTTTTACTCTCCTTACAATTCAGTTATTACATCAAAAATAATTTTTATTTTTAAAAAATTTAAAAATAAAAAACTTATTTCAGCTACTAGATCAATAAAATTTAAATGCACAATAAGATAGATGGATATGTGTTATATCTAGAAAAAAATATATAACATTAGATATATTTCTCGAATTGATAAAAGAAAGTTAAGAGCTCCCTACTTTAACAATAAACATTAAACAGTTTGGATTCAATAAATCGAAGTCAATTCATTCATTTAATATTGCGTTATTAGTCCTTAAATCAAACGGAACATCCATTAGCCAATATTTAAGTCATTGTTTAACCACTTGAATAAGTGGCTTTAAAATAGGAATCCTGATTCATTCAATCATTCATTGTTTATTGTTGTAAACATTCGAGTAATTTCTGCGCAAAGTCAGGAGATCAAAAAGCAAACAAAACCATTGGAAATCAATATGTCAATCCTGACCAGGATAAACACTCGTGCTTGTGTGAAAACTAATGTTGTCTGTTCAACCAATGAACAGCTCTTTTCATCTTTTTGGTGTTTCGTTGTAAAACAAGTTTGACGCAAAAATTATTTTTTGTTAGTTCAAACTCAAAATGTTTTGACCTTGGAAATAAAAGCTTTTACAATAAATGTTTCTGATTGTAAACAGAGGGATTTAGTTTTATTTAAATAAAAAAATCCACACAAAATATTTTAAAATTTTGTGATTTAAGTCAGCGGTTCTTAAACTTTTAATCACCCCTTCCCCTTTATGTATCAGACTGCCGTCAAGGACCCCCAAGATTTTGAACACCCTTCTCTGACTCCCAACAAATGGCTGAGGGATTTAAGGTATCCGACTACGTTCGGAACTGTCGTTTTAAAAAAGCGCATAAATGGATAGTTTTCATGATATTTAGTGTCACTTAAATTAGAATACATGTATAAAATGGTTTTAAGGACATTATAAGACAAAAAAAAAATTATTTAAGTACAATATATTGGCAAAAAATTAACTTAGAATAACCTATTTTCAAAACGTTCTCCTTTTATAAAAAATGTTTCTATAATAATAATATTTTGCTTATATAAAGTAAAGATTTCTCCAGAAAGTCTGAACTAGGATTTTTGAAAAATTCACTTTATTTTCAGAGTTACCACCCATTGAAATAATTATCGGCATTTTTTTCTTAAAATTACTTTCCTCTGTTGTATTAAAATATGGATAAATCCACTTCTAAGTTATACATTTCAAAAATTCTAGTTCAGCCTCTGTACAGAGGTCTGAGCTATATACAGGCAAAATATTATTATAATAGAAGCATTTTTCACAAAAGGAGAAAATTTTGAAAATGGGTCATTCTAGGTTCATTTTTTGTCAAAATATTGTACTCAAATAGTTTTTTATTGTAATAATATTCTTAAAACAATTTTATGTACGTTTTCTAATTTAAGGGACACTAAATATCATAAATATTATCCATTTATACGCTTTTGCAAAATCACGGTTCCGCGAACGTAGTTGGATACCTTAAAGCTTCCTCAATAATCCTAAGACTATGTGAATTCAGCGCTTAATCTTCGCACATGTGTTTCTGTTATTTTTTGAAAATATTACGTTGTAGTAATAGCTATGTAGATGCAAACAATAAAGAAACCTGAATTAATATTCTGGAACGAAATGCATGTTTTAGTAGAGTTTTTTCATTGAGGGTTAGTTTTTATGATCTAGTCTAGGATGACACATCTTTCAATTTTTCCACGAGGCCTTTCAGGGTCTCTAAAAGAGGGAAATCTTAACATTAAATGAGAGACTTTCACGGGCCCCATAGACAGGAGTAGGGGACCTCGAGGTTCCGAGGAACACAGTTTAAGAACAGCAGATTTGAGTTATTTGCATTTGGATTTAAAGCAAAAGCTGTTGTTACAATGCCATCTGGTTGACGGTGTCACATCGAAGGTCACGAGATTCAACGTAACCAAGGGGCTGGAAACTACGTCTTCTTTTATCACTACACCTTTGAGCACCTTGCAAATAATAGTACATTTTGGCTCCATTCCCCCTCAATTTTGAGGCACTTCTTTATCATCAGCTACCACAAGACGTGGCATAGAGTGATAAAGCACCCTGATGATCTTCTGTGGTATTTATTGCCAAATTTGCTCCAATTGTCGGGCCAGGTCATCAACATTTCCTGGTAGATGCAGTCACCTTCCCATCATATCCCAGACATGCTCGATTGGAGAGGGATCTGGCGTTCTGGCTGGCTAAGGAAGTGTTTGATAAGCTGTAAGACAGTTCATAGCAACACGTGAGGTATGTGATCAGACATTATCTTGCTGAAAAATAAGGCCAAGGTACTACAAAAAGAACGGTAGCAAACCAGCTCTCAGAATGCCGTCGACGTACCGATGTGCTGTAGGTGGGCCTCTAATGACGACCAAAGGGGTCCGGCTTCAAAAGAAATTGCACCCCAAACTATAATTCCTTGTTCAGGGTCTGTGTGGCATGCAATGGTGAGAGCAGAATCGGCACGCTGCCCTGACCGTTTTCAGACACGTCTTCAATGATCGTCAGGACACAGAGGGAAGCGGGATTTGGCGCTAAACACTATACGTCCCCAATCAAGATGATTCCGACCTGATCGATTCAAGCACCACTGTAATCTAGCTCAACAGGGTGCAGGCTTGAATGGCAGGTGACGTAGTGGTCGGAACGAGTGAACGTCTGATAGTTGATAGCGATGAATCAAGCGCTGTGACAGCTGATCTGACAATCAATCTGTCCTTCCGATCTGCTGAGGCCCTAGGTCGACCGCTACCATCATGACGCTGAAATCTGCCATTGTCCACCCATTCTTGCCAGCAACTTCTAATGGCCGCATCGCTTCGCCCCATAAGCGATTCTCCGATTTGCTCAACCACCCTCTTTCAGTTCAATGATACGTTTGCTCGTAATGAGCTAAAATCCTGCGGTGAGGCATTTTTTCAGTTATTCAAAGGTATCCTAAATCTCAAAGCAGCAGAAATTTCCCCCATCAGATTGAGAATCCCTTCTTATAGATAGATACCTGCTGATTGCACACTTCCGATGCTCTGTAGCTCCCGCTATTCATTCGTTGGACACCAAATTTTAATCATTTGCATGTTCGGTTGAAATGTCTTAGCGTACGAAATTTCATTACAATCGGGCAGCTCCTTGGTGCATCGGATTTTTTGTTTTGTTTTTTTGTTATAGAGTGTAGAAATTACACACATACACCAGGAAGGACTGACAGCGAGAAAGGAAGGGGAATTTCCGTGACAAAATATGTTATGCATTCAAAAATGTTGGTGCAACGCCGGAGGTAAATGAAGGGGAAAAAACCTGTCCGACAATGAAAAGAACTGATAAAATTTCGAAAAAGGGAATTTTAAGTTATACACTCGGCAAAAGCCTGTGCAAAGCGGAGGGAAAAGAAACAAAGTAATTTTGAAAAAGAATATTTGAAGTGCTGATTTTGTGAAGAGAAGGGAAAATTTATAAAATTAGAGAAAGCCCTTGCAACACCGGGCCATGCAGCTAGTATCGTTCTTAAAATGTGTAGAATACATCCGAATGACAGATACAGTTTTTCGTTCGAAAAAAAGAGGAACTGACTGCAGAATATTTTGTTAGAAAAGTTTGGAAGTAAAAATAAATGATTAGCAATAATATTGATGTAAAATTTTAAAAAAATGATTTTTTTATCTAACTCACTATTGATAAATATAATGATTCTCTAATTTAATATTCTTTAACCAGAATCTAATTGGATAAGTAATGGAAGTGCATAAAATATCGAAAAAAAAATTACCTCTATTTTTTATAACCAAAATATATTAGCAATACCTGAAAATAAACTTATTATTGACGATTTAATTAAATATTTCTAGAATTTAATATTTTAATCCAATTAAACAAATAATACAAGGGCTCAAAATATTAGGAGAATGTTAATGTTAATAAGATTAGTAAATGGGGGAAAAAAAAGAGTTTTTTTTTTCTAAAACTACTCGTATACAGATAATTTGTTAGATATAGTTCCTATTGGTCTGCAAAAAATATATTCATTAATATAGATTATATTTTTAAAATATCATTTAATATAATTTATATATTATGAAATAAAAATAGAGTGAAAAATCTGTTACTAAAATCACATTTGAGAAGTATGAAAGTAAAATAATGTTCTACTAGTGTATGTATGACTGCATGAAAGAATGTATTTCCTCAAAAACCTTATGAAATATGATATAATTTCATGAGGAAAAAAAATCACTGAATAAACTCAAATAACAGATATTTTATAGAAGGTTTTACTTACACTGATACAGGAAATGATCTGTTGTAGTAACGCAATTTCGATGAACTTATAGAAGAAATAATGGATAAACATAAATTTTATATCAAAATCAGATGTACTAGCAATAAGAGAAAAAATAACAAGAGAACTACAGGGAATTTAATATTGTTATTATAAATAGTTAATGTAAAAAAGAGCATTAAAAATAGAGTGCTGGAGAGTAGGATTTTATTTCATTTAATAAAAAAATGTATAATATTTTTTTTAAAAAACATGGTTAGTTCAGTGTAGATCAGCGTTTCTAAAATTGTGAGGTGCATTTCCCTAGAGGAGCGTGATAACTCTACGAGGGGTCGTGCGCATATTAATAAGTCGAAAACAAAAGATTATTTTTAAAAAATTATTTATTTACTGAAAGTAAACAAACTTGTAACGAATGGTAATAGAGCGCCCTCTCCTGGCCGTATGAACAAGTAATGAGTCTGAC
>BMAV01011513.1:228402-283020 GCA_019973955.1 Trichonephila inaurata madagascariensis | reverse complement strand
AAAAAAGCAAAGTGTTATTAATTTGCAACTTATTTGTGGAAGGTGAGTGGTTGAAAGATGACATTCTTCGGTGAAAAAGCTATGTGCTAAGCTGAACTGGCCTTGTAGGACAAAAAGAGCATTTAGACTGTGAAAGAAAGTCTTGGCTGCTGCTACACTAACGGCTAAAAATGCCATGAATGACACTGCTTTGGAAGCAAAGAGCATTATAAAATGTTCCAAAATGTCAGCTGAAGAATGTGGAATATCCGTTGACGGCAGAGACACATGGACATTCATCGCTAAATGTGGTTTCTATAGAAACTTTATACATTAACTCTGGGAAATTCTAGATTTGGAAATGTTATCAAAGTTTTTTAGAATTCTATAAGTCCAGTCATACAAGCGTGTTCCTGCAATCGTCTGGGATTTACTTCAAATATGGAATCTATTGGTGTGTAGAAAATCTTTGTATGTTTTTGCACTACGAAATCTTAAAAATATGTATTTCTATTGTGATGGTGATTCCAAGGATACCTTTCTGTTAAAGATGTGTATGGTGTCAACAATGTCATCAAATATGAGTGCATAAGATACTTCTAAGAAAGATTGAGTAGTCGACAAAGAAAATTTTAAAAAAAGGCCAGAAAAACCTTGGTGAGAAGGGAAAACTTATCAATGTTATGTTTAATAAAATTCTAAATTGTGTCGTAGCAGTAACACCAATCACGTCAAAGCTATGCTAAGTGCTACAATAGCGGCATTTTTTCACTGTTGCTCCAGCAGGGAGAAATCCATATATGGTTCATGCTTGATTGGAGCTGAGAACTGGTGTGACTATCAGCGAGGAAACAACTGCGGAAAACAATAAACAGAAAAAAGTGTAGGTTTTTCTGTGAAACTTTCAAATATTGTTTCACATGTGTACATGAAGCAGTGTGATAAGCAGTTATTATAAAATTGCCGTCACGGTAAGACACAAATACAAATGCATCATTTAACGCCTGTTTGTGGCAAATCGTTTCGAAAAAAAATTTATCGAGCTAAAAACATTTTCTTTGCGTACCCATATTGCAGTCATTATTTTTAAAAAAGCTTTTATTGATTTGTTAGGTATCTTGAAAGCATTTGGCATAAATTCAGGGAATTATAGACTGCGTGATGAGAGATTTGTTGACATCTTTCGAGTCGGTGACTCGAAACAACATTCTTTGCCTTTTTTAAAATCAACCAGAAAAAAAAGGGGGCCCAAAGAAAGAAAAATTTTTAAAAAATACCAAAGAGTGAAATTGTTAAATATAAATCTGGAGAGTTTTAGTAATATACTTGTCATATTTTGTTTTGAAATTGCTTTTATAAAGTTTAAATGCATTTTTCTCAAAACTATTTTTTTGTAAATTTCATGATATTTCAAACATGATATCTAAAAAACTATTAGAGATACTTGTATGAAATTTTACACAAATGTTATTCATTGTATTATCTAGAGGATGGAATACAAGCTAAGAGAGAAATTGAACAATTTTTAGTTATTTTATAGTTGTATTTTTTTCTGGAAGTTTCGATAATTTGATTGAATTTCCCAGTTCGCTAGCTCGACTGGCTATAACTTTTGATTCAAAAGAAATAATTTAACACTTGTAGGTCATCCTCTAGAAATGTGTTTAAAAAATGTGTTGCAGCAATATTTTATGAAAAATATAAAATATTTTAAAAAATAGAGTGTTTGTGTGTGAAAAAAGTCCAAAATTTCATTAAAATTTCTTTAAAAATTTAAGTTTTTGCAAATTTTTATGTACATATATTATTTCTAACTGTATTTTCTATTATTGTGTATAGAAATGAAACTAAAAATTTAAAAATATTAGGGATTTTTAAAAAACTTAAAAAAAAAAGTCCGAACGTAGTCGGATACCTTAAGACCCAACCCGCACGATCGTGCGGGTTAGATATTCTTATACGTTTTTGCTTCTGGAATAGTCGTATGTAAGAAAATCGCGAATCCAACGATTAAGCTTGTTTGCAGAAAGTGAAAAGTATCACTTTTTATCAACAGATGATGGTTGTGTTCCACATGTTCTACTCTATCTTTGTTTTCAAATACAACGAAAACACGTCTTCTTTTTATCTGTCGTAAAAAGGTTAATTATCAATATATTTCTAATTGCTTGGATACAAATTTTTGTATTAATGTTTAAATAATTGTAAAACAGAAAAAATATTAACTATACTCTATTAATGTGGCTTGTAAGACTCGGGATTCCGTTACCCGCACGATCGTGCGGGTTGGGCGTTACTTGAGTCGCGAACCTATAAAGGTAAGTTCTTGCTATGCGAGTTTTCTTTTCTGTTTCAATAATGTTGATAGAAGCCTAAATAAAAACGAAATATATTATTATATAATTAAAACTATATTTGCTTGGGGTTGCCATGGCCGAGTCCCGTTTTCTTTCTCTTGCTCTTTTTTGCAATTCATTTTCTCTTTCACACATTTAATGAGGGGTATGGCATTTTGATCCTTTACACACATATATCTGCATCCATATCTCTTCCTCCTCCTCCCCCCAAAAAATTGGGTTTTCCGGTGGGAGTTAGTATGGTGTGGTTTAAATATTTTAAGTTTTTTTAAATAATAAAATTTTCTGATACATTTTATTATTTTTCATGGAATACTTTGCTAACTTTTAACAATAAACTTTTCCTGGTGTCTAAAAGGAGAAGAATCCTCACACAAGAAGAATTTTTACAATTGATCACAATAAATCAGAGTGAACATCAGAATTTAGTGATCTCTCAGAGGATGACAATGCTGTGAACAAAAATATGAATCACGTACACTGAAAGGGGAATCAAGTTCATATGAGAGCGATGAAAAAAAACATCGAAATGTTTTAAATGGAAAGACAATTTTGGATCATTCTTTACCTTCAAAGTCTCTTGAACATGTTCATTTCATTGTTTTAGCTGTAGCAAATCCTTGGTTTCTGTACAAACAAAATGCAATATCAATTCATTTCCTTAAAAAATCAAAATGAATCGCTTAAAATTTATGTTAGAGATAGTTGAAGCGCGTCAGCAGCCTCTCCACCTTCTAACAAAAGTAGTGGCCGCGGTAGCCGAGTGGTATAGGTATCGGATCATGGATGGCCTTGTCACGAGTTCGAGCCCAGTACCACTAAAGACCTGCCGTGTAGGGCAGCGATGGACGTTAAATCTGTCAAGAGCTGAAACGTCCTCCCGTTGGTGTAGTAGTTAGGAAAGGGGGGTGCCAGCTCAGATGTCGTTCACGTCACTTGACCATGGTTCAAAAGTACGTGGGCCGGCGCCAAAAGCCCTCGTGTAGCTGAACAGTGCGACGTTAATATTCAATCATTCAATCTAAGAAAAGTATTTTAGCTGATGAGGAAGATAAAAGAGTTGTGGTTCCACTCGCAAAAAGTTTGAAATGTTACGATCCACCTGCTATACATGTCATGCCTTTTATCCCGGCCATTCCACGATAAAAAGGCTTGACATGTGTATACCAATTTTCGATGTGTTGATGGCATTTCAAGGTTTCTCAAGTGTAGATTTTGAAACTACGAAAGCAGTTCGAAAATAGGTTGTGAAAAATCCAATGTATATGTATGCTTATCAAAAACAAAAATATGTTCTTTAAAATTTCCACAGGAAATAAATGTAGAGTCAAAAAAATAATTAATTTTACATCAATAATTTCCTTATTTGTAACAATTTTAGTTGAATTAAGTGTGGTTCTCCCATCAATTTAGAGCCAAAAAATGTAAAATTTCAGAGGTGCTGATTTCACAGAAAACGCCCAACCCGCACGATCGTGCGGGTATCATCTACATTCTACGTGGGGGGAGTGAGAATTTTTTTATTATTTTTCCCAGTGTCATTGGGGTCAATATAGTATTAATAACCAGAAGAATTTAATATTTAAAGTCAAAAATAATTCGGGTCTTAAAGGGATAAGTAAATCCTTCGAAAACATTGTCAAGGTCGTTTTATTGAATTCCAAAGCCATCGGAATAATTTTATGGATAGCAGTGCATAGAAAAGATCGTATTTTGGAAAGACGTATATATACGTCTGGGGTATTTAATGCACCAGTTGAGCGAGACGTATGTATACATCGGGGGCACTTAAGAGGTTAAAGTCGTATTGTTGCTTTAGCGCCAAAGTATAGTATTATTGAATTCAATGCATAGTTATTTGTATGGAGGAGGTGGGGGGGGGATGATGAAAATTACGATTGAATATAGGGTCGTAAATATTGAAAGTTTGAGAAGCCCTGATGTAGGTGATAAATGAAGGACGAAAATAGAAAAATTGGGGGGAGGAAAATGGTTGTTAGTTACGTTTCATTGTATTTTACGTATGAGTTATAAAAATAACGTGGAAATTCGGTAATTCTGTAAGATAAAAAAACTTTTTAGCGTGGAAGTAATCAAGCATAGCAACATTTCATAGAACACAAAGAACATACTAGGAGTTTCTGGAAACTATGAATCATTTTGCTCTATTATAACCGCAGTGGTAGTATCGGAGTATAACTCTTGCTCATGAGTGTCCCTGGTTATTCAGTTCATTGTGACGCTATTTCAGCCAGATTTTGCTGTTTTTACACGTGTTAGTGAGCATTCAAAATGTTTAAGACGATTGCCGATCCCACCGACAATGAAGTGTTTTTTGAACTCAAGGAATGTTAAGCCAGTTGAAATTCATCGTCAACTTGTTGAGATTTATGGGGAAAATGTAATGAGTGACGGAATGGTGAGAAAGTGGGTTCAACAATTCAATGATAGGCACACCAGTATTCATGGCGATGCACGGAGTGCGCAACTTTTTGTTGTTAAGGATGGTTTGGTTGAAAAAGTGAATGAGAAAATTCGAGAAATCAGACGGTTCACAAAAAGGTCTTATCACACACCCATGTCTCAAATAACTCGAGTCTCTTTCGAACAACCGTTTTGGGAAATTTTTCGAGCAGCTGTGAGGGTGAAGGGTTGCCGTAAGCAAAAGGATACGCACTGATGTCAGCCGCGCTCTATCTTCACATGGAAAAGCTATTCACTGATTTTTCTGCTTCAGAAAATGAACATCTAATATTATTTCTTTTATTCCACTCACACTTTTGCTTTCTGTCGTAAACAGAAACTGTGACCCATTCTGTTTAAAATATTTTCCGTAATTTCGGATGCATTTGCTGAAGCCGAGGCTGCCACATTTACCACCATCTTTTTATGATGTAGGGAGAGGAAGAACCCCATTTACTAGAATTTCGAGCAATCTTAATTTCTAGCAGTTCTTTCGGCTCACTAAGAAAGTGTTGTTCAAAGCCGTTGCTAAGGCAACTGTGTTGAAATTTCTCGAAAGGGTTGTTTGAAAGTAAAATTGCTCCAAATACATACACGTGTGATAAGGCCTTATGATTGCATTGTGATGAGTTTCCACAAAGTGCTGTTTAGCAATGGCTCTCTTTAAAGGTAGCATCTTTCTTTGAAGAGTACGTAGACAAGTTGGTTTCCCTGTATGATAAATGTCTAAACAATGGCCATTTTTATGTGGAAAAATAGTTTTTGTCGAGTTTTTTCATGTAAAAATAAATTTTGTTTTGAAAAAATATTTTTAATGCGAGTTTTTCTAAAACGGTATTTAGTTTCCGGACACACCTCATATTTTAATTTATTAGAAAGAAATATTGAATTTATTGTTAACGTTTACTCTTTAATTTTTCATTCAATTGAAATAAACGACAGGATGCGAAAAAAAGGGCGTTTAACAAAAATTAAACCAATATAAATGAAGTTAAATGTAGACGCGTTTGAACGGAATAAAAAAATTACAGTAAAAAAGGGTTTTCATTTAATCAGACTTAGTATAGAGCTACTTAAAAACATGATTCTTGTTATCTAAGGAGAATTCAACCTTTTTTTCCGCCGGGCCATATACACAGGGCAACTATTTCACGCGGGCCGCGACATGAGGATTAAGAGGGGGGGAAGGACGCTTTGAGATTAAAAACAGCTGAAATGCAGAAATTTGATCAAAATATTTAAGCATAGTTCTGGATTTTATTTTAAAACTATATTAAACTCAATCAAACTCAACCCACAAAAAATAGATTTTATGCATTTTTTACGCAGTCATGGGGGAATTTCGATTTCCTTTCATCATTGATGCCACGCCCCTTGTTTGCATTCTTTTATCATAAAAACAAAGCTGTTCGAAAATTTGATTTTTTCTTTTGACAAAGCCTCACTTATTTTATTTCAGATATTAATTTATCAAGTGCAGGATAATAGCAAATGATAATAATAATAATAATAATGAATTCCGGACTGAAAGCAGTATTATTTGTTTAAAATTAGTCCAAACTTGTTTGTGCAGGGTTTTTTTTTCAAATTTATTTAAATATTTTTTGATTTTAATAAACAAAAATACCTGAACAAATAACTGAATTTATTAAAGAGTACATTGGAAGCATTTAAGAGAAACACTCTAACGATCTCTGTATCAATTCATAGGCTTATCCTTAACAATTTCATATGGTTATTAATATATACAATGTTTTACAGGATGCTTTTGTTACCTCTGCATTTTGTGACGATACCACCGACAAGATATTTTATTATTGTTACAAAGATTTTTTTTAAAAACCCAATTTATCTCGTCCTGAAAGAGACCCCCAAGAAAAAGAGACATTGAAAGAATTGTGCTTAGTGGTATAGTGACGCGCGCGAGCAAAACTATACTATTTTTAAACTTAACATTTTCACGACAAATCAAAAAAGTTGTTAATCCATGTTTTCTTTTCTTTACGAAATAGTCAAAATCCCAATCGTCTTGAAGCAACATATATTCTTTAGATATTTTTAGCTTGGAAGACATGAGGGTTGATTAAAAATTAGTTTCATCCATAAAATGGTCGCTACTTCACTGTTATTTGTAATCACTAACCGTTACAACTATTGTAATAGCTAACTGCAACTCGTACTAGTACGACATTGACAGCAGTATCGATATATTTGATTACTTGATTGATAGAATTTCTCTCCGAATTTTTAGTGCATTGTTCTTAAATAATTGAATTTGTCAGTGCAAGTCAGTGTAACGGGCCATGACTGGCCCTCTCAGGAAAGTCTGGTGGACCTCATGCGGCCCGCAGGTTGAGTATCACTGTCTTAATTCATCAAATAGAATTTAGAAAAATTCAACTTATAAAAAGAGAATTCTTATGGATTACTAAAAATTAATTCTTATTAATTCCTTTTAATAATCAGTATTATAAAAAAAAACTTCCTATATCATTCAATAAAGAGAAACTTAAAAACTTTATTTAATGGTATGGAAAAGAGGGGCGTGTGTGTGTAGGGGGGAGCTGAAGATGAGATAGTTCTTAAAAATATCTAATAAGAAATAAGGAAACCCTTGTCTTCAATTCCGCTGCACGGTGGAAGAACAAAGAAAATTTGCGACGTCACACTTCCAACATACGAATATGGCCTCTTACTAAGCCTAGTTTTAAAAATAATTTCTCCCATAATTTTGGTTATAATTTTTTGGAAATTTTTTGTTGTATAAAAATGTCTGCTTTTTATTAAATGCTCTCCTAATGGCAAAATAACATTGCTGATTTATCGAAATTTTTACAATGATTATTCCTTAACTACTAATGCATTTCCTTATTATTCGTAATGTAATTAGTAGAATTTACGAAACAACGCTAAGCATTCGTAAGATAATTAATGCAGTTTGAGTAAAAACATAATAAGAGATAATTGCACATCTGCAAGTTTTTCTTTAATTCCTTATGGAATAAGTTAAAAACAGATCAGAAATTGCCTCACGTTAATCACCCTTTTTTTTTCATACCTGTACTCTTGCTTCGGAGAGTTTCGTCTCAGCGGCCACTTTTTCCCGAATACTGACTGATGGATACTGCACTTCTGAAAATACTTTTTCGAGAGACTGCAACTGCTGTTTGGTAAACCTGGTACGACATCTTCTGAATCTGGATTTCGTGTCTTTAGTATTTGACTCTGAATTATAAAAATATAATAAAAGTGCTTTAGATTTTCAAAAAGAGTTATTTCAACACTGTTCAAAACATTTAAAAAAAATGTATATTAGTCAACTTTTTGACATTGTTAAAATATTTTGTTATCCTTTGTTCCGTTCTGCTTCTGGAAAATTATATATGAGGGAAAGTCATTAAGTAAGTTACAAAAGATAATAAAAAAATAATTTAACATTGTGACTGGTCTATCCACTTTCTTTCAACTAATAATCCTCTAGGGCAGGAATGGCAAACCATTGGCACGCCACTAATCAAAATGTTTTGCATTTTATTTCAAAATAACAAAGTTCACTATGAAGTTTTATAAACAAACACGAGTGATCGGTAGCGGTGCGGTGGGGAGCACACTCGTTTGTTATTGTTTTGCCTTTGTTACGTCTTGTAGTACAATTGCTTATGATGTAAAGTTTACCTACGAATAGCATACAATTGTGTCAATTTCATTGACACAACTGTATTTTAAAGTTTATTTGTGTTATTTAACATGGCTAGTTCATCAAAATAATAAAAATTGCGAAAAACCGATTGGCAGATGATTCCAACCGAGCCTGCAAAGTAATATCTTATAATCCTAATGTAAGTTATTGTCATCCAATCTGCAAGAACAGAAGTCACACTAATGTTACTTTAATTTGAAATACACGTATAACTAAAACATTTACAGCTGTACAGTGCAAAAGGTATTTTTTAGAAGTAAATAAAAAGTTTTGTGTTCTTAGTATTTAGTTTTTATTTTCCTAATAATCACGCAAATCAAAATTATTTGACGGCATATTTATACCTCATTAAACACTTCTTTAGAAGAAATGGAACTTTGATCCGTAGAGGTTCACCACCCCTGCTATAGGGGAATATTGAGTCTTTAAAAATTATTCTATTATATAAACATTCCCCCGAAGAAGAAGATGTGAGTATGTAAATTAAGACTTGTATGTAAAGATTAAACTTTCAAGTTAGAGAGGTTAGACTGCTAACAGATAGCAGTGATTGATTAAACGTCAAGCGAGGCGTGAGTACTTCGTAGCTTATTGTGTAATATTAAAATTGACGATCTAGCCAATTAAAGATTGAATTGGATTAGGTCGCTTGGAATTAGAAGGTGTATTGCCTGAACTTAAGTGATCCGATTAATTAAGACTTCTCGTATCTCGTCTACCTCGCTATTGTTTTCTATATTTAGTAATGGGCGCATTTCTTAACTTGAGTAGTTGAGTTTGTGTCGTTGCTGTGAAATTGATAATAATTTGAATTCGTTTTGAGTATGGCTAATCTTTCTTCCGACACCTCTATACTAATGGACGTCGCGGTGTGACCATTACAGCAGGATAACTACTTGGAAATTTTTTTTATTATTTCATATAAGCTCCATCAACATTGTGTGTGTGTGTGTGATGCTCCTTGGACTCCTTTTAGACTCCTTGGTTTTGTAATATATATTTTTTAATTATTGTAATAGAACTCAGATTTTTATTTTGTTTATAATAATGATACTTTAGTTATTAGTAGAACTACACAATAATTTTTGGTTTAAAAGTTTTTTTTCTTTTCTTTTTAGTTGAACGAAGACATGAAATTTAATATCTCGTAATATATATTTTCATTTAAATACAATTTTCTTTTAAAAAAAAGCATTACTGAAATAAAATATATATTACACACGCATATATCAAATAATGCACAAAACATAGTTAATGATTTATTTAATGAAATAACAGGATAATTTCTTTGAAAAGAAATATAGAACTTCATATTTTTTTTAAAAAATTTAGTATTCTTATTTTTGTACGTAAAATTGTTTTTAAAAATATTTGGCACTATTTAGAGAAAAAAGTATTTTGCTTCATTATATGCCTATGAATCTTGTATATAAGTATAAAAATGGGAAGCGTATAAGTGCAATAGTCTTCAATAAAAATATTAATTTGATATTGGTACTATATTCCCTGCCAAATTATATCAAATATTCACCAGATAGGGACAATAATTTTACAATATATTTACCTTGATTTTTACCATTTGGTACTATTTGCTGTTGTGTTTACATATATTGTTATTATTTTGTGTTGGTTTATATTGTTATTGTGTGTGGTAACCCTAATAATTTCAAGCAGTTCGATATTTCAAAAATATTAACCATTATGAACTATTTAAGTTCTGTTTTTCTAATTTATTTCGGTTGGGTTATGGATATCTCTCAATTATAATTGATGAGTAATAGATCTTTTTTAATGGTAGCAAAATTACGAATTTCTACTGTTTTAATTTTAATAAAGGGTTTCATATTTTTTTCATGTTCCACAAGAACTTGTCGCTTTTTTAAAAAAGTATTCGGCTTTTATTGCGATAATATTTAGTTGCAAAAAAATCCATGGAACCAGAAGTACTTTTTCCTTTTTTTGATAATATACGAATTTTATTTTCTAAAATTTTTATTCTTTAAAATTAAGGGTACGAGTTATTATATCTTACTTTACGATTATCTGCTTTGCAATTTTTTCCCTATTCTGAGAAAAATAGCTTTTAAAACTTTCTAATTAAATTTATTCAGTTACTGGTTTCACAAATTACAGGTTCATTGTTAACAAAAATTTGTATTATTCATCAAAATTTTTCTGCGCATTTAATGTCTTTTCATTATCGATGTATACAATACAACTAACTGTTACCCACCCTCCTCGCTGGGTGTTTCATGATGTTGTACGAAAATATAGTGTGTACCTGTTCGAATGTGTTGACAAACATTCTTATAACTATCACCTCTTAATTTAAAAAGAGCAGGATTTGAACTTCTAAATTTAAAGTAGAATTACCTTTTACACTCCCGTAACACCCCTTCCCCAGAGTGAATCTTCGCAAAACCCCTTTTTAGTGGATCCCTATGCAACAAAATAAACATGCATGCTAATTTAAAGTCTAAATCTAATAGTTTAAAAACGGAAATTTGTTATTGATAAGCCTTGTACCCGTTTTGAGAGTCTTATTTCTTAAGACCCGTTCTTAAAATATTCAACAACAACAACAACAAAAAAAAACATGCATACCGAATTTTGTTACTCTAAGCCTCTTAGCTCTAAAACGGGAAATTTTCTTAAATGTACGCTCCCCTGTAACTCCTCGCTTCTCCCTCCCCCTCATAGAACTCGATTACTGTAAAATCAGTTCTTAGAGGATATCTATTCATCAAAAGAAACATGCTTACCAAATTTGAAGTATTTGAATCTAACAGTTCAAAAGCAGGAATTTTTTAACCCACTATGCCTCCTCCTTTAGCCTTCGCAATTCCCATTGAAGTCGTCTTTTGCAAAATCCGTTCTTAGAGGAACTTTACTCCAGGAAAGGAACACGCCTACCAAATTTCAAGTGTGTAGTTCCAATAGCTCAAAAAAGGGAATATTCATCAATAACGCCCCTTAAGCCCCCGCAACGCTCCTTAGGAGTCAATTTTTTCAAAAACTTTTTGTACCAGTCTCTACTTCATAAAAGGGACACTCTTCGCAAATTTCAAGTTTGTAGGTCTAACAGTTCCGGAGAAATCAAGAGGAGTGAGGGAATGATAAATTGAGTGAGTGAGTCGCTTTTCTTCTTTATATGTATGGATAATTTTCGTTAAATTATTTTGTCATTTATTAACTTCTTTCTTAAGGATATTTTATCTCCTTTACGAACAGACTTGAAAATATTCGAAGAAATATTTAAATTTATTGACAAGTATGATTTTTGAACAATATATTTGAAGCATTTAAACTAATTTAGCACATTTGGCAAATAAGTTTGGTTTCTATTAAACATGAGATTGTTGTATAACCTAATATAAAATTTACTTTTACCAATGAAAAATTATTCAATTACTACCACTATTAGCTCATACTCTCTATATATTTATTTATTTATTTATCTTCGTGAAATTTTCAGTCGTTATTAAAATGCATTTTAAAGCGCTCACTTAAACTGAAATTTTATATACATGATTATTTTGGAGGACAATACAATAATTTAATTATAATTAATAAAAATTAATTGATTAAAACTAATTATTTAAAGAACTACAAATACAGCCACGTTGGCATCATTTTTGGCGACTTATGTCAAAACTTGTGTGTGAAAAGGTTTTTTTCTCACGTTTTAAAGCATTCAGTTGAACTGAAACTTTATTGACACGATTGTTTTGGATGACAATACGATACATTAATGATAATGAATAAAAATTAATCACCACTTAATGTTGTGATTCTGTCCTATGTATACATATATTTATATTAATTGTAACTATTTAATACAAAGTAGCTAAAATAAAATTTTTCTTTGTTGATCTGAGAAGGAATTGACTTAATTTTTTTATATATATATTACTTGTTTTTTATTTATACTTACTGTTTTTTTAAGATTGCGAAGAAATGAAATAAATATTTCCCAAAAATATCAAACTTATTTGAGTATTTTAATGATACATTTTTATTCATTTGTGACATTGATATTGATTAAATATATCATTTCCTTTGAAATATCCTTTAACTAAAACTACCATTTTTTTTCCATTAAATTTTCAACCACACCACGCACTGAACATTTGCCTAATAGCTGACTAAAAATAAAGCATCATAAATATAATTTTTGAAAATTATAATGAAAAAATTACCGTTATTTCGTTAACTTTGGTTTATTAATTTTGTCACACACTGACCGAACAGCGTAGACTATTGTCTTTTACTGAGTTAATCTTCCAAAAACTCATTTGAGGCCGAAATACTTGAATATTTTAGAACATAATTACAGCTCCTGTCTCCATAAATAATAAACGTCCTGGGTTATTTTTTCCTCTTATTTTTAAACGTGTTTATGGGCGAGCTGCATTGCTGTGACCTTTGGCAAACCACCGGCGTTAACAATCTCATTATTGCTTCCTTAGTTTGTGCAGAATGCCATTTAATTCATTAAGTTGAGTGGAGAAAGAGAGAGAGAAGGGGAGCTTATTTTTACTTCCTACTCTGACATTTCCACGTTCGCTATCTATAATCGATTTGAATCCCTCTTTGCCAAATTTCTAAAAATAAACGTTTTTGTAATGCGAATCGCACGTTTCGGGTCTGCCCAACTGATTTATTGAGAGCTTAATATAAATTTAGTGGGGGCACTGACGTTTTACTTGAAAAGCATTCGTCTCTGTCTTTTTATTCCAAGAAATCTATCACATTCCTTAACGCTTCAGGGGGGGGGGGGGGTGATAATAATGTTATGAACCCATTATGCTAATATATTTTCTGTGAATATACTTTAAAAAAAATCTTTTATAGTTCTAATAAAATGAATCGCGCGATTGTAAAAATATATATTCTAAGTTTGAAAACCATAACGAAAAAATACATTACTTTGATTAATAGGGATAAGCATATAAAAAACAAAATACATAAAGAAAAAAAAATTGAAGCATTTCTAATTTATTTGATATGTACCTGATGTTCAAAACTGAGTTATAAAAAATAGTGCAGCTGCTTTTATGTGAATATTTATATCTAGTCATGCCATAAGTTCTGATACAATTATGAGGGATTACACCCTCTCCCTTGCCCGCCTAGATATGTGAGAGGAAGGGAAAAAACACTAACCACTATCAACAACAATCTATTTAAGGGTCTAAAAAAATAGCAACTCTGATTCAATAATTTTCAACTTGAAGAAATATTCTCACAATCTTAACAAAATGTGGATAAATAGCAAGATACACGAATTATTAGGAAACTATAAATATCGATTCTCTTTTTATAGGATCAAATCTATTACCCCACTTTATCTAATACTAATGCAACTATAGGGATCAATTGGCACTTTAAATCTTCCTCTATTAAATATTTGAAATACACTATGGAAAGTTATAATACCTTAACGTAATAATGAAATCTATCTTATCACGTTCTCACTTCTCATTGCTAGCTAGAAAATCATGACTATATATAGTAGACTTAATATAAATATAACGCGCGCGGTTTCTTCTTCAAAAGGGTTGGTTGTGAATAAACGCGAATTTATACCCCAAAGATTTCCCAAGAGGATTAGAGGAAGACACGTGAATAGATCCGTCACACAATTATAAAGGAACTAGCTGGTATAACTGATCTTTGCACGGGTGAAATGAAAATTAAAACAATTGAGATTGAAGGATAAATAAAAAGTGAATTCCAAATTAAACAAAAAAAAAAAGTTTTTAGCATATTTCTGCTCACAACAACAACAAAAATCATATTTGCCAAATTTAAGTCTGTAGGGGGTCTAATAGCTGAAAAAAGGAATTTTTATTTATTTATAACACCCTTGTAACCCCCTTGTGGGTCGATTTTTGAAAACCCCCTTGTAAACTGATCTCTGCTCAGCAAAAGGAACATGTTTTCCAAATTTCAAGGTTATACGTTGTGACATCTCACGCGTCCTTTCTCTAACATAACCTCTGTGTTCTTTGACGGCCACGATTAATGGCAAATCTTTTCCAACCCAAATCCAAAAAGTGAAACGAAGGATAGATGCAAATAAGATAACCTTTAAAAGGACGGAAGTTTTAGTGAGCGTGATGGCAATTTAGAGAAAGTTCAGTTCAGAGAAGACAGAAGTGTTGTTTGACGGCTTACCTAGAATCATGACACAATCCAGCCATTCAACCAAGGTACATACCATTGTACGCCAGCCTAGAGAAATATCCGAAGTGGATTGGACGTTGCGTAGAAAACAAGGTAGGAAGATTATATTCTGAACGCGAATATATTATTGAGATTGAGAGTAGGCGGATATAGTATAATTATATTGATAAGTGATCTAATTGCGCGATTTGTGTTAATTCAAACTACGTGTTTTTGTTTATTCTCACTTAATATAAGTTTGTTCGATATCTAAGTAATGTAAGTTAAATTCTTAATAAAAGTCATATTAAGAATTCTAAAATGTCTCATCATTTCGAGAATCCCACACCTCTAACTTATGCTGAAATCCCACGATATGGTTAACGAAGATCGACCATGTCGCAACGTTTAGTATTTCATGAAAGGGAATATTTTTAATATAAACACCCTCGTAAAACCACTTGGAGGGGTCGATTTTTGCAAAACCCCTAAGTAGATCACTATTCCATGAAAGGAACATGCCAGCTAAATTTCAATTTTGTTGGTCTAATAGTTTAAAAATAGGATATTTATTTATAACTCCCCCTTAACCCCTCGAAACACACCTTGGTGGTCTATTTTTGCAAAACCTCTTTTGTAGCGTAACTCTATTCCATGAAAGGAACATGCCTGCTAAATTTCAAGTCTATTGTGTGATAATAATTCAAAAATAAAATATTTACTTATAACGCTGCTTTATTGTCTCGCATCCCCCTCCCCTTGGAGGTATATTTTTGCAACACCTCTTTTGTAGCTGTTCTCCGTGAAATAGCATGCCAATCAAATTTCAAGTTTGTAGGTCGAATAGTGCAAAAATGAAACTCTCTTTTATCTAAGCCCCTCACAACTCCACTTGTGTGTCGATTTTTCCAAAAACGTTCTTAGCATATCTCTACCCTATGAAAGAGACATTCCTGCCAAATTTGATATCTATAGGATTAAAATAAAAGAATTTGAATCAAATTTAAAAATGAATCTTCTTAAAGTTTTATTTTACCTTCAAATTTAACATATTGTGTACCTTTTATTCAAATCGATCATCTTTTGACTTCACATGGGCTCTTTGGCCTATTGAAATACGCATTACTCCCACGTGAATTTCTATCACTGTGCGGAGAAGGAGAGGAGCTTAAGGAGCTTTTAAGGTATCCGACTACGATCGAAACCGTGATTTTAAAAAAGCGCATAAATGGATAATTTTCATGATATTTAGTATCACTTAGATTAGAATACATGTATAAAATTGTTTTACGGACATTGTGACCAAAGAAAATGATTTAAATACTATATTTCGGCAAAAAATTAACTTAGAATAACCTTTTTTCAAAATGTTCTCCTTTTGTGACAAATGCTTCTATTATAATAATATTTTGCCTGTATATAGCGCAGACCTCTGTACAGAGGCTCAACTATGATTTTTGAAAAATTCACATTATTCTCAGAGTTACAACCTATTGAAATAATTATCGGCATTTTTTTCTTAAAATTTTCCCCCTCTGTTGTCGTAAAACATGGATAAACCCACTTCTAAGCAAAAGTTTCAAAAATTCTAGTTGAGCCTCTGTACAGAGGTCTGAGCTATATACAGGCAAAATATTATTATAATAGAAGCATTTTTCACAGAAGGAGAATATTTTGAAAATGGGTCATTCTCTGTTCATTTTTTGTCAAAATATTGTACTTAAACAATTTTTTATTATAATACTATTCTTAAAACAATTTTATATACATTTTTTAATCTAAATGACTCTAAACATCATAAATATTATCCATTTATACGCTTTTGCAAAATCATGGTTCCGAACTTAGTCGGATACCTTAACACTATTCTGATGGGGATGCCCTTTTTAGCATACATTTACCTTCAATGCTGCCCACAATTTATTGTCGAATGGATTTAAATCCCGAAGGCTGGAAGATCAATTTTTTGCTGTGGGAAATTAGGCACATTCTCTTTTAAACACCGCTAGATTATCTTTGCCTTTTGAGCAGGAGCAGATTCCTATTGAAAAATCCAATCGTTTTCATTGAACAGGTTTGCGTTCAGGAGCTTAACTATTGGTTTTAAGATATCTTGATAAACTTTGCTGTCGTTTTCACTTTTCTCTAGTAAAAAGGAATCTTGAGACGTCTTTGTAGTTGCCAACCTAACCAACCATTACTGAAGTCGGATGGTGAGCTCTCTGAGCGCCTTCTTTCTTCTCTGAAGCTTCTAGCGCTTTTCTTGTGTATACATGGTCATTCTGGAGCTTGATAGATACTTCAACGTCAAAAAGTTTCTCGTTGATAAGCAACATTTGTTTGTGGACGTTATGAACAATCCGCCTCAACAGTGCTTTTGCTCTAAGGTACCTCTAATGTGCTTTATTTCCATTGTAAGAAATTAGTCATTTATTCTTCAATAACCCCTTAGTCTAAGTTCTTCGTAAACAGTGCGATACATTGTTTATTTTTGACATGTTCATCTGTTTAGCAAGAACAGTCCTCTTTCAACAAGGATTTCGACGAATTTTTACCCAGACTACATTGACGAGAGATGGTGCTCTAACCAGGACCGGCTCTAGCACTTTTGCCACCCCAGACAATGGAAAATAAATGCCTCTTCTTTCTCCAAAGCAAAAAATTATAATTAAAAGGAGAAGAGATTGAGATTTGTCATAATGGATTTCTAAATTGCAAAAATTCAAAAATTTGTAAGTTGTGAGATATTAAATAGTGGTTTAAAGATTCAGAAGAAGCTATCTTTCTTGAATCCATTGCATTGAAGGAACCAGATGTTACAAGACCTCTGTTCAAAATATAAAAGCTTTGAGTGATTTAGAACAAAATGCATAAAAGAAAACAATTATCTGATCTCTAACTAGAAAATATAAAATCGTCTTCTGTGTTCACAGAGGGCGATCCAAAATTTTTGTCTCAAAACTTATGACGTAAATAGGTATAATATGCAATTCATATTGTCTTTTGATTCCTTTAAGATAATGTAAAACACACACACACCTTTTTTTCATTCTTTAGGCTGATTAAAATAAGGAATACAAAATCGAAATATCTTTAAGTTTGGCAATAAATATCGGTGATTGCAGAAATATTCAAGGTTTTTCATTTAAATTTTCGCAACGAGTTGAATGAAACTTCTTTTGGAGTTTTCACCCATGGTTATAGATGGTATAAATAAACTACTTACACATCAAATACTACTTAAGGTTCTTCCGTGTATGCTGCAGAGCATTGTTGCTCTTCTAAAACCAAATACGACAGAGAGAATCATTCAATAGGTGTATGGGATCGAATCAACGTTATGATGCATTCATTAATAAATTAATATTTATTGTAGCTAAGTACGGATATTTAGTTAAACAACGTCGTGATACAAATGAAATGTTCTCATTTGTTACGTTTCTGCTACTACACTGCTGTGCAAAACTTAAGCAACAGGGGGGTTTATTGCCATAACTTCACAAAAAATCATCTGAGAGACATGAAATTCTGAAATGAGGGAGAGTATCATGTACGTAAAGGATGACGAAAGCATCGGCGCTGAAAAAAGAATACAACGCATACGGTATGGAATCAAACAAAAACAAGCTTTATTGAACGCATAGTATCTTGACTCATGATTGTCTATCCAACAGGAAGAACAACAAGCAGATGTTTCTTAATATGGTATATGCCCTCCCCTTACTACAATGGTTGCTTCGCACCGTCTCCGCATACTCAGAACCAGCTGGTGCAACATTTCTTGAGTGAGGTAGGAGTGCCCATTCCTCAATCAACATCTGTTTGAGTTGTTGGTTGTTCTCCGGATGATGTAAGCGTGTGGCAATACGTCTCCCCAAAGTATCCCACACATGTTCGATGGGATTTAAATCTGGGGAGCACGCTGGCCAATAAATTCGAGTGATATCTTCACTTTCCAGCAGCTCCTCAACAGCAAGAGTGCGATGTGGCTGTGTATTGTCATCCATAAAAATGAAGTCTAGGCCAATGGCACTTTGGAAAAGACGCACATGGGGAAGAAGTACCTCCTCACAATAGCGATCCCCGGTTACAGACCCTCTGTCAAAAATGTGAAGCTCAGTTCGCCCGTTCAGCATAATGCCTCTCCAGACAAGAACTCCAGAACCACCGTAACGGTGTCTTTCCTTGATGTTACTGGGAAAAAACCGGGTCCCGATCTCTCTCCAAATCAAAACGCGTTGAGAATCGCTTCTGGTGCTGAACCGACTCTCATCGGTAAAGAGGACACGACTCCATTGATCAGTTGTCCAGTTTTTGTGTTCTCGGGCCCACTGTAAACGGTGGCTTCGGTGGCCAACTTTCAACGGGAGGCAGCGTTCAGGACGGCGGGCAAATAGGCCCCCTTTGTGAAGGTGTCTGACCACAGTAAACCGCGACACTTGTCGACCCGTTGTTGTACAGAGCTTCTGAGCAATGGTGCTTGCTGACTGCTGTCGACCTTTTTTCGCCTGTAGGAGGATATATCGGTCATCCCCTGCAGTTTTGGTCCTCGGGTGTCCACCACCAACCTTTCTAACAGATGTACCTGGGGTTTGGAACGCTTTCCAAGCGCGCGAAACGACACTTTTGTTGATTCCGAACTCTGCAGCTACACTGGTGACAGTACTCCCGTCCTCCAGCTTTCCGATCATTCTTCCACGTGTGAAGTCGTCCAAGGTGATTTCTTCTTGCCATATTTCACGAACTGACTGGCACTTGCAGTGAATATGTTGAATTGCGTCTCCATCCATCATTTTATTCTACTGTTGAGCAGCGTGCGCCGACGTTACGCGTTTTGCTTACGCTCACATCGCTTCTGACGTTTTGTTCCTGATATTTGCATACGCATGGCGTTTCTACTGACTTACGTGTTCACTGTACTGATCTCCAGACCTCCCTTTCTGCAATTTCATGGCTATCTGTGCTAAATTTTTACATTGTTGCTTAAGTTTTGCACACCAGTGTATTTTGAAATCTTTTGAATCAAGTAGAAAAATAACTGTCTAGTGGTTTTATTTTTTCCACATTTAATTCCCATGCGGTCAAATTTTTATTATCTAGAGAAGATGTGCATAATAACTGTGCGCTTAATACTCCTAATACACATTTCCAGTTTACGAAGTTTTATGAGTTTAATAGAATATACAACTTAGGATATCCAAAAAAAATGTCTATAAAAAATGAAAGATCATATTGTACATTAAGACCAATAATATTTCCTTAAAAACTTAGTATCGTAAACCATTTATATGCGTTTGTTTTTTAAAAATATATTGGGAAAATTTTTTTCTGATATCGGTGCTAAATTTTAAAGGGAAACAGTTAAGGAAATAATAACTAGTTGAATTTACTCAATATATAATTACATAATAAATTATAATTTACATCCTTAACAAACAAATTACTATGACTTTAAGCATCAATAACTTACAAAGCATTTTTAAAATTAATTGTTAATCGGTTATACGTTCCTTGTGTATATAGCTGTAAATTGATGCATTAGAAACTAATTTTTTTGCATCATTTCATTAAAATTGATATGAATATAAAAAATACCGTAAAAAGCAACTCATTCACTCATCACGAGATCGCTGGAACCACAAGATCAACAAATTTGATACTTAACAGATATTTTTCTTTTGTTGAGGAAAAATTCGCTAAGAAAAGGTTTTGCGAAAACAGACTCTCAACGAGGAAGTTTTGGAGGGGAGGCGTAGATGTTTTACATCATTCCATTAAAATCGATACGAATACAGAACATCACAGAATTTCTATAAATAAACAGGGTGGTTCATAAAGAAGTATACTCTTTCCGAATGCTATAAAACTGAAATAGTCACACGCACCACCTCAACGAATTGTATACAACCTCTGACAATAAGTTCGGTGAATGAAGTCAGAACGGCCGATCTGGCAACACTGGCAAAACAAAACTCTGTACATGCGTAGCGGCAGGTGTTAACCATCTGTTCCCAACGTTGTTCAATTGATCGTCATTTGTATTCCGTGTAAGACTTGTTTTGCAAAGTGCTTCTTTAGTGCGTTAGCTCTTAAATGAGAACAGGAAAACGAACGAACAAAACATCAATTTAAAGTTTTGATTTAAGCTTGGCAAAACACAAAAGGAAACTTCCTATTATCCTGAAGTCCTGGTGTCTCAGATGCGACCCTAAAACGAAACGGCAAAGCATGGAATGGCCTTCTCCTGCATCACCTCGTCAGAAAAAGGCCAGAGCAGAAAATTCCCGCATCAAAACGATGCTTATCAACTTTTTTGATAGTCAAAACATTAGCCACTTGGATTTGCTACCTGAAGGAACGACGATGAATGCTGCAAGGTACATTGATATTTTGGTCCGTTTCATCAGACGTCTACCCCAGTATTCACAACAAGATTCATGATTTTTTGTTCACGACAATACTCGCCTTCACACAGCCAATATCGTCAAACAGTTCCTGGCAAAAAAAGGGGGTAGTACAAACTGAACATCCACCATACTCACCAGATCACAGCCCTCTAGACTTCTTTCTATTCCCATAACTCAAACTCGTTTTGAAAGGTAAGATATTTGACGATATTTCTGACATCCAACGAAACGTGGCGAGGCTTTTGAACTCCATCCCAAAAGAAGACTTCTTATAAAGTTTCCAGGACATGTATAGCAGATCTCAGGGGTGCATAATTATGGAATGTGACTATTTCGAAGGACAGTAAGGTAACTTTTGTTAATATTTCATTTACGTTAATGTTACAGGACTATTCAGCGAACTTAATTATCAGAGGTTGTAGATGCACTCTTGAAGTTTGTGTCTTCTCCTACGGGTGACGTATGCAACAGTAAGCGTACGTGTCATGTGACTATTCATTAGAAATGGTGGCGTCTGTAATGGACCAGTCTTTTAGTGTGTTCTTGAATTGAACAAAACAAAATCCGTAAGTGCTTTGCAACGGAATTTTTGATCACGATTCTCGGAAAACAGCCTCGAAGTCGAAAATATGTTGATCAGTGGCACGAGAAATTTAAAACTACGGGCTGTTTGTATAAAAGTAAAAGTCCTAGACGACCGACTGTATCGCACAAAAATCACCGATTGAGTTTGCGGCTTAGTAGAACTCTCTCTCTCTCTCTCTCTCTAGCCACTTATACACAAAGTCTACCTTAAAGACTTAACACTTACGATTTCTTCTAAAAGGAGTACGTAAAAGACAAAGTGTTTGTCCTTCCCTTTCCTGTTGATCTAGCAGCGGTAAAATGGCATATCACAGATGCTATCAATTAATTAGATTCAGATAGTTCAACACGCGTTTGGGTTAAAACGGATTAATAGTTCGTTGTGTGTTGTCTGACTACATAGAACACATAAAACATCTTTGATTGTCTCTAAAAAAAGGGGAGTCGGTGCTCCCTATACTGACAATGTTAAATTGAGTTTTTATATGTACCTTTATCTCAGAAACTGTTTAGTGTAAAGACTTCAAATACTGTATTAATATTAATTATATTTTTATTTTTATTTTGAAGTGAGACTTTTTAAAAATATTGTTTAGTTTCTTCATAAACATACTTTCATAAAAACATACTTTTACTGAGCATCACTATGAATTTTTTGAAAATTGTCACTTTTTGTTACGATATATACTCTATAGCCAAATATTCTGAGAATATCTCAAAAAACTCACTTTGCTATATAGAGTTATATATCACAGTAATATGCAGTAATAATTGCAGGTGCATTCATACAGTAGATTCTGAGAAATAGATACACGCAGTTTTAAAAACATTATTTTGAGAAAATTGCATTTTTAATACAAAATGTCCTTTCATTACAAAAATTATGAATTACAACACGTATTTACCCCATTTTATTAAACATTAGCATCTTCCAAATTTCTTTTAAGACTTTTTTTTCATTTCTTTCTTACTTAGATTGCCCAGAAAATTATTATATAGCTTTCTTCAGTTTTTACATAACGATATATTTTACAGAATTGACATCATTTTCCTCTAATTCTCTATCAATCTTTGAAGAATTTTCAGCTTTGACGCATTACCCACATCAAAGTTGACTATAAAGCATCATAAAAATATAATGTAAAAATGTATCAGTAAGTAAAAATATGCATTTGGGAATACATGATTATACATTTCAAAAGGTTTCTTTAGGATTTTGTATGTACACATGCAAACATAATTTCTAAAAGAATCAGAATTCAAAAATTTTTCTAAACTAGTCAAATAATTTTTAAAAGAGCAAAAAGAAATTGTTTTTATGTTCTTAAACATGAAATTTATGTATTTTTATGTATGTCACAAGCTTCTTGCTACAACAAAGGGCATTACACATTTGAGATATCTATATGTATATTTTTTATTGAGAAACTTTTGAATATTAGAGTTTAAAAACTTTTACCTGTATAATAAACAGACTCCAAAAGTAACCGCTTTCAATTTTTTTATTGTTAACATAAAATATCTTACATTGTTCTTGATTTATAGCGCATTGAAACTGTATATATCTTTATGAATCACCCTGTATATGTATTTAGGAGAAAAGAGAAACTCATTCATCAGTAAGAGTTTAGAAAATTTAAAGGCTAAGAAAATATTTTTCAAAAATCGATACTCAAGGAAAGGGAGGGAATTACGGAGGTGTAATAGATGAGAATTTCCGTTTGGCAGGCATCTTTCTTTTCTTGAGTTGAGATCCGCTAAGAACAAGTTTTGCTCAAATTGATAGTCTAGGTGGAGAAGGTGTAACGGGGGCGGAAAAGATAAATTTGCTTTTGCTTTGGAAATTCAATTTCTGTCCTTTTTTCCCAATTCAGAAATCATTGCGTCCAGCACCTGTCACCGTGAGGGGCAGGTATCGATCTATCTGTGGTTACTATCAATAAACGCTACGACTAGCAATCTTCAAAAATCCCGACTACATGATGGCGTTCGAAGACGTAAATTGGCTACAAGGTATTCGACAATGTCGTAATGACATTATCAGTTATGCCTCCAGGAATCAAGGAAAATTTTTTGTTCTCCCATAGTTGTTACCTGTTGTAAGCAATGCTCGTTTTTCCTGTAGGAACGTGCACTGTGGAAAAGTCAACATTCATTGACATTGACCTTGAAAATTTAGTTATTTGCGTACAAAATAAAAATAATTTTATGCAAAATTTCGAGGTGATTAAATGAGTTCTTTGTTAGAGGTCATCCATTTTTTTGTTGCTATATATATATATATATATATATATAAGGATAATTAAATTAAATTAAAAATTAAACTCCCTATCTAGTAATTCACTTTTATATTACCTCCTCACCTCTTCAAGTATCAAACTAATGACCCATTTATTTCTTCCGAACATATGGCCTAGCCAATAAACATGTCTAATTTCAGATCGTTATATTTAATAGCCCTATATGTCAGCATTAACTTTCAAGAGCACTCATGGATGCCGTGATCGGTGTTTTAAGTGTTTAACCACTTAAGATTATTCGGTGGTGTTCTTTCTCTCTTTGCCTCTTGCGTCAGATGATGTGTAACTTTGATTAAATAAAGACCTTGTGTTAAAAACTAAGTCTGTTTCTGACTCTAAAATCATGTCAGAAATAAAGCCGGCAGGATTCCTGAAAACGCATTTCAGAATTTAAACTTAAAAGTACTCTTAAAATCATCTTAAAATGAAAACGAATGTCAACGCGACCGTAATAAATGCTATGGAGAATTTGAAGGAACTCCGACAGCGCTATACCTTTTTGATGAAGACATCAGGTTGCCGCAATTGAAAAACATGCTCGTAACCCAGGGAAGAACACCGCTCTTTACCGCCGAAAAATATTTCTGCCTTTACTGCAGAGGCCCACCAGTTTGTCGCGAGTGAAAGAAACAACGTTCTAATGGCGAAGAAGAAAAAAAAAGAGAAACGTGAATCCCCTATTCCTGTGAAGACAGACATAATTCCTTCCGCCAGAGAAATAAAAAAAAAATCTTCGCCGGAAAGTCTACATGGTAATATTGTGAATTTGAACACCATCGAATAATAGTGAAGTACCAACATCGAAAGAAAAATAAATAAATAAAATTTTACTAGTGCAAATCACCACTGACAACAACAGCTGGATTACCGTTCACCAGGGGTTTCTGCCGCTACGAAGTGGAGGTCAGTTAAATTATATATTTCCAGTTTTATTAACATTCAAGCGACTGAGTTTTGATGAACAGATCTTTAAGAAGAAGAATACATGATACGATATGATATTTTATTTTTATAATATAGTTGTGTTAAATGAGATATTCTTTATATTTTAACGGAAAAAACAAAGTGTATAGGTTTCGTCATACAAAATTTTGAGAAATTTTAATATACTTCTCATAATTTTATCTTAAGATGTCGAATTAATTAACATTTATGATAGAAATTGGTGTTTTAAAGTTGAAAGGTATAAATTAAGTTTTTAGAAAATTGACTAAAGTACTAATACTAGTGATATTGATTTTTATAAGAAACAAAAGTAAAGTCACGTTGCATTCTTTTTTCTCCACTGAATTTTATTGTTTTGTTAATTATTTTATCCAGCAGTAACCTTATTGCATGTCATTTAAATTTTTTTCATTTTGAAATTGTGTGTTCTGATATACCGGCCATATATCAAGATTCAATATTTCTCGAAATTTTCTTCTTATCTAAATTTAAAATTAATTTAATAACTTGAAGCTTATTTTTGGATATTGTACAGTGGATAAAGGAGAATACAATCATTATAATTTTGCATATGTCTTGAAACATTAAGAGGACAAACGTATTTAGTTTGATATGTACACCTCTTATTGTTTTCTTATTAGCATCTCTGAACATCTGTGATTTGATCACTCAGATTTCTCAGAGAGATGTGTTCTAAAATAAGTAGTGTGATACAGTTTATATATTAGTGAATGTGTGAAAGAGAAAGTAAAGAATTTTCTCTATGAAACAAATACTTAGAAGGTTACGGAGAGATTCAAAATATTGTATGCGCTATTGTTAAGTTACAGTGAATATTGTGGATATTTTACATAAATACTAAAGGTGATGATAGAAGAGAGTCCACATTTCCTACTCACAATTATTTAAAGAGCTGTTTTAATCTTATAACTCTTATATTCTTTTATTCCTATATTCTTATAATTTTTATACTTTTATAGTCTTATAGTTTATAACGCATATGAAATAAAATATTGTTTATTGTGTTGAATAGTGCATATAAGTTGTTGTACACCGTTTTCATATTATTAATAATTTCATTTTATTAGTGTCTATATTTTTTTTATCTTTTTAAAAATTGTGTTTCATATATGCAAAATGTTGTGTATTACTACAATGGCGCCAGAGTAGATTTTTATACAAAAAATTAGTATTTTAATATTTGTATGGCACCATGTATTTTTATGTCTACTATCTTATTGTTTGATATGATATTATTTTCCAATATAAATTTTTTTAAAACATTATCTGCTAGCTATAATACGACTCTATTATTATGAAGGAATAGAAGGAAACGCGAGCTCTTATTCTGGATGTCTAATAGATTTGAACAAGCTAATCTTCAATTATATGTACGGAAATTCATTTTTATCAATTAATATTTTGGAAGTGTCATTACTGTGTTTGTTGTTATAGTTTCGTTTATTTTAGAGCATTTTGATTTTAGTATTCCTTTTTACTTTTTTAAATATTTCTACTGAGTGTAATATGCGTTTCCAAATGATGTTATGTATTGTTTTCTATATGTTGAAAATTGATTATATTTGTAAAGAGAGAAAAACGACGCCCTGACTTCCTTTTAAAATTGGGGGTGGGGGCAAATGTAAGGATAATTAAATTAAATTAAAAATTAAATTCCCTATCTAGTAATTTACTTTTATATTACCTCCTCACCTCTTCAAGTATCAAACTAATGACCCATTTATTTCTTCCGAACTTATGGCCTAGCCAATAAACATGTCTAATTCCAGATCGTTATATTTAATAGCCCTATATGTCAGCACTAACTTTCAAGAGCACTCATGGACGCCGGGATCGGTGTTTTAAGTGTTTAACCCACTTAAGATTATTCGGTGGCGTTCTTGTGTGTGTGTGTGTGTGTAAAAACTGGACTGAAAGAATAGAAAAGTATGTAATTTTTACCTTTACATTTATTGGTATTGAAAATGCCATTCCGCGTGCGTTTTTCAGAAACTCTGAGATATTCAGGCGGTACTGGTATGCAAGGCGGATTAAATGGTATATTTGGCAGCTCATCAAATGCCGCAGCTAGAGCAGGGAGTCGATAATACGGAAGAGATGTGGCAGAATTGTTTGTAAGCAAATAGCTCTTCCAACGTTGCTCCATCCAATTCATGTATCTTGAAGAATCTATCACAAGAATGAGAGTAAGACTTTTTTTATAAGTAGGATCTATTTAAGGTATCCGACTACGTTCGGAACCGTGATTTTGCAAAAGCGTATAAATGGATAATATTTATGATATTTAGTATCACTTAGATTAGAAAATGCATATAAAATTATTTTAAGAATAGTATTATAATAAAAAATTATTTAAGTACAATATTTTGACCAAAAATGAACATAGTATAACCCATTTTCAAAATGTTCTCCTTTTCGGAAAAATGCTACTATTATAATAATATTGTTACGTAGATCCGAGGGTTCTGGGATTTTATGCAAAACAATCACAAAGAAAATAAACAGTTCTTCAAGAGTGAGGCGAATTTATTAACAAAAATCCAATCCTTTAAATACAGGATTCAGCAGCAATATTCACAGAGTAAATCTTCGAAGGTCTTCACACCTTCAACAGCAATCAAACACAATAACCAGTGTTTAAAAATACACGTAAGTAAAGATTATTCACAAGCACAGCCGAGCTGAACGCTAGTCAAAACAATCCTCACTACTCGCTGGTTTAATCCAGACTCCTCGCCGTCCCGGCGAGCTTCTCATTTATAGGCGCGACAGAAACTTCCAGAAATATAACAGCTCGTGTCATTGAACGTGACACTAGTGGAGAGATCTACTACTTTCTAGAAGCTTCCCGAGGGTTCCGAACTCGCCAAAATGGTCGCCAACGACGCCAAATCGGTCGCCAACTTGGTCGCCAAAAATGATGCCAACTTGGCTCTACCGCCAAGATTTTGCCAAGTTCTCATTGGATCGCCATTATAACGTAAGGGGTGGCATTGCTTGTGAATGGTACAATTTTAACATGAAATAAACATAACATAGAGTAATATAAATGCATTAAACACTCAAATACAAATTATTTACACTATCTACACAAAATTCGTAACAATATTTTGTCTGTGTATAGCTCAGATCTCTTTACAGAGGCTCAACTATGATTTTTGAAAAATTCACATTATTTTCAGAGTTACAACCCATTGAAATATTTATCGGCTTTTTTTCTTAAAATTTCTCCCCTCTGTAGTCGTAAAACATGGATAAACCCACTTCTAAGTTATACATTTCAAAATTCTAGTAGGGCCTCTATACAGAAGTGTGAACTATATACAGGCGAAATATTATTATAATAAAAGCATTTTTCACAAAAGGAGAATATTTTGAAAAAAGGTTATTCTAAATTGATTTTTTGCCGAAATATTGTATTTAAATAATTTGTTTTGCCATAATGTCCTTAAAACAATTTTATACATGTATTCTAATCTAAGTGGCACTAAATATCATCAAAATTATCCATTTATGCGCTTTTTTAAAATCACGGTTCCGAACGTAGTTGGATACCTTAACCCCATCATATATAGATGATAATCGAGTATTATAGAAGTCGGGTAATATATGGAATACTCAGGCTTTAGCTCTGTTCACATGTGCTAATGCGAGAGAAAACTTTGAACTACCGAAGAAAGACTCTCAGGATGCATTGTAGTGAGAGTTCACCATTTGTTGTTACCGTACGACTCATTGCGGAACAAAGTTTGCAGGCAAGCTTTCAAACATTTTTACATACGAGTATACATGTGATTTCAGCATTGAAGTTAAGCATAATGTGCACTTAAGGAATTGTAGTCTGTAATACTATCGTCGTTTTTTAGCTGACCATGTTTTGTCTTTTAGCTTAAATTTTCATTTTTCCAAGGTGGCGTGTCGGGTATTATGGAATTCATAATCTACACTATTAAAATTCGAAGGTAAACAAACGTATCTATACGACTACACGATTAGGTGTATCTTCTCTCAAACCGCACGAAACAGAAACTCGCCGAAGGTACCAAAATTTCGGGAATGATGCGAGGAATTCGTTTTGACCATTTATATTCCGATATTCAAATTAGTTAAAAAGATTTTAATTAAAAACCTTAAAACGCATAATTATTGGAATTTTTTCGCTCCAGGTGGCGAAGTTCCCTTTTTCCGACCTTTTTCTTTTATCCCATACGTTTTTAAAATGCAATATAATTTTTTTATCAGACAAAAATTAATTGCAGAATCGGAAAGATCATTTACTTCGCCCCGATACGGTATAACTCATTTTACAAAATAATGATATTTTCTATTTTTTACGATTTTTTCTAAAATGAGTCAGATTTGATACGTTTTTATGAAAATGATTTCAAAATCGTACCGATTGCATTTTCTTTCGCGTTAATGAAATGATATTCTACACAAAAAAAGTTTATGCTCTTCTCTTTTAGAATCAGTCCTTTAAAAAATAAAATGACAAAAACTGTTTTTTTTTTTCAAAAAAATACTCAAAATTTTATTTAAATACGGAACGTCTTTATTTATAAAAATAATCTCACGAAACTTTTTTTCCGTGTGTAGAACAATATTATCCGTAATCTGTACAAAGATTGAAAAAAATTACTTAAAAATACGATTTAAAAAGAAAAAATTGTGTTTTTCGTTTTTTTCCCTTTTTGCGAGAAATATTTAAGTATTATTTTTGTTACATTTTTTGCTTAAAAATTACCGTTGTTTGCAATCGATATATGAAGTTTGAAGGCATTAACTTAAAAGTGAAGCCCGAAAAAATATTAAAACTTTAACAAATAACGCATTTTTCAATAGCCGAGGGTTTGGCGGGAAAATCTGTTTGGCGCCAAACGAGTTTTTTCTCTCTGCTCGCCTCGTCTGATGAACGGTTACACTAGTAAAGAAGATGCTCCTTTTTAAATATTGAAAATCAGCAGATTTGGTGAAACTGAATTTTTAATCCTTTTATTTTAAAGGTCTTTTCGCCCCTTGCTCCCTAAGATTTCGTGGCCCGATCGTTTAAAACGCTTCTTAAAAAACGGTTATATCCGGGTTCGAAACAACACCATCGCTTAATTTTTATGATTTTTTATGAAATGGCTAAAATTTTATTCGCGCATTTAATAACTTCGCCAGCACTTTTGTAATTGGAAAGATAATTTAGCTCGTCACGATACAGTATTTTTTTTTTACAAAACATTGATACTTTACATATTTTAAGATTTTTTTTCTAAAATGAATCAATATCGATGCGTTTATATGAAAATTATTTTTAATCTACTCATACTTTATTTTAGAGTTAGTGATTTAAAAAATAAAATGCCGAAAACTTTTTTTACGAATTTTTAAAAAATACTCAGATTTTAAATATTTAATAACTACTTATCAAATTCAAAGTGTTTATAATTTCTTCATTTATAAAAATAATTGCATGAATTGGATACGTAATTTATTTCGTCACGATACAGTATGATTTCTTTTTTTTACAAAACAACAATATCTTACATATTTTATGAATTTTTCTAAAATGAATCAATATCGATGCTTTTATATGAAAAGGGTTTTTAAAAAACTCATACTTTGATCTTTTAGAGTTAGGGATTAAAAAAATAAAATGTGTTAAAAACATTTTTTTAACAATTTTTAAAAAATGTCTACAAATAATGAAAATCCCCAGATTTGGCGAAATTAAATATCTCTTCCTTTTATTTTAAACGTCTTTTCACTTCTGTTTCTGCTAAGTTCGTGGCGTGTTCGGCAAAGGCGTTCTATTTTTCGGTTAGAGCACTTACGTTTGTCCCCGGTTCGAAACAACATCATCGCTTAATTTTTATGATTTTTTCAAAAAATACTCAAAATTTTATTCTCGTATTTAATAACTTTGCCAGCAATTTTGTAATTGGAAAGATAATTTATTTCGTCACGATGCAGTATTTTTTTTACAAAACAATGACACCTTACATATCTTAAGATTTTTTCTAAAATGAATCTATATCGATGCGTTTATATGAAAATGATTTTTAAAAAACTCATACTTTGATCTTTTATAAAGTTAGTGATTTAAAAAATAAAATACCGAAAACTTTTTTTACAAATTTTTAAAAGATACTCATATTTTAAATATTTAATAATTATTTATCAAATTCAAAGTTTTTATAACTTCATTTATAAAAATAATTGTATGAAACTTTTTTCCGTTTATCAAACATTTCAAAATTGCTCACAATTTTAATTCAACATTTAATACAGTTGTGAAATTTTGTAATTATAAAAGTTTCTACTTTTTTCAACATATAACTATTTTTAAAAAGGAGCATTTTCGTTTCCGGGGCCTAAAAAGTTGCACAGTGAGCAATGGCGTAGCTAATTATGAGTGGGCCCTGTATCAAAATTCCTTCGGGGTCCCTGTTCACGTATGAGATTCGCAGCAGTGAGACTCTTAATTACGCGTGTTGGGGCCCCTGTAGCTTGGGGGCCCTGTATCATTGATACGGCTGATACGATGGTTGCTATGACCCTGACAGTGAGTGAGTGAATATTAAAGTCCCACTGTTCACTTACTCGAGATCTCTGATAGAGAGAGAGAGGAAGGGGAATTTCCATGACAATATGCTATGCATTTAAAAATGTTCGTGCAACGCCGGGAGGAAATAAACCTGTCTGACAAAGAAAAGAAGCAAAAAAATTTCGAAACAGGGAATTTTAAATTATACACTCAGTAAAAGCCCGAGCAACGCCGTGCTAAACGGAGGAAGAGGGAGTGGAAGTCATTTTGAAAAGGAATATTAGAAGTGCTGATTTTGTCACGGAAAGGGAAAATTTATAAAAGTAGAGAACGCCCGTGCAACGCCGGGCCATGCAGCTAGTATTCCATAATATCGATGCAAAAGTAGAGTATTCCATATGACCCGAGAAAAAAAACTGGAAAAAATGAAATTAAGAAAATGAGTTTTTTGAGTGTAATATTGAAATCTAACTAATAGTTATTAATTATATTAATAGTAATGTAGCCTCATATTTAAAACTAAGGTACATTTTTTTTAGAAGTCGAATCCCTTGGAATGGAAACAAAGCATAAACACAACAGGCTATTGCATTTATAATTTACCTGCTATTGGGGTTTTGTCCTACAGTAAAAGTTCTACACAATGATTGGCCAATTGTTACAGTGGGAGAAACGATATTGGAGTGATCAACAAGAGAGTCCTATCCTGTGGAAGCGTGGAGGGTGGAATCAATAGCCAATCCCGCGCTATCGTGGGTAGGGCTGATTATCAATATTTATTCTTTCCTTCCGTGTGGAGTGTGCGAAAAATTCATTTCCACGGCTGGCATCCCAATAATCGCTTTTTTCCTCTACAGCTGTAGTGTTAAGCGCCATCGTGTGCTTCCAGCGAAGGTACATGTGTCGTCTACACATTTATCGAATCATTGGCTTAAGTAAAGACAGTCAAACAGACTGTGTGAGAAGCCGATTCTCCAGTTTGGCTGGTGTCGGTGTTCCATAAATATGCTTCTTTTAGTATGTGTCTTAGGTCTTAGTGAAGGCGCTCACCCCAAAATGTTTTGGTGGTTCACCGGTCGATCGCAATCGACTTAATGCCCATCCCTGCCTTAGGATATGTATAAAGTCATTGACCTGATCTGGCCCTGCTAATCTCCGGGGATGTGCAACAGCAACAACGCAGAAATAAATAATATACTGAAACAAAATTAAATTAACTTTAATTATGTTGTTTAAAAAAACCCTTAATGTTTTATTGGACTGAATATTTAAAAAATACTTCAAATAAAGTTTGTCTGATAAACCTACAAAAATGACAATTATATCAGAAAAAGAATACCATTTTAAAATTTAGAGTATGATAATTTTGTATTTAAGATACATACCATTCTGCACATGCCTTTTGATATTCTTTTGATGATGTATCGCCATAGTTGTTCTGTCAGAATTCACTACATTCATCTTTTTCTGTTTTCCTTACTCTTTCTTGGCAATTGGAAAAAATAAATGGCCTTGCATATTAAAAAAAACTTTATTTGAATTATAAAAGTAAGAAATTACATATATTTAAAGTTTGGAAGTATATAAAGAAATTTTAATCATTAAAAAATTATTACAGAATTATTTTATAAATTATTAAGAGTTATTTATATATTTAGTTAAATCAAGATTTTTGATTAAAAAAAGAGAGAGAGAAACGAAATGTCAAAAGATGTGTATAGCTCACTAAGATGTATAATATTTTTGTGGAAAAGGGTAAAGAAAATTTTCCAGTGTCGAATTGAGTTCGACTTTTATAACTGAAAGAAAAGGATTTCTATGGTTTTCTTATGAAGGATAAGAATAATTAGATATCGTTATATAGGAAAATGTTTATCAAAATAAAGTTGTTCTGGAAAACGTGCGATGAGATAAATATTTATCCAATGCAATAAGTGTTCGATAAAAAGTTTCAGCAATTAGTCATGTTTAATAAAGAATTTATCAAGTGAAAAGGTTTAAGCATGTATTTTATAAAAAAAAATTTAAAAAGGAAATTCAGAGGATAAAAATATTTCAATTAGTAAAAATAATGTTTTTATTATGAATTTCTTTTTTTTTATTTCTTGATTTTATTTTAATATGTGTGTCGAATAAAGGTATATTAAACCCTTAAGTGCCACCGGCGTATATATACGTTTCGCTCAACCACTGCGTTAAATATCCGGACATATATATACGTCTTTCCGAAATGTAATCCTTTCCTTTGCGCTGCTGTAAAACTATTCACAAGGCTTTATAATGCCAAAAAAATTATCTTGACAGTATTTGCAAGGGATTTGCTTATTTCAAAGAAAAATTTGCGTATTCATGCTTTTCTTTTCCACCACATACGCGCACCTGTGTGAAAAACGGTGGCACTGGGCAGCGAATCGCACAACTTTTAATAAGAAGTTAAGGGATTAAGAATATTATACAACAAATCTTAAAATAATTTAAAGAATATTTGAGAGCAAAGAAATCAGGGTTTTTTTAACATAATTCTTCTGATACATAAGCATATGAAAATATTATCATTTATACTAAAGAACTACTTGATGTTTAAGAAAATAAATATTTTTTGTTATAGAAACTCAATTTTAGTCAGTTAATTTAATATAAAAATAAACATGCATCCAACTTACCTAACAATTTCTAAGCAGTCATTCCGTCTCTGTTCTTTTGATATGACTCAATTTAAAAGCAAAATTTCACGATTTTTATTTCATCCGAGTACAGTAACGGAAACATAATTGCTTACGCTGCAAATTGTCAAAGCACTCTGTAATTTCGGTTAGAAAGAGTTAACCTGCATACATTAAAACACAGTATAATTATTTTTAACGATTTGTGAAGCTATCAAGGCATTAAAATGCATTGTGTCAATAATGCAAATCGCTTTTTTCAAACACCAGCTCAAATTTTGAACTATTTTAGACGACATTTATGGCCACTTGAAACAGATTAGCTCAATGGGGGGTTTCGTGATATATATATAATATTATAATATATGATCTCAAAATATGTGACAAATAAAATAGAACATTATAGCTACATTTGTGCGTACATTTGTATTAAAATAAAAAAACTACAATACATTAAGCTAAATATTATATGGAAGAAATTTTTAAAATTATTTTAAATTTTTGTAGACATATAGATGCACCTTTTTATGGTATAAATTTTAGATGTTATTTCATTATAACTATAGTGAATGTTTTGCTATAGATATTGAGTTCTAATTACTAGATACTTAATATAAAAAATTCTACACTAATATGAATAATTTTAAATTTATAAATTTAAAGACTGGAAAAACTAGGCTCAGTAAATATACTTTGTCTTAGCTCTGTGGTACATTATGATGGTATATGTAGCATCGATAGAAAATAACCATTAACTCTTTTGATTTTGCTGTATTGGTAAGCTAATTAGTTAGTTTATATTTTTTAGCAATTCGTATTTTAATAATTGGTAGTATCTTATAATCTGTTAGGCTCTAGTTTGTAACAGTATATACTACAGACTTGATGAACACAGTAGATAGTGACAAAAATATGAATGCAGGTCATTGTAGAGATTCTACGAGACTTTTTAATACATATAAAACTAGAGTATTCTGGAATAAGGAATACTTAAAGAATTCTAAAAAAGATTATTTGCATTGCAATAAAGTTTCAAATACCTCTAAAGCCTACAAATGTAATAGATAATTAGATAAGCTTCAAAATAGTAATTCTGGCAATAGTAAAATTCCTTTTTACAAAAGATGTGGCGACAAAAGGTGCAAAACTTGTAAAATGATCCATAATGATCAAACCAAAAAGAGGATTCTAAATTTACCTTCTGTAAAACATATAACTGTATTTACTTATTGACATGTAATAAATGCCAATTTAAATATATAGGACAGACATCTAATAAAATTAATATTAGAATTAATCAACATAGGCCAGATACTAAATACTCAATAGTATTAAAAATTCAAATAAAATAGAAATAAGACACTTTAGTACACATGGTTTTGAACATGTTTCATTCAATATTATTAAAGTTGTTCCTAATATTAAAGACAGATTATGGTGGGAAAATTACTATATTAAATATTATAATGCAGTTTATCCTTATGGACTAAATGTATTATACCAAGGAAAAAATATTCTAAATGCAATTAAACAAAATTCTCAAGAGTTTTATTACAATAATGAGATTAATATAATATCTAATAAAAGAAAAAATAGAGGGGCTAGAACTAAAAGATTGAGTAGAGACCAAAAAGTCCTTTCAGATAGTAATATAGATATTTGTAATAGCTTTGATAACAATTTTAACATAAAACACATTAAAACTTTTATGTTTGGACTCAGTAAGACAGAATTATGTATTACAGAAGATGTACTAATTTCAAATAAAATTAAAGATTGTCATGCTTTGCATATCATTAAGGACATTCATAAATTTTTGAAACATAAACATAACATAAATGTTAATGTAAATAAGGATTATCAAATAGAATACTGTACACTTTTATATATGAATAAATCATATGATAATGTTAATTTTTCTGACATATTTAAAAAACACATGTCATCTTTCCCAATACAAAACATCACTATTAAAAAAGCTTTTAAATACAATAAAAAAATAGGTAGATCAATTTTTAACTATAATGTGCCTATAAAGCAAGATAACTTAATATGTAAATGTAGTGAATTTATAAAGATTTCATTGATCAACATCACAAGCATGTTGTTACTGGTGACCTCAATATTGTAAAAGACAATAATCTTAGAAACATTATGAATAAAGGTACTGGTTTTAGATTAATGATTTCGAATAATAATAAAATTATATCAAAAATCAGTTATATAATGATATTGAGCATTTTATATACAAAATAGCTATTAAATATAGTATGCCTATAGAGGCATTCACAGAATTCAAAGGTAAAATTACAAAGCAGCTTAATAAATATAACTATGGTACAGATAATAAAATCTTTTTTAATAATATTAAAAGTCAGATTAAAAATTTACAAAATAAATTTATTATAGTTTATGTTGATAAAGTGCCAGAAAATTTTGCCTTCATATGTAAATACTATTATAATTTAATGATCAACAATTATTTCGATAATAATACAGCTTTTATTAAGTCTTCTGTTTCTGATAGAGAAATAAATAAACGTATCTTGGCTTTTCATAAACAGTTAAGAATTCAAATTAATAATATAATTTTAAATTTCCACATATATTTCTTACTCCCAAATTTCATAAAGACCCAGTTAAATTTAGGACAGTTACAAATGGTTTTAATACATATATCAGCAAAACAGGCAAAATTCTCCATGAAATATTGCATGATACAATAAATAATCTTAAATCCACAGCCATTCTTAAAAATAGTAAATAACTTATTGAACAAATGAAAGATAAAAATATTTATTCAGTCTATAGTTTAGATTTTGAAGATCTCTTTAACGTCATTAATATTGATGATTTGATTAATATACTTGTAAATTTACATAAAGATAATTTATTTAATAATGTTAATTATGATAAATTTGGTTCACTACTTAGGTTTGAACTTAAAGAGAACTATATATATCATAAAGGTAACTATTATCTGCAGATTAAAGGATTGCCACGAGGTGGCCCTGCGAGCAACTGTCTTGCCAATTTATACTTACATTATTTTGAAAGTAGTTACATTAATAATTCTAAATATATTTATCGTTATATAGATGATATAATCTTTTTTGGCAAACAAGCCAATTTTATACCTAACATTAATTTTTATCCACAATATCTTAATTTAATACAGACAAATAATAACAACAATGAAGCAAATTTTCTTGACATACATGTCAAATTAAATAATAATGTAATAGTTTCTAATATTTATGATAAAAGAGAAGAATTTAATTTCAATATTATAAAAGTTCCTCATTGGGAGAGTAATGTACATGTTTCTATATTCAGAAATATTGTTATTAATTATATACAACGTAATAAATTTCTGGTGTCAAAAAAATCCGACATTATAAATAACTATAAACATTTTACTAAATATTGCTTAAATCAGAAATACCCAATTAATTTTATTAATAGTTATATGAATAAAGCTATTCAAAATAGTTAGGATTAAAATTCTGAGATTTATAATAGTTTATTACTATAAACTTAAATATTTCATAGTTATAGTTATTTCCATAATCTAATATTAGATAAAATTACTTATTATTATTTTATTCATATTTACTCTACTATTATTAAAGTTATGCTATAATTTGCAACTCTTATTAATTTTTATTTCCATTCTTTTTATACTTTTGTTAAGTGCTACATTTCAGCCCTTCACTTGATTTAAATCTGTATTAGGGTCTAGAATCTGGCAATAACATTTATTGCACTCCGATTTAGCGCGGGCTTTGCATTTGTAAGTGCAATTTTTAGGTAAGTTACCTCTATCTTATAATGGATTTAGATATTCCTATCCATTATTTTCTATTGGTTTTTGCTCAGTGTTATTTACATAAAAGGGGGAAGGTTGGCTGGCCAAAAAACATGTTCAACTCCACTTTTATATAAAATGTTTTATATAATAGCTGTTCTAAGTCAGTAATGTTTATAACACTGCAGCATCCATTTTATAATTTTTGATCTTGATTACTCATATGTCCTTCATTGTGTGATTTTCCTAGAGTCTATGTGTTTTTTGAATGTTATTGCTTGCATGTTATCTCTTGTTAGTAGAGAATTAACCTATATATATATATATATATATATATATATATATATATATATATAGGGTGTGTGTATGAAAAGTATAATTTTCGACACATGTTTTTATAAGTTAAATTTTTAGACCGTTTTACATATTTATTTAAATTTTAAAATTAATACGAATTGAAATCTGTAGATAATAACAAATAGGATAATGAGCATATTGTCGGTTCCTAACATGATTTAGAGGAAAAACAACTCTTTTGCGTTTAATTTGAAAAGCAGTTAATTCGAAAACATGAAGTTTGGAAGGATTTTGCTTTAAGCAGTTATACATTAATTTTTGCGTTATTTTAATGGCAAACATTATTTACTTACAAAAAATTACATTTTAGGGAAAGTTTATTTGTTGGTAAAGGTAAATAAATTGCAGTGTTTGTGAAAGAATTAAACAAACGGGTTTGATAAGGAATGGAACATCCCTACTTGGCGGCATCGGTTATTTACGCTGTCAATTAAATTATCAGGCACTAATGGGAAGCAATTCCCATACATAGAACATTCCACAACCCAAATCTCAGAGGAAGTCACCTGTCTGAAAAGATACTTCTCTAGATGCTATATCAGATTAAGGTATGGCCCCAGAGCTTGATTCTCAAGATTTCATCTACAGCCTTAGTTCGGAGAGGCTGGACATTATTTTGCAGTATGAATGCATTAGGATGAATTCATTATTAATAATATCATTTAAATCAAGAATATCATCCCAATATATTTTACATCAGTCAGAGTTTCACCAAGGATTCATGAAGTCCTCTGTGATTACTCAGAGATATTCCAGCCCACACCTTGTTACGGCTCTATCTACGATCTTCTCACTAACAAGTCCTCTTCAGGAATCTTTGGTCCTTAATAACTATTTTATTAAAACACTCCCTCTGAAGAAGAGAACGTGAACATGTAAATTATGTCTACTATATAAAGTCTAGGCTTTCAAGTTTAAGAGAGAGAGATAGAGGATAGGCTGCTTGTGGAACAGTGATTAATCAAATTTATTGTGTAACGTAAATATTTAGTATTTGACTATTGTAATAATTAAGGTGACGATTTGTCACCGGAGATTGAATAGAGATTAGATAGCTAGGAAGGCAGTGTACTCGAATTGAAGTAAGTGTGTTACTGGTAATTAAAGCCTTCTCATACTTCGCGTACTTCGTTAATTGTCTACATATTGCTTTCATTAGGTACATCTCTCGGTTTTGATTGATCAAATTTGTGTTGCAAATAAACTATCGTAATATCCGGCGTATAGCACGCACCCCCATTTTTACGAAAAATGGTTGTGTACAATGCTGGTATGTTTTTAAGTCATTTATTTGAGGCATTACCACAGAATTTTGAAAAATAGTACATTTTTAGAATCAGAATTCTTCAATTTCATTAAGTATTTTCTTTCAAATAAACAATAGTGCTATCTATGTAGAAGTCTAATTTTTCTTATGCTTATCTCTTTTTTTATTTTTGAAACTATCATTCTTTTATACCCGGCGTATAACGCGCACCCCTAAATTTCGACCTCATTTTTTTGTGTTAAAAGTGCGTGTTATACGCCGGATTTTACGGTAAATAATTTTGAACATGGCTAGTCTTCCTTCCCTTTCTCACACATCTCTAGGCATGGAAGCAAGAACCTTACAACCTATAATTCCACTTCCAATATTCAACCATATTCGATTGGTAGTATCCAGTACTGCTTTCTTTCAAGACCAAAGCATGGCCCGAATGGCCGTCCTAAATTTACCGAGACTCGTTTTGAAGAGTACAGTGGCCCGTTATCGTCTGGTCCAGATAATGTTTTCTCTTGTCCGACGGAATCGGGCACTTTGGGGTCGGGTTTTAAGAGAGAAACATACATCAAGTGATTATTTTGAGTTGAGCACTTGATAACAAAGAGGTCCTTACACTGCAGTAGCACATATTGTTGTACCAGTTGTTGCTCTTTGATGAGAAATGAATTGAATCACAATAGTGTTCCACCCCTATCAAGCCAGGAAGGATAGAAAACAATCTTTTGCAGGGATTGTAAACCGGGCCAGTCTGGAACATACCTCTTGATACTGTTTTTGGATTCGTATCAATCCTAGAGTCTTTCGACCACATTGCAGGACACATTCAGATTTATTTCCCATGTGATAAGCCTGTTTTACCCTAATCCGATTGATTATCCTCTTAATGAATCACGTAAACAGCATCTCCTAAATGTGTCGAACAATACTTTAGTTCTAGCAATTTAAGATTAACAAGCATAAAAATATTCCACGCAAATTGGAAATGTAAAACACGAGGGCTGTTTTTTAAGTAAGGTCCGTTTGTTTTTAAAAAATAACGACAATATTTGGTTTCAAAAACCTTTATTTTAGGATTGTACATATTTTTGCCTGTTTTTCTACACAGTTGTCGAGTTTATTAATGTACTTGTCATACCTTAAAACTAAGTTTTGAAAACCCTCTTCAAAAAGGTCTGTCGCCTGGTCTGACAGCCAAGACTGTGTGTGAGGTACTGGAAAAGGTACCTCAAACACAGTCTTTCTTGTCACACAGATTTAACTGCTTTCATCAAATCTTCAGTGATTACAGAGGGCCGTCCTGAGCGTTCTTCATAATGGATGTTTGTTCACCCATCTTAAACTTCCTGACCCATTTGCGAACTTTGCTATCACTCATTGCTTCAGTACGATACATTTCTGTTACGTGGCGATGGATGTCTGCAGCCGACATGCTTCTCACAGTAAAAAAAAACGTATAACAGACCGTATCTCACACTTGTCTGGTGATTCAATCACCTTAAACATTTTAAAGACGCACAGCGAAGCTTACACGACTGCTACAGAGCTGAAAATGTCTCTAGTGTGTTCGCAAAGGATGCTGGTCAGGGACGCAGAGACTCCTTGCGCGTACGCGTGAACTACACGCGCCAACGAACCTTACTTAAAAAATAGCCCTCGTATATTTGCATTTTCTTCCGGCTTCTGCATGATTATTTCAGTTATTTAATAAATCGTGTTAGACAAACAGTTTATTTTTAAGGTTTTATCAAGGTTACTTCTGATCATTCAAATAATATTTATTTTTCACTTTTATTTTCATTCATGTAATGATCAGTATCAAAAAGTTGGTTGTGCCTTAACTTTTGTTGCCCATTGCATATACATGGTATGTTCAAAAAAAATATCAGAGCATATTGTTAGAAGAGCAATTAAATGAAATCAGAGATACATAGTTTTGTGCAAGTATGTAGGTTTTTCTTATGCGCAGGAACGAATTTAGAAGAAGCTGTTAGTTGTCGAGAGACTGCCGAAGACTAAGGATGGTTAAGTGACCTCCATCGGATTTTCTTGTCTGAATGTTTGATAAAAAAAATACATCAAACAATGTTTGTGCATTCACTTTTAGGAAAATCTTGGTGCTTCCTAAGGGTAAATGATTCATAAAAATTAACAACTTTCGGGATTGGAGTAATAGTTGCATCAAAAAATGCCCTTTTTATTCAAAGCATTCAAATGTCTGATAAATTTCTATTCTTGGAACTTCTTCATTCGCTATCAGAATTCAAGGTACCCATCTTTTGCGTTCTTGATTTTGTAAACTTGAAACTCATTCCAAATAAGGAATTTCCTACTTCCCGAATTCAGATATTATGTCACTATCTTCGTTGGATGTTATTCGTCGGTCAACAAGAATTAGATCACGAATTTATGAAATTTTCATTCCATTTAGGCTTTTTTTCTGTTGACGATTATGAGTCAAATTTTGAACTTCTTCACGGTCTTTTTTAAACATCTTGCGACCTCGATAAGGAGTCACCACCAAGCTAGGTATTCATTGAGTGCTAAATTTCAATATATTTGACTAACATGTTCATTCTTTAAAAGTTTAATAATTATTTTTATATATAGGCGTGGATACTTCTTGTGTTAGAGACTAAATAAATGAACGAATAAAGAATAAAATGATACCAAATGATTAACTTTATGTAATTAAAAATAAATGTTGTATCAAAATATATAATAATAATCTGCTTTTTTTTAAATAGAAGTATCATTTATAGTCGTTTTACTTTCGCAGAATTTTAATATCCTGCGAAGAGTTTTTACATTATACTTAAACAACTTGAGAAATAATAAAATCTTCAATGCCAGACCAAAAATGTCGAAGAATCTAAGCTCCGTCAATTCAGAGAGCGTGCTTTAAGTAATTTCAAATTCCAAAAACCTGAAAATCGTAATCCATTTTACTGAAATTATATGGGAAAATTAGAGATTGGGCAAATTTATTTTATAACTGGCCAATACCGAAATGTGCGCTGCAGTCGAAATATATCTGAGATTTTTTTTTTTATTATTATTATTTTAACTGTTATATTGGGACTGCTTTCTGTGGATTCGATAATATTCTTTACAGATGGTCATTTTCACGGAACTATCGATTTTCAAATTTGTAATTGGGTGCATATTCTTTTCGGATTTTGGAATAAATGTTTTACATTAAAATATTTAGTGAAAAGTTTAAGTAGATTAACTCAGCATCACGAAAGGGGTTTTTAAAGATTTTGTATTGATGACTTCTAAAATAAATACTTTAATGGACGGTTTTTAAAATTAACCGCTTACCGATATTCGAATAACTGCAATTATTTTTTTCGATGTAATAACAGAGACAAATAAACGACTAATGGCATAATTCATCGGATTTGGAAATCAGTTTAAAATCTCAAAATTATCTTAACAGTGCAAACTATATAAATGATGATTTATTCATAAATATAATTATCCTTAAGGAGTTTAATAGGTTCCTACCTTCATAAAGAAAATGTCAAATGTTTCCACTTTATGACATAAGTAGCCGTTATGTGTTTGAACTACTGGCTTCAGCCTATGCGTTTTGCGATTAAACCCTTTGAATATTTTTTATCGACATGCATTTATCACAAAAATGGAAACTGGAAAAAAATTGCCAGAGAAGTTTTTAGTCAAATAAATAGTAGTATGCATTTTTTCCCACTGTGTAGTTGGAGGATTAATTGCTTTACAAAACAGTTCCTTGAAAAGTGCTCTTTATATAATTTTCCATAAAAAGCCCATTTGCAACCAGGGTATTCCCAGCTTTCATTGTAAAACACAACAACATTGTTAAGTAACTATGCTTTGTTTATTTTTTGTTGTTTTGGGAAAAGTCACTTTCTGAATACGATCGAATTTTTTTTCTATAAGTTATTATAAAGTACGTGTGGCTTATGTTAATTTCAAGACAGCCGTTTCTCTGAAGTTAAAATTACCCTCTGTATTTTTATTTTAGTTTTAGTATCTTAGCCGGAGAACAACAAGTGTGAGGGATTTGATTTAAACCATTGTCTAGTAAAGTATGTAGGTGAAGCCTATTATGCGCCAGTTAATTTTCGGGTTATAAAGTAATCTTGCATTATACTTTTCAATACATACATTTAACAAATCAATTATATTATTACGAATTTTATGTAAAATAGTGTAAATAATCTGTATTTGGATGTGTAATGCATTTATATTACTCTATGTTATATTTAAGGTATCCGACTACGTTCGGAACAGTGATTATGCAAAAACGTGTAAATGGATAATATTTATCATATTTAGCGTCACTTAGATTGGACAATGTATATAAAATTGGGTTAAGAATAGTATTACAATAAAAAATTATTTAAGTACACTATTTTGACAAAAAATTAACTAAGAATAACCTTTTTTCCAAATGTTCTCATTTTGTAAGAAATGCTTCTATTGTATTAATATTTTGCCTGTATATAACTCAGATCTCTGTACAGAGGCTCAACTAGAATTTTTGAAGTGCATAACTCGGAAGTCGGTTTATCCATGTTTTACGAAAACAGAAGGGAGAAATTTTAAGAAAATACGCCGCTAATTATTTCAAATGGTTGTAACTCTGAAAATAATGTGAATTTTTCAAAAATCGTAGTTGAGCCTCTGTACAGAGGTCTGAGCTATATACAGGCAAAATATTAATACAATAGAAGCATTTCTTACAAAAGGAGAACATTTGAAAATAAGGTTATTCTAAGTTCATTTTTTGCCAAAATATTGTATTTAAATAATTTTTTTTGTCATAATGTCCTTAAAACAATTTCATACATGTATTCTAATCTAAGTGATACTAAATATCATGAAAATTATCCATTTATGCACTTTTTTAAAATCATGGTTCCGAACGTAGTCCTTAATTTATGTTAAATTTGTAATATTCACAAGCAACACCGTCCCTTACATTATAATGGCGATTCATTAAGAACTTGGGGAAATCTTAATGATAGAGCTAAGTTGGCATCATTTTTGGCAACCAAGTTGGTGACTTTGGTGACCATGTTGGAGACCATTTTTGGCGCGTTCGGGACCCTCTGGATTCTTCTGGAAGTTAGTGGAGAAACCCACTAATTTCACTAACACTGACGCATCCGGATCTTTCTCGAAAGATCCGCGAGGAATATAAATAGCTAGACGCTCACCAAGCTGAGTCAGTTTTATTTTAACTAGCGATTAGTAGACTTGCTTTGACCGTGATTACCGATTATCTCGGCTATGCTTGTAAATAATCTTGTACATACGTGTATTTTAGACACAGATAATTGTGTCTAAGTGCTGTGTAAAGACCTTCTGAGATATATTTTGCGAATATTGCTGCTGAATCCTGTATTTCAAGAGTTGAATTTTCTACAATAAATTCTCATCGCTCTTAAAGAACTGTGTTTTCCTTTGCGACTGATTGGTATACAATCCTCGAACCCGATCAACGTAGCAATATGTATATTAAGCAATGAAATAAAAACGTATTTATCTCAGTTTGATCTTTTTTTTTAAATTATAAAGGAAAATATAAAAGAAAAAAATATTTTTTTAAAGAAAAGTTTTAACTGTTCGGAGAAGTAAGTTTAATATATATAAAGAAACTTAACTCTTCAGTTTAGTTAACACAGAAGTAAGCATGAATATTACAGAAAATAGAGGAGAAGAAAAGAATTTTTTTTGTAAGAGTTCAAGCTTAGTATAATCACTTTGAAAATTTCGTTTCTCTTAATATTTAATCTGCGTGATTTGCTTTATTTCAGTTATGACCTTATAATGAACTTCATTTTTTTTTATTCGTATTCAATTCTTAAAGATTGTGAAGTTGCCCCCTTCGGGTGCCCTTCTCCTTGATTATCAGCGTGAGTTTGAGGTGTAGGATTAATGAAAGAACTAGAAGTTGCCCTGATCTTAATTTGTGACTTTATTAAGATCTTAAAACTTAAACATCTAACAGATTAGATAATAATAATATATGTGAGAGAATCTAAGGTGGCAAAACACACAATCTATATATATATATATATATATATATTACCGAAATAACGTAACCGGACTACTATCAATAACTAACTCGCCTAGACTCAATTCCAATACTATCACAGATCCTAATATTAAATAGTCACTCCTACCTTAATTTCGATCACCCGATCCAATCTTAATGGAAGTTGCGTCTTTACTGAAGTGCAATGGTATGCACCTTGACCTAATGGCTCTATGTCAGGAATAACTTCTGTGTTGACTGTCACTTAATCTTCCTCAAACCTCTTCACGTTTGAATCATTGATTATCATAACATTCCCCAAATTGCCACACCGCTTACTCTAACTTCTAATATTTAAAAGCTTCCTAATTTGCATCTTTTCTTCACGCTTCACTTATTGGGTTTGGTTGAAAAAGAGTTGTCATTCATTCTGGCCCCAAAGAACCCAAAGGACATGTTAATGAAAAGACGCGCGAGCCCGTCACAAGATTAATGCTCGTATTTCTCGAATTGATTAAATACTTTACTGAAATTTGCTCTGTTATATTTATTCTATTCTTAGCTGATTTATTGTATAACATTCCTTCTTCCGCGCTGTGTTTTTAATGTTAGAGCTTTCGATTAGAGCTTTATTAGAGTTGTAATATAAGATTTCGACCAAATTCTACACGCGGTACAATTCTTACGGTCACTCTACATCTCTTTACAAATTAATCAATTGTTGAGTAAAGTTGCTAAGTTTGAACTGTAGCTTATTAAATTAACATCTTCAGAATTATATGGAAATGAAAATTTACGGAATTATTAAAAAATCTGGAAGATAACAGTAAAATAACTTTTTGAATATTAATACCTATTTATTTTGCAAATCTTACCCATCAAAAAGAAATCTGTAAAGAAAATAAGAAAAAACATAACACTGCCTAGGAAAACATTGTATTTTCACTTTTAAAAATTAATTTTATATTAAGATTAATAAATTTTAGTGACAGTTTCTAATTTTAAGCCTAAAAGTAATTTTAAACACGCATTAATTTATAACCAGTAATTTTAAGCACACATTACTACGTATGCCCTTAAATTTAATGACTGATAAAATCTTTTAATTTTGTTTGAGTTTTTTTATTCGAAAAATTATGGCAAAATTTTATTATTCTAGATAAGTTAGGCACCTGGTAAAAACAGTTCAAGGCCATTGATCACCATGAAATGTGTTAAAGGAGAGAATAATCTGAAATGTCCAGAAATGTTTTTTAAAATAGGGAGAAAAAAATCGAACCACGAGAGAAAAAGTTGATTAAATAAAAAATGCACTTCGTTATTTGGAGATTATTTTAGGAAGAAAATCGTAAAATGTTCATGGTTCCAGAAAAAAGTTCACAAAATAGAAAAATTCGCTAAATAGAGGTTCCTAAAATGGAGTTCCGACTGTATTTCTTACTCTGCGACACCCTGAACCAAATGGGTACATGTGTTTGGTGCCCCACAGCTACTAGGTTGCCGACCCCTGTATTAGAATATGTAATTAATTAAAGATGTAACTTTGAAGCAAATGTAACTACAGTACAATATCTTAATAATATATTTTTCCATTTTTCATTAGTTTCTAATTTTAATAGTTCTAAAAAAAATACTTAAGAAATAGCGATTTAGAATATCAAAGATATTTCATCTAAAAATCTTGCGTGTGTCAGTAAGTGACATGAGAAAATTGTTTTCTGCTCTAGATAATGAAACTTCTCAAGTAGAAGTGTTGAATACAACTATCTCGTGCATAATAAATATAGAATTCTTAGCAACAGAAATTGAGAAACATCACGACAACCTGAAGATAGAATTTTTGTAAAGACGGATTGTTAACTGATACGTAAACTGTATCATTTGACAAGACAGAAAATGATAAATTGATCGATCAAGAGTTCATTATGGAAGAAAAACGTATTAATCCTTTGGATGAAAATATTTTACTAAACTCTTAATTTATCTCAAGTTAATACATCAAAATTTTAGCATTCTTTTTTAAACAAACTAACACATTTCTTTTTTAAAAAAATTCTTAAATAGAAAGATTTATTTTGAAATATTCTCAATATTATATTGTCTCTTCCAAATTTCTACAATTTCTTAAAAACTTTTACGTGAGTATAAATTTTTTTAATTTTATCAACTTTCAAAAAATTTAGAAAAACACTCGTTTTTTTTCTTAAAGAAAAGCACTTATCTTTTGCATATATCTATATAAAATGGGTTATATTTATTTTCAAAACAGAGGAAAGTTATCAGATGTCAAAGTTCTTTTCACTGAAAATTAGTGGACTCCAGTTTTAAAATTTGTATTCTAATAATGAAATCAATTTTATTATACCGATATTTTAGTTTCATCCCTCCATATAACTTGTGACCAATAAGCATTTGTCCAATTAATGTGGTCCATTGCCCACTGTAGTCCCTTTTGGTGCTGTTGTAAATTGAGATACGGCTTTTTTCGTGGACTTCTACCTTTTAGTCTTACATCTGCTTATCTACTCCTGATTGTTTTTGAACTGAAAGAAACACCAGCATCACTCAGATCACTTCTGATGGATGTCCATGAAATTCTTTTATCTCTGAAACATAATATTTTTGTTCTTCTGTCAGCAACAGATGTGGGGAACCTTTTTCGGCCTTTTCCTGCTTCCTTTTTTTTAAATTTGCCTCTCCTGATACTTAGACAAAACTTTCAGTCTCCAGATGTAGTCACTGAGCTACCCACCTGTTGTGTAATTTTAACATAGGAGATACCCCTTTCTCGTCACACATGTGTCCAATCTACTCTTTTATTTGATGTCATTGCTTTTTGACTAAATATCATTGTTATCCTGGCCAGGAAACAGTCCTGACCTCAATCCTAACGAAAACTTGTGGCGCCGTTTGAAAACTGTTGAAACTCATGAAATAAAAAGGAACTAATTGAGGATATAATTGTTTCCTGGCATCATGCAATAACGAAGGAAGAGCTTAAAACTATTTACAGCTTAATGAAACATCGATGCGAAGCTGTAATAAAAAATAAACGCAACCTCACTAAGCTCTGATAACTCACTGCTATCATCAATATCTACTGTATATCGGCACTTATTGTTGCATAACTTTTTTTTGTTGCAAATATTTCAATTTTAGTTTTTGTAATAAATTTAGTATTAAATTCTCTTTAAAATGATATAAAATACTTTTTATTTTGTGGAACGTAAGATATTTTATAAGAATACAAAAAAACTTAAAAAGCATAACAATTTTAAAAAGTGTCCACAATTTTGGCCACAACTGTACAATTTGAAGTGTTCGAATTGCAACGGGACCCAAGTCCCTCCTGCCCTCTTCTTGGCTTGGATTGGTTGTCATAAGAGCCAGCAGCTCTCAAGTCCTGTTGCAGTTCCTCATTGTTTAAAAACGAATGGGCCCATGGACTTGTTCTAGATGTTTCTGTCGATCAAGTGAGATAAGAAGCAAGAAGAAAAGAAATTTTGATATAATTAGTAAAAAAAATCTGTTTGAATACGCAATCCTCACATACGATATTCGAACGAGAACTCATACAAATAACACTTTAATTATCAAAACATAGCTCATTTCTTTAAACCTGATTGGAGATTTTAGAGCCAAGAATTGAATTTTCAGAGTTTGTCCAAAGGCGTATATTTTCAGAATTGTTGTATGCAACAACCAATATAAAGTATGATAACTTAAATGAAATTCATGTAATGTGACTGTTTTAGTATTTATTATTTTAAACTGTGTGTATAGAATTAAAAATAAAATAACGTTGGAAATAAACTAGTTTTCAAAATATTTTTAATAAAGTAGTTTAAGCAAAATATTTCATTTCATTTTACCATTTCTTAAGAATTTTGTCCATCGTTACAATATTTAATTATTTTGTAGTCCTTTTTTTTCAATTCCTACTATTAGCTCACTCTTTCTATATATTTATATATTTATTTATCTCGTTCAAACTTTCAATCGTTAATAAAATGATTTCTATTGATCCAATCAAATTCAAGTAAATTTTTTTAAACTTGTAGTGGAAGACATTTGATGTTAATACAGTTTTTTCAAATATTAATTAATGAATTAAATTAATTACTGGTTTTTGAGGCCAACTTAGATTCATCTCTATTGTTGTAGCAATGTAACTCTTAAAACAAAGACAAAAGTTAGCGTCCAAAACCTGTCTTTCAGCTAAACTAGCCAAACCGGGTTTGCATTGTTACAATAATGCAGACAAATCATGCTCTTTTTTTTTCAATTTCTCTGCTAATAGTTCACTCTCTCTCTCTCCCTATATATATATATATATATATATATATATATATATATATATATATATCTTTTTCAAATTTTCAAACGTTAATAAAATACTTTCTATTCATCCATTCAAAGTAGGAATTGACTTAAAAATTTTTTTTTATATTACTCGTTTTTTTATTATTTTGAAATGAAATGGGAAATTTCTGCTTTTAAAAATCTAGAAAAAATATTTGTCTCTAAAAGGCATTATAAATATTTGGCGTGCATATTTTTTGTATTTCTCTATTTTAGAAGTTCTTATTAAAGTAGAATTTTAAGTATGAAAGACTCTTAAGTATTTACGAGTATTTAACAGTTAAAGAAAATTTAATTGATCCTAAACTACGTATATAACTTATTAACTAAACTAAAATAAACATTTTTAAATATATTTAAAAAAGAAAAGGGCTTTAATTTTAAAAACGAAGTTTAAAAATGTTAAGTACTCGAACACCTGCATTTACATGGTATTGCTTGGGGGGGGGGGCCGGCTGTTAAAATTTTCCGACTTGATAACATAATCTCAGTTGGAAAGTTAATCATATTTATAAAAATAGCATTAAAAACCACAATCGTATTTCTATAAATAAATTTAATGAAAGAGTATGCAAATGACAATATTTTCTTCCTATTGTGAATGTGTTGTGGAGAGGGAGTTTGAAGACGAGGTATCAATCGGTCACTACATAAAACTGCATGCAAAGGTAACATTTTCAATAATTAGACATTGTTTGAAATATTATAAACTTGAAACACGTCTAAAAGATATAAATAAATCTATTAAAGAGAATATCGAATGACGACTGCAATAATAAATTATGAGATCGAATATATCCTCGACATAGTTGGCATACATTAAAATAAAAAGAACTATTTAAAAAGCATCCACAGGAAGAGGTAAAAATCTTTCTTCTTATCAAAAATGTCCTTGAAAAACAAAAGATTCTTATATAATGGATAATAAACGTACCATTTGATTCAAGGGAAATTGTTGAAGGTGAAAAAGTATAAAGGTATAAAAAAATTATATTAATCTTACATTCAAAAGTCCTCCAGTGTTTTTTTAAACAAGGAAGAACAACTTATAATTTTTTCCAATTAAAATAAAATTTTCAGTTAAAACTATTTTTTTTTTTTTTTGTAATTTTATTTGCATAGTAAAAAATTAATAAATTGGCACTCCAAAGTGTTTGTACACTTATAATTTTCTATAAAATTTAATGTTTTAGACTGATAAAATACAATCTATCAAAAATGTAGTTTTTTTTATAATATCTGCCACTTGTTCTTATTTAAATAATGTAATCAATTGTTAACTATTATTTTAAAAAGTTAACAATCAAAAAATTACTACATTATAGAAGCTTTTAAACACTTTAAAAAAATCTCAACATAGCTTTAAATACTGTAATTCTTTCTTCATATAGAACTTACTAGGATATTTTTAGCGTCCACAACAATTTTTAAACGTTTTGGTATGGATTTCATCATTTTTTTTTTTTTTTTTTGTAATTTCTGCCTTGATGTTCCTCTATTCTTCCATGATCATTGTTTTTACTTCACATTTTGTTTTTATATGTTATTTTTTCTTAATTTTAATTCAAATTCTCACCAAATATGTTTTACTGGGCTTAAATCAGGTGATTTAGGAGGTGTTAGCAGAATTTGAGGCCAGTTGTAGAGACACCAGAGGGGTTGGTTGAGAGCAGACTCAACTTACGCCTCTGAGGTACTCTTGGGGTCATTATCTTCTTAAAAAATAAAGTCGTCTCCATTACCCAGATTTTTATGGTATAATTTCAAATTATTCTTTAAAAATTTAAATAAAGCTCATGATTCCTTATATCATCAAAAAATACTAAACTACCTAATCCTGAAGCCGATTGACACCCCCACACACCTTCACCTCCATAAACTTCACTGCTCCAACTAAATTTAAAAGTGTTTTGATTATTCATTTTTGAATAATAATAATAAAACTATGTTTTAAAAATTGGTTTTGTTATTTAAATAAAAACAATTTGCAGATATTATAAAAAAAGTTACAATTCCGATGTATTAATGTGAAGAGCGTGCTACTGCAAGCCTCTCTAGCATCCCCCTCCCAGGTGGCTTCGAAAGGAAGCAAAGGGCGGACTCCGGCGGAAGAGGCAAGGGAAGAGACTGAGAACGCAAGAGAGAGAGAGACGCACAACGGCAGAGCAGTAACACATCTTAAAAATAACGAAAGCCATTTAGGCAAGGACGCGCGTTTAAATGTTCATTCATTAATTGTTATTCTCCATTTTATTTATTCTTGTTTTAAAAATAAACAAATTATTCTGTCAAAACCCAGTTTACGAATTCGTCCCACTAACAACATAGCATTAATTTTTATTAGCCGAAAACATTACATTTTATAGAAAATTACAAGAATACGTACACTTTTGAGTGCTACCGTAGATCAAACATTAATTTTTACTTTCAAAAATTATTATATGACGAACGTGAGACATCATTACTACGTAATAAACAAGTAATATAAAAAAAAAAAAAATTAAGTTAATTCCTACTTAGATGAACAAAGAAAAATTTTATTTCAGCTACTTTTTATTAAATAGTTACAATTAATATAAATATGTGTATAAATATGACAGAATCACACGACATTAAGTGGTATAATTAATTTATATATTCATTACCATTAATGTATCGTATTGTCATCCCAAACAATCGTGTATAAAAAATGTCAGTTCAACTGAATCCTTTAAAACGTGAGAAAAAAGCCTTTTCAAGTTTTGACACAAGTCGCCAAAAATGATGCCAACGTGGCTGTATTTGTAATTCTTTAAATAATTAGTTTTAATCAATTAATTTTTATTAATTATAATTAAATTATTGTATTGTCATCCAAAATGATCATGTATATAAAATTTCAGCTCAATGGAGTGCTTTAAAATGTATTTTATGAACGATTGAAAATTCCACCAAGATAAATAAATAAATATATAAATATATAGAGAGTGTGAGCTAATAGTAGGAATTGAAAAATGTAACTTACAACAAATCTATTTGGCACAATATTGTTGGGAAAATATAAGGTATAATGCATTTGTATTGTAAAGAATGCATTTTGTATTTGTTAAGAGAGAGAGAGAGAAGAGGCTTTTAATAACGTGGCGGTACATTTTTTGGACTCTCATATTTTCATACCAGAAATGCACATGTGAGGTACTAATTATTGTAATATGGACTTATTTAGTTACATGATATATGTACTCTTACCTGATTTGTATCAAATATCACAAGAATCATTTTCATTTACACATAAAAGTACATAACACACACTTCTAGAAATACAGTCACTTCCAAAACATACCACTCAACAGACTCACAGCTGACTAAAGAATGAACCACTGCATAAACCTATTACAAACAATTAGCTTCTGACATCTGTTGAAACTTGAGTAACTGCTAGGAGGTGACCTGTGTGGTGGTTCAAAGAATGTACTCCCTAGCATTGATTTCTGAGGCATTCAAACAAGTGTTACATTTTATGTACCACCTAGCATGAAAGAGTTTAGAAACTCAACACAATGTGACCAGTATTTATAATTCTTTTTTGTTGGTCGCACATCTGAATATAAAAAAATGTGAAAGATGTATGTTACAGTTATATATTTATATATTTTTTATCAGAAGATTTTATTAAATATTGACCATTATTACTTACTGAATGAAAAATATTTCATTAGTACACGGAAATGCAATCTCATAAAAAAAATGTTAAGATTGGATTATTTCACAAATTTTTTGATTTGAAGAAAGCCAATTTGTGACGGGCTCACGCGTCTTTTCATTAACATGTCTTTTGGGTTCTTTGGGACCAGAATTAATGGCAACTCTTTTCCAACCAAACCCAAGAAGTGAGGCGTGAAGGAAAGATGCAAATTAAGAAGCTTTTAAATATCAGATGTTAGAGTAAGCGGAGTGGCACACAATTTGGGGAATGTTAAGATAGTCTGTGATTCAATTGTGAAGTGACAGCCAACACAGAAGTTATTCCTGACATAGAGCCATTAAGGTGCATACCATTGCACTCCAGTAAAGACGCAACTTCCATTAAGATTGGATCGGTAGATCGAAATTAAGGTAGGATTGACTATTTAATATTAGGATCTGTGATAGTATTGGAATTGAGTTTAGGCGAGTTAGTTATTGATAGTGGTCTGGGTTACGTTATTTCGGTAATATATATATATATAGATTCTCTCACATATATTATTATTATATAATCTGTTAGATGTTTAAGTTTTAAAATCTTAATAAAGTCAAATTAAGATCATGACAGCTCCTAGTTTTTCATTTATTCCTACACCTCTAGCTCACGCTGATAATCAAGGAGAAGGGCACCTGAGGGGGGTAACTTCACAAATTTGAATCTATGTCAATTACAACTGGGCAAAAAAAAATGATATTAAATTATAGCAGGAAAACGAGATAAAGAGAAAATATATCTTTAGTAAACATTGAAGTAATTACTATTATTATTTTCGAAGCTACAAAACTCATGAACTTTCAATTATTCATCAAAAATTCTCTTGGCACATAGGTTAAGAAACGCTGATCTAGATACATGCTCGAAAATTATGAATATAAAAACTATTAAGTTTTATGATTATATAAAAACTACACGGAGAAAAAAGACTTACTCAAAAATGAACTCGTGTACATTCTCA
>BMAV01011513.1:206182-217577 GCA_019973955.1 Trichonephila inaurata madagascariensis | reverse complement strand
AATTATTATAAAATTTTGTTTTTAAAAAGTGCTTCAATTTTTTACTTTTTTTTATTCTGGTATTATAGATTTCTACTTGTGGTTGAAGATTTATCGTCTAATGAAGGTTTAGAAGGATCAGGATCAGCGAAGAAACAGGGTTACAATCTATCAATAGAGATTGTTCAAGAAACTCCTTTGATGCTGATGTCAAAATATTTTGCATATCGCTTAATCACAGGGTATGGTCCTTCATAAGGTGGCTGTAATGAAGTTCGGACGGAATCAATACGGACAAATACATGAGTGCATGTTGAAAGATCACGGAAAATGAAAGGTTTCTGCTTTGCATGGTGACAAGGTTATGAAACCGCCCCCTTAAGGTGACCGTTTCTTTGATTATCCGCGTGAGCTAGAGGTGTAGGGTTTACAAAAGGAACAGACATTTTTGTATTCTTAATATGACTTTATTAAGACTATTACTTAAACCTCTAACAAATTAGATAACTATAGTTAAGAGACGATGAACAAACACACAATAATAGTTATACCAAATCGTGTAACTTGGACTACTATCAATATCTAACCCGCCTAATCTCACTTCTAATAATATTACAAGTCCTAATATCAAATAGTCAATCCTACCTTAATTTGATCGTAGCTTCAATACTATGAAGAGGCGTCTGGCGCGCGTGCAATGGTATGCACCTAAACCTAATGGCTTAATCTTCAAGGTAACTTCTACTGGCTGTCAATTCACGCTTGTATCAATCGCTCACATAACATTCCCCAGATTGCCATACGACACTGAAACTTCTGTTATTTAAAAGCTATCTCATTTGCATTTCATCTTCACGTTTCGCTTCTTGGGTTTTGGTTGAAAAAGAGTTGCCATTAATCTTGGCTCCCAAAGAACCCAGAGGACATGTTAAAGAAAAGACGCTTGAGCCCGTCACAAGGTAGAACAGGGCTTAGGTCAGCGAAAGTATTACGAAGTTGTTGCACAAAAGTGGATGGAGATGCAAGTTTCGAGTCATGTAGGTAAACGTAAATTTTCTCCAAAGACAAATTCAGCTGTTGTAGCTTTCAAATCTTCTTGAATTGTAGTGCGCAGTCTATGGAGGATGGTGGGTAGAGATTGATACCAAGTCGCATCGCTACGGCACATAATGGCGGCTGCGTTTTAGATCAACAAGTAATCCAAAGTATTTAAAAATCCGCTCCTAAAATTGACCTTTTGACATCGGTGATAGTGAATGGCCATGTGAATTGGCGTCTTAACCCGAGGTCAAATTTTAAAACTTTTGAGCCATAAGTTTTGATAGTGGTTGAATTAGCAATTGAATTAGTTTTTCTGCTTGTGTTGGTGGAATGACAGATAAATCAGCGCCACGAGATATTGACGACGACTTGTTTTATTAAAGGCGATAGCTTGAGCCGGAATTACTTGCCTCGTTAAGCAACTGGGCAATTAGTTTTCCTGATTTACTTTTGATTCTTTAAAACTACATGGGCTTATGCATTTTTGAGCTTTGGCTCCAAAACGATAATGATGCCAGCACAATCGGTAGAATTTCTAGACGTCGAGCAACTTCGTGAACGATTTCGATATCTAGATTTATTATAATTCGGCGAGTAAAGTTTATGGATTTGCTGAGTGAGTGATTCAATACTTGCTTCAATGGAACTCAAACGGGAATTATTCTCACAGGAACAAGAAATTGCTTGAGACTTATCTTGCTTATTAATTATCGAAATATCTGTTGGATTGTATACCGATATTATTTTATCCGCCATTTCAGTTAAATTCGTTAGAGTGTCTTTACTGACAAAAAGAATAGCTTGAACTTGTTGCGACAACCGTTTGTACCATAATGTTTTTAGAAATTCTTCAGAAAATTTGGAACCGGCAAGATTTTTCACTGGGCGCAAAAGATCGGAAGGGCGGCGATCGCCAAGGAGTACTTTCAGTTTCGCTTCTTCAGAATCAGTGGAATGGCTTAATAAAGCAGATTTCAGAGTAATATATTTATTCTCAGTAGGAGGATTGGATAAAATATCCTCAATAAATTCTAGAATATGTTCATTTAATGCTGATAAAACACTGTTATATTTTGTTTGGTCTTGCGTAATGCTCGCAACATCAAATTCTGCTTCCAGTTGAAAAACCACAAATTTGGCTTATTTCGCCAAAACGGAGGCGGTTTAACTGCAACGCGATTAATTTGCGATGATTCTGAAGAAATGTTTTCCTGACTTTGATTTTCGCTAGTTTGATTCATGATCGCTAATACGTAGAACTTTGTGAAATCGAAAGTAATAAAAATATGATTAATTATTCACCGGATGTGGAGTTTAATTCAAAATGATTCCATTCCTTTACTTTTGAATCATCGTTTTGAACGTCTGTTAGTCACCATTTTGGCGAAGAGTAAGATGAGTTGGAGAAAGATAGTAAATTTTTCTAATGCGTGTTCAGAATGTTGTTGATTTTAGTCAAAATGATGTTACACATCTCCTAAAATAGTAAATGAACTTTAATGTTGTTTGTTACTAGATAAAATACATGAGATACATTGTAAAAACGATATTTTACAGAAAAGTAAATGATGTAGAATGATCATCAGTGTTGCCACACGACAAAAAAAGAAATTAAGATTTAATTAGTTCTCTTCAGTTCCTGCAGCCATAAGCCTTTCTTGTCAATTGACCATGATTCAAAATTACGAGGTCCATCGACAAAAGCATTCGTGTAACTAAACAGTGCAACGTTAATATTCACTCGCTAGCTCACCATAAGCATTGTCCTCATGAAATATATGCGACCTTTAATGGTACTTTGGGTTTTCTTTTCAGTAGCTAAACAAAAGAGACACTGATTACTGATTTCACAATTTTAAATGAGAATTATCATTCTTTTATCTGTTACAACAATTTTCCTTTAACTTTACCGTTAAGCCAATAAAATATTTGTGAAACGTCATTAGAAAGTACTCTGATATTCCTTCAGTTCACATTTAGCTCGCAAGTATAACTGTACTTTTACGGGATAATAGCCTTTGAGGCTCCATATCCAACAAAAACCGTAACTGTAAGTATAACTGTAATTCATTAACCGCCATACTTAACTGAAACAACAAAAATTATGTTGAGGATTGTAGAATGGGTAATTGAGAGAATTTTGCTTCTTTTTTAATTTCAGGTAGAATATAAAAGTTTATTTGTATCAGTTGATTTACAAGTTAATCATATTAGTTGTATCAAGGACTTTTCCTTCGCTGTTTATTAAATTGGCATTTACTAAACATATATTGGATTTGCCTTTATTACCAAGATGGCTTTCTCTCGAAGTAAATGTTCAAAAGCAAATTCGAATACTCGTAGCAAAGTGAATATTTATGTCTGTGAAATTTGCGAGAAAACTTTTCCTATGTATCACAATTTAGAAGCACACGAACGTATTCATTCCAATAAAAAGCCTTATGTTTGTAAGAAAGCCAGTAAAAGAAAAGAAGATTTAAAATCACACCTGCGTATTCACACGAAGGACAAACCTCCTTTTATTTGTGAAGTTTGCAATAAGTCATATCAACGTTATGGTAATCTTAATGCACATTTGCGTATTCATACCAACAAAAAGTCTTATGTTTGTGAGATTTGTAACAAAGCTCTTTCTTCAAATAAAAATTTAAGAAAGCACTTGTTTATTCATACTAATGAAAAGCCCTATGTTTGTGAAACGTGCAACAAAGCATTCTGTAGAAGTTGGAATTTAAGAGAGCATCTTCGTGTTCATACCAACGAAAAGCCTTATGTTTGTGAAATTTGCAACAGAGCATTCTCTTATATTAGTTCCTTGAAATCACATGTCAGTGTTCATTCCAACAAAAAGCCTTATGTTTGTAAATTTTGCGATAAAAAGTTTTCTCGTTACAACACTTTAAAAACACATTTGCTTATTCATACCAATGAAAAACCATATGTTTGTGAAATTTGTCAGAAAGCCTTTACCAAAAGTTGTAATTTAAAAACACATTTACGTGTTCATACCAAAGAAACACCTTATGTTTGTGAGGTGTGCAATAAGATGTTCTCGCATAACTGCTCCTTAAAAGCACATTTGCATATTCATACCAACAAAAAGCCTTAGCTTTTAAATGTTTTGGTCACTTAAGAGATATTTTATTCATGCAAAAAAAAGAGCTTATTCTTTTAGAAGTTGTAACAAAGCATTACATCACTGAAGTTAAAGAAATATCTTTGTAGTGTTTGGGACAGAATGCATTTAGAAAATTTCCAGATGGTTTGTTTGTGACAGTGATCACAATTGAAAATTCATTTGTATACCTATTAATATAGGAGTTTCATTTTTGTGAATTAATAAACAGTGTTATCTAAACTTTGTGTCAATATAGAAGATATCCAAACAATCATTTTAGAATGTGGTTGAATTCGTTAAGCTTTCTAATCTTATTTATTATGTAAGTCCTTTAAACTAATGAATATTTTTCATTCTATATGTTTTAAAGTTAGACAAGAAATTTGATTATATATACATATATATATCTTTTATTTTGTGTCATTTTTGTTCTATTCGATGTTATTGGTAATAAATTCCATGTATGGATATAAATTTGCATTACTTTTTCTATCCATAATTATTTTTCCCTATATTGATAATTTTAGAAGCTTTATCTCGATTATTTATAGAAATGAACTCTAATGTACAGTATATTACTAATTTAGAAAATATATCTGTTATAAGGTGTTGTTCTATATGCATATAATTTTTAGAAAATACTAGTCCTATAGATATGAAGATGTTATATACATAGCAGGCTTTTAAAAATGTATTAATTATATGTTTTTTACTTGCATAGCAATGAACAAAAAATATCTGTAAATATAAGCATTAAGATACTCTTTTAAAATATTCCAATGCTCTATCCATTTTTATTGTTTAATTTAAACAAAAACATTTTAATTTGATCATAGCTGTTCAATTTTTTGAACAAATCATTTTGCATTCAATTTATTAAACAAATAATTTTGTCAGAACTTTATACTGCTCATAATTTTTAAAGCTTTCTTAACCCTTTTTAAAACTTTTTTTTTGGTATTAAAAGTACATAAAAATGTTTTGGATTCCAGCAGAATCATGAAAACGAATTTTTTTTATCTTATAAAGAAGTGAGTTTTATTTTAGATATGTTTACCACCCATTGCAGTTTTTCTTATACCTCCTTCCACTTAACTTCTTTAAATTTTAAAAAAATATTATTGTAAATATTATATTATGCAAAGGTAAGAGCAAATTGCCTTATCTTGTAGTATATTCATAAATAATATGAGAAAAGTAGAGTATGTATTCAAGATTTTCTATGATATTTAGATTAGTACAGAGTATACCTATCGCATTTTAAAATAATGTTCTGTTACTACTATTGGTAAAGAATTTCTAATTAAATTTTATGAAGTAATTGATGTTACGTTTAATTCCCTACAGCCTGCTCAAGGAGTTGTTCAGAAAAAGCAGGATACAAAACTAAATTTAAAAAAACATGCATGAACCGCCTTTGTATTTATGTACAACTAAGTTAGTATATTTATACAATTTTGGAAGGCTTTTAATAAGTTATCGACAATGTGTTTCATGGTCATGGTATGATTTACACAAAATTTTTTAATTTGAGGATTTTCATAATTTTTTTTGCTGCCTGCTATGTGTATATACAATGTAAAACAGATTTTGAGCTCAAAATTTCAGAAAAAGTTAACCATTTAATTTTTTTATGGAAAAACTTGAAAACTTATGAAGTAATTTTAAAATACAAAAATTGATACTCCTTGTACAAAAATTTATGTACATATATGAAATTTATTTACAAGTATGTCAAAATATGTATAATAATAGTTGGTATGGTTTTTGCAATAACATGATTGGTATTTGTACAATGCTTCTTTTATGAATGCTTATTGAAAATTCCTTAAAAAATGTGTAAATTCTTTAATTCTTTCTTTTAAGTGTGTATTTCTTTGGTATTGAAAAGTGCATACCAACTTTTGTTCCATGTACTATTAGCAACAAGTAAAAAAAAATTCCAAGTATTAGGCACAATAGAAAAAAAGCCTTAGCATTTTAAATGAAGACAAACTAGTCATTTTATCTTTCCGAGATAAGTCAGTTTAAAGTTTTGATTTGCCATTGGGATGTGAATACAATCAAGCATAAAAGTTATCACAACTCTGTGTTTTTTAACCTTAGAGCTTTCAAAATTTGTGAGTTTGTAGAAAAGTATATAAAAAATAATTTAGGCTAAAAAATTAGATTTGATTTTTTTACCGATTTTCGCCAATTGAATTGTACTGTGTCCCCTTAACAGAGGGTACTGTGTTAGAAATATTGTTAATTCTGTGATGTAATATTTCTTCAATCAGGTGTGACATTTCTCTTGACCTTTTGGTTCTAGTATTAGGTTTGCAAAAATATTTTATTTTTTTCCACTGCTATTTCATAGCATCCATTCCTTTGTTATTGAAAAATATTTTTACTTATTATAATGTTTGGACTTTTTTTTGGAAAATTTTTAAATGTTCATAGGAAAAAAAATTGATTTTTTTAAAAATTTTATAAGCTATTTTGCTAAACTGAAAGTTAGCTGAAAATATTTATGTATTCATTGGAACAAAAAGCCTTATATTTATGACATTTCAAAATGATTTTTTTCAGCAGTGATCAATTAAAAAAACATTTGTGTATTTATTAATATAAGAGCTTCATTCTTGTGAATTAATAAACCATGCTATCTAAAATTTGGGTAAATAATAGAGATATTCATTCAATCATCGTAAAATAAATATAGCAGTGAATTTGTTATACTTAATAATCTATAAAAGTAATATATATAAATTCCATCTTTGATTATAAATGTGTGTTGCATTTTACATTTATAATAATTTTTTCTTATATTGATAATTTTTAAAGTTCTCACCTGATTGTTTTTTGGAATCAATTTTAATGTGTAAAAATTACTAATGTAGAAAAATATATTTATAGTTGCATATCATTATAGTACAAGTATATATCTATCTATCTATATATATATATATAAATTTAAGAGTATGTTATTTATGTTTATATATATTTTAAGGCATTATATATGAGAAAAGTAAGAAAATATTAGTTATATTTTTTTTTCTACACTTTAAATATAAATTAAAAAATATTTCAAAATATGAACTTTAGATAATTTTTTTAATCTTCCAATTCTCTATCCATTTTTATTGTATAATGTAAACGAAATTATTTTATTTCCATATCAGTTATGCTAGTTCATTTTTAAGACAATTATATTTTTGAAACAAATCTTGTATTTTTTTCAGAACTTAATACTCATTAATTTGAAAGCTTTTTTAAACCTTTATAAGAGAGTTTTTGTGCCTATTAATTGCACATTTAAAATATGTTTGGGATTGAGATTGAATCATAAAAAGTAAAATTATTTATAGCGTACTAGAAAAACATAATTTAATTTTAAGATCCCATTTTTCAGTGTGGGGGATGTTTACCATCAACTCTTTTAGTTACTATCTCTTATTGCATATCTATACATATAAATAAAAATGAAGTGTCTGTTTGTAATTTGAAATTAACAGCTTTTTACTAAATGCATTTAAAAGTATATATGGTACTTATATGAAAAAACCAATTTTTAAAATTTTGTCGATCTCTCTGTTTGTTCCGGCTAATCTCTGAAACGGCTGGACCAATTTTGATGAAATTTTCACTGGCAGATAGCTAATGTAATAAGGAGTAACTTTAGGCTACTTTTATTTTAGAAAAAAAAATTAGGGTTCTGCGAAAATAAAGGTAAAACCAATGAAATAGTGAACAATATCCAATTAAAATAGAGATTATTTTATTTCGCGAGCCTTCTGTCTCAACGATTTCTAGCAGTTCTATCAAACTTTTTGTTTGATTAGCTTGCTTTCACTAGCAACATTTCCCGATCATGTCCTTTGATTTTAATGATTTTACAGTCCTCACCCCATTGACAGTGTCAAAGGTCATGCGTCCCTCTCATCCCTTGCTTGCGTCTCCGGTTGTGTTCGTTTCACCCTACCTCTACTTAGACCTGTTTGAATCCTAATGATTTTGTAGTCCTCGCCCCATCGAAAGTATCAAAGGTCATGCGTCTTTCTTACCCCTTAGTCAACAAAAAAGAAACATCGATTCACAAAGTAGAGGAATAACATTATACTTATAGCATAAGTATTTCTTTGCGTGAAAAACATAACTATTAAGTTTAATTTTATCAGCTATTATATCTACAGACTTAAAATTTAGCAAACATGATTTTTTTGTTCAGCTGAGATATGTAAAAAGCTTCTTTTTTGTTTGTTTGTTTAATTTACAATTCACGTAAAATTAAGTCATTAAAAACTTCTTTATTCTTCAGTCTGTATTGTTTAGTTTTTTAATTTACCCGGGCGAGAGAAGAACAGGTATACCAGCTCTAGTATATATATATATTTTCAAAAATCTTCTTGTGTTTACTTTTTTAAAATTCGTTCTGAAAATATTTTTGCCTGCAAGAAAAGTTGTAAATTAGATATATTTTGAAATATATTCATAAATAATGTGAGAAATATAGTGTTTGTATACATGATTTTCCATGACAATTACTAAGACAGATCAACACATTGTATAATCAACAAATTTTTAAAACACATTTTGTAAGTATTACAAATATTGTATGTATAAAATTCTAAATATATTTGTGTGTGTGTTGAAGTATATAATTGGCACTAAATATAATTCTTTATGAAAGATATGGTAGGTGCTTTATTTCTGACAGAGAATTATAAAAATTATACAAAATTGAATTTAAAAATAAAACATGCAAGGACGAAAAATTGCTTGAAAAAATTGTACCAAAAATCTACGTGTGATACGGCCTTTACTTTTGTACTTATGTACCTTTAAATAAGTATATTTATATGCACATCAAATTTTGAAAGGCTTGTAAAAAGTTTTATTTAATATTTGCTTTATACTGATTAATAAAGGATACTGTGTTAAAAATATTTTTAATTCGATTATGTGCTGTTTTATTGATCAAGCGTGTCATTTCTTGTTAATCTTTTTGTTTTAATATCACATTTCCAAAAACCTTTCCTTTTCTTCCATAGCCTTGCAAAGAACATCCATTCTTATAATGTTACAGAATTTGAAGCAATAGAATAATTGAATTTTTTCAAAAAATTTTTAAATGTTCAAAAACGAAATATGTGATTTGTGTTATGTTACAAATTGTTCTGTAAAAATGAGTGAATGTTAAGATTCCTTAAATTTTATCTAAACACTTAAATTTTTTTACACACTTTATTGAGTTGTAAAAGTCATAAATGCATTAAAAAATTCTAAAATTTATTCACTGCTTTTGTACGAAAATAGAATAATGTAAATAAGCTTATTTTTTCTGAAAAAGAAAGATAAAATATGAAAATATTACCCATGTTTATTTTTAACATATGTTTTGATAGCTGTACGTAGTGTAAAGAGAAAAAGATAATGATTATATGTTGCGAAAGAAGATCATTATTCTTTTTCAGGGAACCTATTTAAGAATGAAATTTTTTAACTAAATCAATACGTAATATTATCTGAAGGATTATCTGTATCTCCTATTTTTCCATGAGGTAGGTAGCTTTTAGCACGAAAATCATTTATATATATTACCTTTGTTATGTGTATATCTAATACTCCAAAAAAGACCAGAAAATAAATTTAAATAACTGAACATATATATATAGCATTTTATAAGAGAGAAATCAATTTGAATAAAAGTTCTACTGCAAATAATGTTTTATGTAAGAGCTTCCAATACATTTTCTCTGTTTTTTTTTTTTTTTTTTTTTTTTTTTTTTTTTTTGTTAAGTTTTCAACTAAATAAATTCATAATATTTTCCTTTCAGATACCTGTTTAAATCTGAGTTGTTTGGTATGTATCTATAATTTTTTCAGTACTTACATACTATCGCAATTATGCCAACTTTCAAGATAACGCCTCAAATTGGCAACCTAGACTTGATACCTGTTGAATTGGCAACCGTATGCTTCGTTTCATATTTACCCGCTTGCTGCCATTCTTAAGCCTTACCATTCGTCGATAGGGAAAGCTGGGTAATGCAAATCTGGGATTTATCGAATTCTTAAAAAATAAGTAATTATAAAATTAAAAATAAAACAAAATGGATTAATATATATATAAAGGTTAAAGTGTAGTATAGGGGAGGGGGGAGCAATTGGCGCAGTCTTTTTTTTTTTTTTTTTTTTGCCACTAAAACCGGTCGCCAATGAATTCGATATCTCACCATGACATTTAGAAAAAAATCGCCAAATTCAAAGTGGCCTCCCCTTATACTACACTTGAACCGTTATTAAGCTATTCCGCAAATAATAATAAGCATTTTCCGTAAATAATTTTTTTTTTTAAATTTGGATCTTTTAAAATTGAACTTTTGTATGTTTATCTCTTCTCAACTTCGCGGCAAGCGATGCTGTAGTCGCAGAACTGAAGGGGATTGATGCTTGTTTGTTGTCAAGGCAATGTGTGAACTGGTTGCTTAGCAACGGATATGTTGCTTCAATAATAGAAATTGAAATTCTGTTTCTTGCTGTTGTTTAACTTGCATTTATAAAGAAAAACTATGAATAATCTTGGCTTATATGCTGAGTTATAAATTAAATAATGTGTAGAGTTGACGCTTCTACAGATGCCTAAGTTGAGATAAAAGATAAATATCTGTTTCGACTAATGCCTTGTGTCAAAAAAATTGGGATTACCTTTTACGGTAATTAAGGTTAATAACCTTTTCTTTTTAACTAGAGTAAATTACAATAGAAGCCCAGTGGTTAGTGCATCTCGCTTCCACATCACAGGTCCGAGGTTGATTCAGCCTTTCATCCCTTCATTGAGTCGATAAAATGAATACCAAGCTTGCTTGGGAACCTAACACTGTGAGTTTCGCGTTAGACTGACCACCTGATCGGAACATCTGCTCATGCACCTCAGGGCATGTGGTCGAGTATATTGAGTTGGGCACAGTAGGCCTTGGCCCTCATGGGCTGTCGTGCCAATAAGTTAAGTTAGTTTTTAGAATAACAATAACCTCCCATCAACCAGTTATCATTAACATTATTTTGAACTGTCTGAAAATTATGCGGACTTTTAATTTTTCACAAACACATAAACATATGTTTTCATGATGATATTTTTCACTTAAATTTTATTTCAATGTTTGATAAAATGCTTTATACGTTAGGTATTAAAAATACGGCTCCGTTTTACTTGTAGTGATTATAAAAATGTACTATTCATCAGAAATTATAATTTAATTCGCATTTTTTTTT
>BMAV01011513.1:146188-206082 GCA_019973955.1 Trichonephila inaurata madagascariensis | reverse complement strand
CCCCCCCCCCCCCCCCTCTTCATACAATAACAATGTATTAAATTCGATAATACGATACTCTGACGCCAAAGCTACAATACGTCTTTTACTTCTTAAGTGCCGCCAGCGTATATTAACGTCTCGTTCAGCCAGCTCATATATAAACGTCTGCGTAAATTGCTATGGACGTATGTGTACGTCCTTTCGATGTACGATCTTCTCTGTCACTGCTATCCATAAAATTATTCCGCTTTGGAATACAATAAAATGGCCTTTACATTGTTTGTGAAGGATTTACTTATTTTAGAGGATTTTCTTATTTATTCCCTTTATCCCTCCCCGCCAATACACCACATACGCTTGAATACGTGCAAAACGGTGGCATTGGGGAGCGAATTACGTAAATTTTAATCGGCAGTCAAGGTATTAATTATAAACCGTAAAAATTATACAGATAGGTGTTAAATTTTGTATATAATTTTCCGTATATATATGACAAGCCCGTAGGGTCACTGGTAATTATTAAACTTGTACTTAGTATTGTTAAATTAATTATAAAATACACATTGTGTAGAACTGAAACATTTATAAGTGTATTATATCAGCGTAAATGTTTATTATTGTGTCAGAATGTATTTTGTTTGTTTACTTTCAATAAATTAATAAATTTTTTTAATAATCTTTTGTTTTCTATTTTTCAATATGCTCGCGCCCCCCTCTAGGGTTATCACGCTCCCCTGGGGGAGTGCGCCCCATAGTTTGAGAACTGCTGTCTTAAGTCAATTTCTACTTCGAAAGAAAAACTTACTGGCGCCATCTGTTGAAAATAAATCTAACTTCGACAGGAATAACGCAAAATAAATCTAAAATTTAAAAAAAATAAAATTTAAGTAATAAATTAATGTTTAAAAAAATTATATTAACATCAAGTGGCATACACTACAATTTTTAAAAAAATGTATTTGAACTTCAGTGGATAAATAAAAAGTATTTTATTAACGAGTGAAAATTTGAAAAAGATATATATATATGTATATATATACACGTAAATATAGAGAGGGAGTGAACTAATAGTAGGAATTGAAAAAAAAGAAAGAAATTCTAAGTACTTCACCGAGAAGATAAGAAATTCGAAGTTTAAGGTTATACATATACAGCGTTTAAAAAGTAATAAAGTATTTAAAATATTTTTTCTAGTGCTATTTATATATATAATGGGAATTACATTGACTTTAAGGAAATTTTGAATCCCAAAATATCATTATATGCAACTATGTTTATTTAAAAAGAAAGAAAGAAATTTCTTTTTGTACATAAAGAAATTCTTTATTTCTACATTTTTGAAACGCAAGACGCGCTCCGCAATTTAAATTCTTCAAAGTTTTACTATGAAACAATAATTTAAAGTTGTAGCAGTTATTATTGACATATTTACCTTAGGAAAATTAAGAAACAATCAATCGAAAAGATATTCCTTAAATTATTAATCTTTAACGAAATTCGAAAGACTTAAAAAGAAAAAGCAAAATCTGAGTTATCAAACACTATTAATTTGGACCTTTTTATAACTAAATTTGAATTAATTCTTATTATACTAACATTTTGAAAGATTTATCAGCTTTAATACAGATTAGAGAGGCAGATACTATTTTTCTCACAAGGGGAGGACACAATTAAGTGAGTGAGTTTGGTGTTTTATGGCATAAGAGCCAGTTTTGGCTATACTGCGCCAAATATTCATAGGTCTGTGGTCTGGACGGGAAAAGGAGAAATTGGATGACAAGATGGAGGGTCGAAAATAGAAAAGGATCACTGGGGTACCCCAGGGTCGTGACACCTGTGTTTACCAAAGATAGTAAACCCCTTGGGAAAAGGAAAAGATCAGTAGAGAGGGTACCTCGGGATTGTGACACGTACCCACCTAAAGAAGGTCAGCCCCCTGAGGGGGAGGACACAATTAAGGAAATTCATTTGGGATCGAGACTTGGTGTAATAGTAGTACTCATTTAGGGTGTTCAACCCTCAATGTAATTCCGCTGAATGGCCAGTCAATTTGGAGAAAATAGTCTTCGAAATTCATGCTTAGCTTTTATACAATTAAGTTTTAATTTCTCCAACGACGAATTGGCTCAGTCGGTAAGACGCTTGTCTTCAATTCCGGCGGCTAGAGTTGAAATCCTGCGAAAAACTTATTCTTTCTCAATTCCTTTAATTATTTTTTAAAATTAAATAAGCTTATTTATGAAAGGCTTATTAAATATTAAATGATATTTTATGTAATTATTTTAAATTTTATAAAGTAAAAAAAAAATTAAATAAATGTATTATTTATTATTCAAATTATTTATTATTTAAATTATTAAAAATTATTTAGAAGTATTATTAATTAAAATTAATTATTTAAAAAATTATAAATTAAAAATTCATTAAAATTATTTAAAAGCATTATAAATTAAAATTAAAAAATCATTAAAATTATTAAATAATTATTAGTAATTAAAAATAATTAAGTATTAGTAATTAAAAATAATTAAGTATTAGTAATTAAAAATCATTAAAATTATTATTAAATAATTATTAGTAATTAAAAATAATTAAGTACTATTAACTAAAACAAGTAATATAAAAATTAAGTCAATTCCTACTTAGATCAACAAAGAAATTTTTATTTTAGCTACCTTTTATTAAATAGTCACAATTAATATAAATATGTATATACATATGACAGAATCCAACATTAAGGGGCAATTAATTTTTATTAATTATCATTTAAGAAGAAAAGTCAGTTCAATTTATTTTTTTCAATATTATTCATATAAAAATGAGATTTCTATTGTTTTCCCTTTCCAAAATTTAAAAAATATCTTCTGCTTCAAAAGAAAATTGGAAATTTTATTTGAAAAAAGAATTATATATGAAAAGGAGCTATTTACTGGTGTATAAAAAATATCTAATTTTTTAATTTCCGTAACAACACTAAAAAGATATTCTAGGGCTGTTATAAAATTTCTAAAGCAAAACGAGAACGAAATTGATGTAAAAAATGCATTTCATTAATGCAATCACAGTAAAACATATAATTGTATTTCGGAGCTTTTTAATGTAGCGGAAGAGAGAGAATAAAATTGAATGTTATTCACTCTTTTTGGCAATTTCAACACATTTTGAACGTTCCTTAACCCTGTAAATGAAGAGTTCCATAAAAGTCAGTGTGTGTTTATCATAATACATCAACAATTATATTACTCTTTCACTAATAAAATTTTTCAACTTCTATACTATGATTAAATATTTCTTAGTGCATATTTCGGTTGGAAGTCGATTATACCAATTTGATAGCATAAGTCAGTCACTTAACCTCTTTTTTTGCCGGGCCGTATACATATGTTATCAACTTCACGCGGGCCGTATACATATGATGGCTATTTAACGCGGGCCGCAACATAAGGATTAATAAAAGGAGGGGGGGGGGGAAAGGCTTTAATACCAAGATAACATAGAAAATTTGAAATGTGAAAATTGATCAAAATATTAAAACTCCTATTTTGCTTTTTTTAATTATTACTTTTTATATATTTTTATTTTTGTCACTGAATTTTCCCAAATTGGGAGCATTTAAGAATCACTCTTTCACAATTTCTACATCAGTAAATGGTTTCATATCATTACTAATAATGTAACAAATTTCATAGGGTGTCTTTGTTATCGCTTTGACATTACCACTGACAAAACACTTTTTTCCTGTTGTAAAGATTATTCACAAGAAAGCCTATTTATCATCTCTTGAAAGAGATCTTTGAGGAAAAGTGTCACTGAACGCTTCCTGTTTATTGGTATTTTTTAATACAGTTTCGTGACAAATCAAGCAATTATTGAACCATGATTGATTTTCACTAAAAAACAATCAACTTTCCAATCGTCTTGAAACACTCTATTTTCTTCGAATATTTTTAGCTCACAATATATGAAAGAAAGTTAAAAATTAATTCCACTCAAAAATAATCGCTACTCCACTGTTGTCTGTTATCACTAATCAGAGAGAAAAAAAATATAAATTCGCACCCATGCGACATCAACGGCAAAAAGCAAAATTGATATATTTGATTTTTTAACAAAGAATTTCCCACCAAATTTTCATATATACCATTTAGTTAGGCAAAACTAATAAGTAATTTTTATTTTTTTTAATAAATAATTTTTTAAATTACTCTTTAGACAAGATTCTTCTAACATTTCCCTTTTGTTTAGTTTATCTCAACTTTTATTTGTGAATTTATTTTCTTCTAGTAGTCATGCCTCTTTTAAATGTCTTGAAATGAAGCATTCGTTTTCTACAAGCTTAACTGTTTCTTTAACGTGACTCATCAGTTATATTTTGAGTCAATAAACATTTTTCTAATATCTATTAAAAGTAAATATATTATTTTAGCATGGAAGAAATTGGTATCACGGTCATTGAGAAGGTGAGTAAAGTTTATTTTTATGATAATTCATAAATTTTTTATTTGATCCCTTTGATGGTTGTAATGTTTGGAGTACAGATTTCTTGGGCTAATTTTGACAAAGGAACTTTCACAATGCATTAACCGGGCCAACTTAAATAATTTATAAAATTTTTTGGGGCTAGCTAAAAAATATTTCTAAGAATCTCACTCTTTTTTTTTTCTGAAAGTGAATTTTGCATTTCGAACTTTTACGCTAAAAGTATTTTTGAGAAACTGACTCGTAGGTTCATAATAGAAATCAGTTCGGGATTTATCACATAATGTAAGCTTTGCTTGAATGAAAATATTATGAATGAAATTATTATATAATGTCATAATTGTTTAACATTTTTTCATGAAAAGTAGTTTTGTTTATCAGTAAAAAAACTACATTCAAATTGTAATGGTATAAAAACAGATTTGTTTCATATTCAACAGAAACATTAATTTAGTTAAAAATCTTGGAAACAATTATGATTTTTTTTTCTGTTCTATATGCAGACGTTTTTTTTTTTTTTTTTTCCCATGCTTAGTGTTTTATATTTGCCACTTTGACAACATGCCATATTAAGTTTAATAGAATTTTTATATGTGTGACTTAATGAGTTTTAACAAATTGAATAATTTTATATGTAAGTTTTCTCATTTGGGATCCTATTTTAGTTGTTATAGCACCATTATTTATCACTGACATGGCAAGTTATTATCCTTTTATAGGATAGAAATCCAGTAAAAAAAAAAAATCAGCTACTTGTCTTGTCAAAGATGTAGACAGAAATATGATTTTACTGCATTCCTATTATAAAATCATCCAGTTTTCCTTTTTTGTTTTCATGTTTTTACTATATTTTGCCATGCCTTTTTTGTAGGATGATGTTATTGGTGATCAGCGTCCTACTGGACACATACAAGCACCATCTCCTGATGACTTTGATATTGATGATCTGTATACAAAATACAAGGTAGGAACTTGTGGTATGAAATATGGGTTTTACATATTGTACCATCAATCAATTTCTTCAAATCAAAAGTTGTTACTAAACATTAAATACATTGACAGCATTTGTCGGAGTCTTTTAAAATGACCATTTCATTTTAATTTGTCGAAATGTATCGACAGTATAATTAATATTTAAGTACCAAAATAGTTTTATTTTTTCAGTACCCTGTCTCTTATGTACTTTAAACATCAATTTTCCCTTTATCTCCTTTTCTATTGCAACAAAATATTTCATTGATTGATTCCTTTAATATAATGATGTTATTTGCATTGTAAATGATTATTTGTCATATGAAATAAGCATACTAGCACATCTGATACTTTGGAGTAGTATCACAATTAGTGTCTATATGTATTATGTAAAAAAAATTGTACTTTTTGGCTAGCTGGGTGCAAATCTTGCCAATTGAATTGTATTGCTAACTCTCAAAATATCCTCAAATAAAAAGTTTTTACTGTTAGTGGTCATTTTTTTTCTAAATTACTGTACTTATGTATTATCGCAACCTACTAGCAACATTATATGAAATGAAGCATGCGATTGCCAATTCAGTGCATGTGACATATACAAAATTCTGTTTGCCAACTTGGTGAGTTATCTTGAACTTTGGCGATTGTTTTAATAATATGTAAGTGCCTAAATTACTACTAAAAATTGCCTATTGAGATTGATAGGAAATGTTTACATTGGGCAATATTTCATCTGAGGCTTAAAGTAACTACTATACTAAAAAGTATAACAAATATTTTAAAAATTCAAGTCTAAAAGAAGATAACTTTTTATTTTAATGTGATTTCTGTTGTAATTGTAGAAATTGCAAAGGCAGTTGGAATTCTTAGAAGTACAAGAAGAATATATTAAGGATGAACAAAAGAATTTGAAGAAAGAATACTTACATGCTCAAGAGGAAGTAAAAAGAATTCAAAGTGTCCCATTGGTTATAGGGCAATTTCTTGAAGCAGTGGATCCTAATACTGGAATTGTTGGCTCAACTACAGGTATATCATTAAAATAAATTTTTCATGTATGTATTGCTTATAAGTGAGTTTTTATGTTGTCAGAGTTTAATATCCTCGTGTAAAATGTTTCAGAGTACTGTTTGAATAGTCAAGCATAGGTGATAAATTATCAAAAAATGTTACTATGCTTGTACTTCAGGCATAATGTTACCCTAAATGTTACTACTTTCAACAAAATATTGCTTATTAGAAGTTATTTCCTGTCATTTTCTGCATGATTTTTATTAGAATCAATTTTGAATATTAATAAGTAACTTATTTGTGCATATTTTATGTGTCATTACCAAAAATTTATAAATTCTATTCATTTAGTTCTAAATTTACATCTTTTAGTTTAGTACAAAACTAAAATATTATTAGATGTGATGGGAAAAACATTTTTCAGAATAGATATGTAAAAAATGTGATATTTAGTGCTAGTATGGCTTAAATTAAGTTTTCTTAATATCAGTGTTGCTTATCGTTGGGTTACTATACTGAAAATACATATCTTGAATGTAATATTAATAATTCCATATTTATGAAAAAAAAATCATGCTATTTTTCTTTTCTTGTAATTCTTTTTATTTTATGGATTAATTTTTTTACTGTGGAAAATTTCATGTGATTGCGATTAAATGTGTATTTATTCTATGTGCCTTAGTACCAATGATTGTAGATTAGATCCTAATTAAAGCCACTGCTTGATGACAAAATTTAAAAATGCCAACTTGGTGCATTTATCTTGTATAAACTGCTTTAAGCTCTCAATGTGCAAAGTATAACTCTATTAGAGATTGTTTTTCCTGGCTTTTTCCAGTCATTCTATTTCACCAGTTATTTCTAATGCTTATTTTATCGGGGATAGATTTAACAGTTGGTTCTGAATGGATTCAGCTTAATTAATGCTTTTTCATTATAAAAGGAAAGGTGTAAAAGCAGTCTATGAATATAGTTTTAATTGCATTCAAATGTGAATGGCTAAAAAACCTGATGAAAATATGTTTGTAGAAGTGAAAGTACATAATTGAAGGCTTAAAATTGCTGAGTTGGTAGAGAGCTAATGAGAATTCTCGTGATGTGCATCCCATTAAAAAAAACATCTCCGAAGTAAAATTAGTGCTGTTTCTATAATAATACAATTGATTATTATTAAATAAGTTTACTGATATATTCTTATTAATTATTTTAATTAAATCCATCGTATGTCAAAATAATCTGGTTTTGTGTTGCAATGGTTATGTGTTCAAAGAATTCATTTTTGGTACCAGGAAGAAAAAAAAATGTTATGGATTCAACTAACTTTTAACTTTTAAAGCAGGAGTGTCCAACCTGTGGCGCACCTTGAATAATTTTGCGGCTTGCGAGGTTCTTTATAACTTTACAAAATTCGACTATTTTATACAATATTTTTTGTTTTTGAGTTTATTTATTTTTTTTTAAAGAAAGTCCCATAGTTGTTATTATTTTATCATGTTGCTTCTGTTACTGCGGATCTCTTTTTTTTCTAAATTGATATTTATCAAACATAAATCATGCTCAAACTTAACGCACGAAAATCTGCAACATCAGTTAGGATACACAAATACACATGCATTGAGATCGACTTGCAAAAACTAAGTGGAAGAGTTAAGAAACAGATATCTCACTAATTAAATAACTTAAACATTATTTGATTGTTGCATTATTATTATACTATCTATGTTTGTATACATGAAAAACAATGAAAACAATAATAATATATCAGTCTGTTTTAAATTTTCACTCCAACAAATGTTTGTAATGGATCCAAATCTAATATAAAGAAAAATATTTTTATATGCAGCCCGCAGGATTGTAAAGTTCTTCCAAAGTGGCCTGTGAGGCCCTTTGGGTTGGCTACCCCTGTTTTAAAGTAATAGTAATTAGCTTTCATTTTATTACTGTCCTAGTCAATTACAATACTATAAGCATTAATATATTTTTCATGTATGATCAATGGTATTTCTACACCAAGATACAATTAAATATGTTATATCATATGTGTATTATATTTAGTATAAATTTTTTTTTTTTTTTTTAATCTCTCTACAAAAATCTAATATAGTTCTAGCTAACTGTGTCAAATGCATTATATATTTTTTAAAGAATACTGTTGATATTTGCAAATCTCTGAGTTTTCTTTTGAGTTCATTATCGAAAAAGTGTTTTAGTTCATTTAATAAGGAACATTGACTTAGTATTGTTGAAGTATTATTGCTTTTCTCAATCATATGCAATTGTCTAGTATATAAATTTGTATTTTATATTCACTTTTTCAAATATTTTTTTTTAAAAAACTAGGTTTGAAGTACATAATTATTTTTATATTATTGAACTAATATTTGGCTAAAATAGTTTTCCTTGTAGAATAAGCTACAAGTACATTATTTTTTATGTTGTGAAATTTTTTATACCTCTTTAAAGTATTTAAATCATTTGATGTATCTGCATTTTTCATTTTGTAAATAATTTAACTGAGGATCATTCAAAATGGATAAATCAAATATAAAAAATACTGATAATGTGATTATAAACATTGGTATTCATTTTTTGTACTATCATTCTTCAAAATTCTTTTATAGGCTCCAATTACTATGTTCGCATATTATCCACAATTGATAGAGAATTGTTGAAACCCAGTTCTAGTGTAGCTTTACATAAGCACAGCAATGCTTTAGTTGATGTTCTTCCTCCTGAAGCTGACAGCAGTATATCTATGTTGCGAGCAGGTATAAAAATGTTTTTATTTTTATAAGTAATTTTTCAAGGATGCAATTTATAAATTAATGTTTCCCAATCAAGGTTCACAGAAGCTTTGGGGGGAGGGAATCTACAAGAAAATATCACGGATACATAATACGAAGGGTTCGTGATAAAAATGTTGTCAATAAAAATAATCCTAATAAAAAAAAATTCCAGAAGCTGAGGTTCCAAGATGTTTGTTTTTTTTTTTTTTTAACCTTTTATAGTTGGAAAGGGATCTTTCGTTATTTAAGCTCCAATTTAGATAAGTTAGTCTGTATCAGAGGTATTTGTTTTATTGTTTTAAATAAGTGAATGGTGAAAATTGTGTGTGTTTCTTTTACTGAATGTTACTGTTCTAGTGAATGGTAAACAAAGTACAGATTAGCAGTTGTGGCACTTGAACACTTCCAAAGAACAAAATAAAAAATTATATTAATTTAGTCCTCCTTTAAATTGAGAATATTTCATTGGAATTTTTCAATTCTCTTTTAATTATCTTATGAATAAAAATAGATTAGTTTAGTTTAGATTAGTTTGCATACCCCATATTTAAAATTAGGACTCAAGGTCTGCTTGTGCAAAAAAGTTGTCAAAGCTTTATTTTATATTATCCATCTCTTATCTTCAATAAGTAAAAGGTGATTATAAAGGAAATTTCACTCTAAAAAAACTCCTTAAGAGCTCATGCATTCATTTCATGAAATGAGATAGCTGTAAATATGTTTTCCTTTTTTTTTAATGGGAAATTTTCTAGCTAAAAATAATGAAAAATTTAAAGTAATTGCCATTGACTATGCCCATCCGGTATAGTGGTTAGTGAGGCTGACTGCCGTGCTGTTGTTCCTGGGTTTGAATCCTGGAGAAGACATGGATGTTTGTAAATGTATAGTGCCTTCACGACATGGGGGAACTTAAAATAGCCGTCGAGGCGCAAGTCCTCTCGTGAGGTTGGTGGAAGGGGAAGAGAGATGGAAGGCCCCTGACCACCCCAGGGTGTTCTCCCTCAAAATTGGGATGAAACCTAGCTAAATCGTTCTGTCACATGTAAGGTGCTCAAAACTACAGCTAACGACAGGCGTCACTTAGCCCTTTACCATGATGAATTTTGTGGGCCTTGATCTGGCCTTTGCCGATCAGGTGGCATTAGTAACAACATTTAATATAAATTACTTAAATGATAGAAATTTTCAAGTATTGCCAGCAAAGTTTTCCAAAAAGAATCATTCCATTTTATTATAACATCATAATTGGTATTTATTTTGTGTTCACCTGATTGAAGTGTTAAAAAATTAAGTAATGTTCCTTTTTCTTTTTTTGACAATTTCTTCAGTTGACTTACTTTTAATGTCCATTCAATATTAAAATTATGTGATGTTTGGATTTTAATTTATAGTATTATAGTTCCTCACTTAATTTTGGTCTGCTATAAATAACTAATAAGGAAATGAATTCTTATTGTTTGTTTTGTACTAAATTTACCTAACTTTCTTTACTGTAACAATTAGTTTCAAGATGATTAGTGTATCTAATTTTGTTTTAAAAGGAAATATATGTATAATTCAACACAAACTACCAAAATATGATGTGTTTATTATTTAATATCCAGTATGTGGTGTTTACTTAAAATTTTAATCTTTTTTGTAAATCTTGAAAATGTGAACTAGTTTCTTTTTTAAATAATAATCAAAGCAGAAAGATTATCTTGAAAGTATTTGATCGAAACTTTGATGTAGTTGTATTTTTGAAGACATAATTTTAAAGAGAATATTCAATTTTTAAAATAAATTTAATATCAGTTGAGAAAAGATCAATTATAAGTTTGATAGTACAGTGTGGTTGCAGTAGTTAAGTAGTTATGGTTGCAAACTCATGATCAATGATCTGTTGGTTCAACTTCTGTTTAAATTGTTTGAAAACAGAATGTTAAGTCTTATTATTTTGCACAATTAAATTTTTGAAACAGTGGAATAATTGTAATATTTTAATGAGTTCTATCTCTTGCTTCGGTTTGTATTTTATAAATTCTTTAACATTTCAACACTAATGCTTATAAAATTTCAAGCATATATTTTCAGAATTTTTTAGTCTGTTATTTTACTGTACAGAATGTAAAAGTTCTGATAGTTTTTATTTCATTTATAAAAAAAAACAGATTTGCCTTTTCCTGACTTTTATAAATTAAACTGAAATTATTTAAAAAATAACTAAGCTCATTTTAAAGTTTGGTTTGCCTTATTTTTAATTATTGAATGTTGGTCTACTGTTGTTTGATAAAGCAGTATCAAAAAATATTTTAATCTAAAGCGTTACATGTCAGATGTGTATCATTCTACACTATTTTCATTCAAAAAGTTATAAAATTTGTGCATAATTTGGAAAATATATAATATAAACTCTGGACATCAACTTTGGGAACTTTTTGACCTTAGTGCTATATTTATTTTTTTTTAATTTACTTTTTAAAATTTATTTTTTATGGTCATAAGTGTGGATGACTGTAAGCAAATTAAAAACTTATGTAATAAATCGTATTTAAAATTAAAATCAATATTCTTTAAACTTATTCCTTTTTTTTTTTTTTATGTATTTTATTGTCCATGAAATACAACTAGTTTATTTAGAAATCTCTTCAGGAATCATTTGATTATTCTGCAAGTGTATTATTAATTTTTTTAAAATTTAATTTTGTTATCCATTTTGTGTTTTAATTAAAAGTCTGATGTTGCTGTAGTTGTAGTATTTATTTAAGATTATCTATTTTTTTTTAGATGAAAAGCCAGATGTTAAATATGCTGATATAGGAGGATTAGATATTCAGAAACAAGAGATTAGAGAAGCTGTCGAGTTACCTTTAACACATTTTGAACTTTATAAACAAATTGGAATTGATCCACCTCGTGGTGTTTTAATGTATGGACCACCTGGTTGTGGAAAAACAATGTTGGCTAAAGCAGTTGCTCATCATACAACCGGTAAATTTAATTATTTTACCTTAGCAATATGTTCCTAATTTTCTTAGAATGCATGTATTGCATTACATTTGTTTTTAGGTAAAAAAGAGGGGGGGGGGAGAAAAGAAACCCATTTAATAGTTTATAAAAACCATTAGATATTTTTAAAAAAGGCTTATATTTGACAAGATATTTAATGATTAATTTGGAAATGAATGCATAAAGTTACTCATTTGTTTTCTTATGTAAATTCAAACAGCTTGGCAAATATTAAAAGATCAAATGAATTGGATTGATGTACTAGATTATATGGAAGAGATTGTATTAATTTTTAATATTAAGGTAAATAAATTACACATCTACAGTATTTAATATTTTATTTTGCTCCGAGATTAATACTCTTAGTTTACAAATAAAAATTTTAAAGTTAATCTGAGATTAAAAAATATATTGATTTGAATTAATGTAGTAGTTTTATAGAAAAGTCTGTAAAATCAAGATTTAATACTGGGATGTTTTATCATTTCAGTCTTTAGAGATAGTTGTGATCTGTTGTTATTACTTATGCCACTTGATCGACAGTAACATCAAATCAAGGCCAGCAAAATTCATCATGACGAGGGGCTAGTTGTACACCTGTCATTAGCCATAGCCTTGAGCATCATCAGGTGACAGTGCAATTTGGCTTGGTTCCTCCCCTGTTCTGAGGGAGAACTTCCTGGGGTTGGTCAGGGGCATCCCACCTCTCTTCCCTTTCCACCAATCTTACAAGTGGACTTGTGGCTTGACTGCTATTTTAGAGTATCTCCATGTGGCAAAGGCACTATGCATTTGCAAACATCAATGCCTTTTCCGGGATTTGAACCCAGGTCCAACTGCACAGTAGCCAGTCAGCAGGTTGTGATCTAAGCTAAACTAAACTCAGTGGCTCAATAGCCCATGAGGGCCAATGCCTACTTTGCCTATCTCAGTTTTCGTGACCTTAGGCGCTGAGGTACATGTGCAGATGTTCTGGTCAGGTGGTCAGTCTGATGTGAAATCCCCAGTGCAAGCTTGGTACTCATTTATCGGTCCACTGAAGGGATGAAAGGCTGCGTCAACCTTGTCCAGCCTGGGATTTGAAGCCCAGACCTGTCGCAGGGAAACATGATACACTACCACTTAGCCATTGGGCTTATGGTTGTGATCTACATTTCTATAAATTTTCATTTATTTTTCATTGATCCTCATCATTTATCATGAAATATTTGCTGGATTATTATTATTCTGTATCAAGAATAACAAAATATTGCGAGTTCCAAAAAATTGCACTATGTGGCTTTTGAGAACTATGTGTATGTACTTGAAATTAAAAACATAATTTATGAATTAATTGCTTTTGGTCACTTATGTAGTGTTAATTCTAGAAAGTTTTTGTATGTGCCTGTTTACCTTTCTTGCCCTGTAGGTCTCAGTTAATATTCCTTGCACTTGTTAATTTATCTGTCCTCTAACAATTAGCTAAATTATTATTTTACTGTCTTAAAAATGTGTTAAAATAAAATATTTTCCATGCAATTTTTTTTTTTTATTATCTGGTAGAAATAATTTTTTTGCTTTCAAATTTTGTTTGTTAATTGGGTCCCAACTGTTCCCTTATGAAGCAGACTTGTTTTCAACGTTTGCAATCCTGTCTTTTTTAATTCTTTCTGTTTTTTCAGATTTAAAATAAATGCTTGTAGAAAAAATTAGTTTTTTTTGCGCATTGTTATATTAGGATTATGTATCATTCAAGGATTTACATTAAAATATCTCAGAATATGAAATATTTTAAGGGTGCTCCTAGATTTTTTCAAATAGTAAGACTGTGATGTTTATTTTTAAATTTTTTCAAAAGACTTTTGATTGATTTGTTATTAATAATATGAATACTTCCATTTAATTCTGTGTTAAAAAATAAGCAATTTTAATATGCATTTAAATGAATTATTTTTCTCAGTCAATTTTGTTTTCAAACTGCTTTGAAGATTTTCTTGCAGCTGTCTTTAACTATATTTAAATAAAAGACATTAATTTGGCACATTTTTCATATTTAAATGCACTTCAACATTACTATTACATCTTGACTTTGCTTTATTCTATAGGATTTTATAGATAGTAAAATATTTTATCAAAATGTTGGTAATCCTCATGTAGTCAGTTGTTACATAGGGGGTGATCTGTAAAGAATACCATGTTATGCTATTCCATATTATATGGGGGTTAAAACAATGAATGAAAGAAAGAAAGAATTAAGCTAAAAGAGTCAAAAAGTAAGAAAAGCATACTGTTATGTTTTTATAATTGCAAAGAAATACATTTATTTAAACATTTTTCATCCAAAGTGTTACATGTAAATAAGTATTAAATGTTTTCTTTGTCATCATTTCTAAGAACCGTTAACCAAGGATGTTTTCTTTTTAACAAGGTTTCTTTGGCCTTTGAATTTTTTTTCTGTATTATCTTAAGTTCTGTGCACTACTTTCTGCTAAAAATCTGTTTTAGATTGGTTGCATTTGAAAGATCTTTATAAATATCTTTAAATGGCTTCTCTTTAACTTTATGCTTTTAATGTAAAGATTATTTTTAGATTTCAAGGATACTGTATTGTATTAGGGCTTTTTCCGTATTCTCTTATCATATTAAAGCAAAACCTGTAATAGAAGTGCCGTGATATATATGAATTATCTGTGTACTTATTCTTTTGAAACTATTTTCTTTTTGTTATGAAATGTGTTCTATGCTTACTTTCCTATTATGTAATGCAAATTGATGATTAATTATGTATAGTTAAGGGGAAAGTGACATATTTAAAGAATATTAAATTTCAGTTGATTTATTTTCAATAGATTTGATATGATAAATGAATATACATGTTATAACCATATAAGCCTTTTGTATATTGGAATGTTTTTCTCTATCTTGAGATGTGTGAATAAATTAAAATCTATCTTGGGTTCTATTCTATGATAGAAGAAAATTGCCTTGAAATGTTTCATTGTGTGGATATAATCAATGTTGGAGAATCATGTTATATATATTTAATACACATTACTTTAATTTTAAACAGTGATATTTTGCCCTAATATCTATTTAGAAAATGTTAGATTGGAAGATAGAATTATTTATTTATCTATCTACTGAACTCAGCAAAAGCCATTATTATTACAACTAAATTGTTTAATGATTACTTAAGTTATTTTCATTAAATAATCTGAAATAAATACTGATCTATTTTAAATTCTATTTTTCTTCTTATATGCTGTGTACATTATGAGTGTTATAATGAAACTCTGGTTTATTTTTCTTGTAGCTGCTTTCATCAGGGTTGTTGGCTCAGAATTTGTGCAGAAATATCTTGGTGAAGGTCCAAGGATGGTGAGAGATGTTTTTAGACTTGCAAGGGAAAATGCACCTGCTATAATATTTATTGATGAAATTGATGCTATTGCTACCAAACGATTTGATGCCCAAACTGGAGGTAATTATAAGATATGAAATTTCTACATTTTCACACTTAATGTATTTTATCTTTATTAATCATTTTTGTTTCTAAAAAAAATTATTTTTAAATAAATGTGTATTTATGTTTTATTTTTGTCTTTATTATCCACTTATAGAACATAGAAATTTATGCAAGTGTCAAATGTTCTCGAATAGAATAGTAATGAATTGTTAGAAAGATATGAGTATTCAAATTATAACTGTAAATGTCTGAATATTTAATGCATATTGATAAAAGTTTTCATTTTTTGATGAAATCTTTATTTACCACCCTTTTTTTAAGTTTTAAAGAATTGCATAAAATACAAAATTAAAAAAAGTCTTGTTAAATGCTTCCCTTCTCATATTTTTTAAAGACAGTGAAGGGGGAAAAAAATTAAGGCTTTTTTGTTATGTGTGTGATATTTAATAAATTAAATATTAATGTAACTATTTAAAATACTGCAAAATTTCACATGTTTATGGATAGTTATATGATATGGCTAAAAGTTTGTACCTGTATTTATATACAAATATTGAAAAGAAATTATTACTTAGAAATATAGAAATTATTACAAATACATCTTTTTAAAAAAACCTAAATATGTATGATAAAAAATTACATAAAGTTCATATGAATTACACTAAGTATTAAAGTTTGATGAATATTATAAACTATGGTTATGTATCCTCATTTAGATTTTTAAAAAAATCAAAATTATGTTTGAAGCTAAAACTAATCTATAAGAGAGCTAAATTAAATATGCAAATTGTAATTATATTGTTAAAAATTTTTATATTTTACAATTTTTAAAATTTTTTTTGTAGCCGATCGAGAAGTTCAACGTATTTTATTAGAACTCTTAAATCAAATGGATGGTTTTGACCAAACTACAAATGTTAAGGTAAGTACTATTTGAATTAGTTATATGTCCAGTCAGTATGTTTTTTGTTCATCAAACTGTACTACTTTTAAAAAAAAAATCCTTTCTCCAAATTTAAAATTTGATAACTTTTTTATAGTTCCTGAACTCTCACAAACATTAATTGTACTTATATTATTTTTGATGACTTCTTATGACAATATTCTATCTTTAAGGGGCATTATTTTTATCAGTGTTATATTGGCAGTTTTATTACATTTTTCCTTTTTTACCTTTTTTTTTCAATTTTATATCCATAAACAAATTTTTTTTATTCCAATAGTAATTACATTTCCACTTACTCAACTGAAAATTTCAGTGCATGGAAGGCCTTCATGCAATATAGCTATGCTGGTTTTATTTTTTTAGGTGGCCTGTCTTCCCCCTTTCCCATTGTTCAGTTGTTACAATACTACAAATTAATTGAGATAAGCTTCATTTTCCATGAAATTTGCTCTTTTACAATAATTTTTAGCCTGCAACTGGTTTCAGCTGAGTTTTGTTCAAACGGTCACTGCGGACCTGTATTCGCAGCAATCAGAACGTGTACAACAGACACTGTATCAGAAGGAGCCAGCATTGGTTAATCAAAAGGGTTTACTGTTATTGCATGACAACGCGAGGCTGCATGTTGCGCGGGTGGCCAGGAGTACGATACAGCGACTTGGTTGGGAGACTTTGTGCCATCCTCCTTACTCACCTGACCTTGCACCATTAGATTACCTCCTCTTCTATTTCCTGGACAATCATCTTTGTGGTAAATCCTTCACCAATGAAGCAGATGTGCGCCAAGCTCTCATGGACTTCTTTGCCTTAAACACCCCCTGAGTTTTACCGCAAGGGAATTGAACAACTAGAGACACATTGGCAGAAGGTGTTGGATGCTGATGGTGATTACTTCGAGGACTAACAATAGACTACGCTGTTTGTATGTCATGTTCTTTTGGCTCATTAAAATGGCAAGAACTTTTTTGTTTACCTTCTATTAAGCTGCATCTTTGAGCAGAGATATGGGAAGGAAAAAAAAATGCATCCTTACAAAACTAGTACAATTTTTCAAGGATAATTATTGGCTACTGGTGTGAGTGTTGATTCACTGAGAGTATGATGAAGGCTTTTTAAAGCAGGAACATTTATCCAAAAACAGTTAACACCTACAAGGAAGGGGAAATATTTGTACTTGGCCAGGAAATATCGATTCTGGACTGCAAAAGATTGGAATAAGGTTGTATTTGGTGATACAATTTTGTGGAGCATTATAGAGAGATATGCAAAATGCTCAACCAAATGAAAAAAGATGGAGCATGTTCTAAAGGTTTGGTTTCTTAATGACAGCATCTAAGATTTATGTTCTAAATTGGTGGAATCCATATTGAAACATGTACAGGATATTATTAAAACTGGAGGAGGGCATGTTTTCTTATAAAATTGCTATTTCATATATATAAGTGAAATACTAATTAAACTACATAGTTGTTTGTCCCAATATGATATATTGCACAATAACATTTGTGTAATTTAAATGCCAATAATATTCCATGTATGCAATGCAATGCAATATATATATATTGCATGGAACGATTTTCTATAGGCTTGCAAAGTTATCAAGTATAAAACTTTTGAGAAATGCTCACAGGTTTGCCACTATTTTGTTAAAATAGAACTTTATCTGTCTATTCTAATAAGGACTTATATTATTGTAAAATGCATATACATCTTACCAAATAAGTTTTTGTATTTTTTATGTTATTTATATAAATGCCAGACATTTAGCCACTAAGCCTTTAGTCTTGAGATCTTGCTTCCCTGTACTTAAGAATGATAGAATTTAAAGCTTATAGTGCAGTGCATTCATCAATATACTCCCTATCCATGGACTATCCAGAGTTTAGAAAAACTACAGACTGAAGAGTCATTAAGTCAAATTTTAAAAAGATCAGCATTCAAATAATCATGCCCAGTCAAAAGACGAAGTAACACCACAGTTACAGGGTGTAGAAAATCTGGAATTACTGGCTTCGAACTAGTGAGACACTGACATACTTTTTCCTTGGTTTCATTTGATGTGTAGGAGCCAAACCTCCTATTAAATTCTAATTTAATTAGGAGTTTTTTGGAATTAAAAGTCATATGTTTTTTTGTGGTTTGTCGAATAATTGTTCCCTTCTTTGCCAGGAAATCAGGTCTTTCATTTCCCTTGATGGCACAATGAGCAGAAATCCACTTCAAGACAGTTGAGTCAGCCAGTGTTGGGAATCTTTCTACATTTATAAATTCATTCAGAAGTGCAAACTTTGTTGGAGATAGCCTGCAAAGCAGTTTTGCTATCAGACAAAATAACAGCCTGATAAAAAATGATAGCATCTCTTCCCATAGCTTTATAGTATACAAAATGGTTATAATAGATTCCTGCACCAGCTCCAGTACTTCGCCCAATCATGGACCTATCAGTGTAAACGGGGGTTCAGAGGTTACTGGGATATCTTCTCTTTTATCTATTGTTTATCTTTTGGAAAGTTAAAGATATTTCTAAAAAGCATCATATTAATATACATCACTTAACACATTATAAGATTCTCTAATTCAATCTGCAATTCATATTCCAGTTATTGTTATTATTTTATTTTGAAAAAATTAGGAAAGTTATGACTGTAAATCACAAAAATCTTTAAACATATTATATAGTAATATTTGAAGTAAAAATTTTTTTCTCTTTATATTTTTTTATAAAAATGTGTAATGTTGCACATCGTTTAAACATTTCAAGATTAGCTTAAAAACACAAGACATGTGCACTTCCTTTATATATTCTTTCTTATGTTCTTTTTTTTTATAGGTTATTATGGCAACAAATAGAGCTGATACACTGGACCCTGCCCTGTTGAGGCCTGGTCGTTTAGATCGTAAAATTGAATTCCCATTGCCTGATCGACGTCAAAAGCGTTTAATTTTCTCCACAATTACAACTAGGATGAATTTGAGTGATGAAGTTGATTTAGAAGACTATGTTGCTCGTCCTGACAGAATATCTGGTGCTGATATTAATGCAATTTGCCAAGAGGTAAGAAGTTAAAAATTATGATTTAAAATAAAAGGTTAATTCCAAGTGAAGGGAAATATTATTTCCACAAAATCTGGCGTATAACCCACATATCTCTACTTTCAAGCTTAATTTTTTAATTTTTAGGTATATTCACTGTGTAACGCTCACCCGCTTTTTTACAAAGAAAACTGAAATATTAATATACATTGCTCTTATGTTTTGAAGTCATTTATTCAAAGTACTATTTCAGAATTTTGAAAAAATAGTATACTTCTAGAGCTACAACTCTTTTAGTACTTGAGGCAAGTTGTTTCATTTAAATAAACAATATTTCGATACATTTAACAGTAAATTTTTTGTTATGCTCACTTCTTTTGTTATTTTTAAAGCTATCATTTTTATACCCAGTGCACCCTTAAGTTTCGATCTTATTTTTGTGTTAAAAGTGCATTATGCATCGAATTTTACGGTACGTAATTGTATTAAAACAAAATTCATGACACTTTTTGTTAAGTAAATTAATCTTTTTTTTTAAAGGAATTAGGAAGATATGAGTAATTATTGTTTTAGTTTATTTGGTGCTTGAATGACTTGTAAAATTGGTATTTCACTATGAATATATCATAAATCTCTACATAGTCCTTAATTCTGTTTTATTATAACAGTAGAAAATGTACATTCTGTTTTATATTATGTATGTATATCATACTGTTCAGTTGTTTCTCAATTTTTTTCTAGGCAAACAATGTTTATTTTTTTTACTAAATTTTTGTAACTTCATTCTTTATTGCATTAGTTACAATAATTAATTTATTTGAAGAAAAGCATTAACCGGTGAAATGATCTCAAAAGAAGTGACCTTAACCTATTTTCCAATAAAATAAAAAGGGTCAATGATGAAACAAGTGAGAATAATCTGTAAATTTTAATTAAACTGATCATATTTACTTTTATTTTCTTTAAAGTTGTTTAAGTATAGTTTTTTAAAATTAAGTTTTTGAGTCTTGGATACGAGAGTACATTTAGCTGAGGTCACTAAAGTGGTGGTCTGTGAGAAAATTTCGCTGGTCCCCAGAACAATGTGTGGAATATATTTTCTCATCATGTTAAATTATGTTTTAAGATGCATTGAAACATAATTCAATTCATTATAATATGTAAAAAGTTGTAAAAACGTTACTTCACATAGAATAACGCCATTTCATTGGAATGTATAATGCTAAAAGTTTGAAATACTTATACCATTTTTTGTTTTGTTTTCAGTTTTTATTTTTATTTTATTATGGTTTATTAGTAAAGCTTTCATATAATTTGCTTACAATTAATAGTTCCATTTTATTAACAAGGTACATTTTATGTGTTCTTTGATCACATCTTTTTTTTAAATAAATATATTTAACACAAAAATTCCTATTAGTGATCACAGGATTTAAATTATGAATTTACTGTCCATGAGGTTGCTGCTCAGGTACAGGAAATTAAAATTTCTTAGTGTTCTGCAAACTGAATGGGTCTGTTAATTTCATCCTTGTATTTTATTTCTCCAGTAAATTTAGAAATAGATATATCTTGTCCCTTCCAGTGTTGAGTTTGGATTGCCATCAGAAATGTATTGTGTATGAAATGTCTCAATCAAGCATACCTAAAATTATTCCAAAAGTTACGAACATTTTAATACCAAAATCAATAATTGTTCCCTTATATTTTTCAATGTTAATTACAATTTTATAATGATAAATGATTTTTTTTTTTTTAATTTCAGGCTGGAATGCATGCTGTTAGAGAAAATCGATATGTTGTTCTTGCTAAAGACTTTGAAAAAGGATATAAGAACAATATTAAAAAAGATGAATCTGAACACGAGTTTTATAAATAATGTATTTTTTTTCTTATGCTTCATATTTTATGTTCTATCAGTTTTGTTATAACCTAAAAATAAAAGTTTTATCAAAAAAAGTGCAAGCTGAAAATTCTTCTGATTTTAAATGATTCATTTGTAACAGTCTTTTCTGCAGCTAATATCTTGCTCTTTTAAAAATAATAGTATATAATAAAAACTGTAATTGTGAGGTTGTTTTTACAGTATAATAATTTTTTAAAGCTGTTTTTTTTATGTTATTGAAATTTTAAACGTTTGTATTTTTTGATATTCCATAGGACAAACATGTAGTTAAAAAATATGAAATAAAATTGTATTATCTTTAAATTCTTGAGAGAAAAAAAACACCTGTAAAATATATAATTTTTTGGGAACGTAGCTAATACTAATGCTTACATTGTAGTGATATGCAGAATAAATTTAATTCTAAAAATTAATATATATTATAAAGAGAGCAGTTATATATTAAAATAAAATATATATTAAATATAATGAATAAATAAAAGAAATGTATCCAAGAAAATGATTAAAATTACTCTGAAATAAATGTAATTAAATTTTTTGTTCGTTTTGTATTAGCAAAAGATTATTTATGTAAAAAATCTATTGATTTTTGTCCCCCCCCCCACACATATTTTAATAGGATTTAAGATATACAGAAATTACGTATAAAGGCAAATATTAATTGCTGGAGATATGTGGAGGAAAAAAAAACCCTTTAAAAAGTATGTATATATATAATCAACAAGTATGTTTTATTCCTGAAAATTTTGGAAAAGGTTTTTCAAAATAAATATACTGGTGTTACTTTCAAAATGATTGTTGAGAAGGAACATTTTATCTGTTTTTCACCTGTTTCATGATCATTGAGAGGTAGTTAATTAATTCTAAATCAACCCAGAGAATAGTTATTCTTATCTCTGGTGAATCTTAAAATATATTGAATCAAAATTACAATTTGTTGTGGTGGTTGTGTTTTAAACAAATACTACATTTTTTTTTCTTCAAATGAATGAAATACTGTAAATTGATTTTATTTTCTAATGTGTTCTGTTCATGTGATTTGGCAGAAAATGTATGAAATACTGTAAATTGAGCTTATTATTTTTTTTCTTTCTAATGTGTTGTTCTGTTTATGTGATTGGGAAGAAAAAGGAGTGTGCTCGCTCTGTATCTTTTCAGGCAAGAGAGAAATATGTATTTTTCCTTTGTAACATCAATGATGATTTAAAATTCATTATGTGCCTATCTATTGAAAGAGGCAAAAACTCTTTTTCATTTTTACATAAGCATCCTCCCACTGATCTAAGGAAACAATACTTTCATCATTTTATAATTTAAATACTCCCAACATTTTAAGACAGCTTTTAAACAAAGGCTTTCCTTCGTAAGTTATGCCATAATTATCTAAATAAATTTTAGTATTGCCGCAAAGAGGTTTTTAAAATTCTTATTTAGGGTTGTTGGCTATGTCAACAGATGGTGGTTTCAGGTTTAATTCTAAAATAAATAAATGCATTTTGTTGAAAAAGGCTGTTGCCTGGATGATTGTAATTTTTATGTTACAATACTAAGCACTATCTTTGTCATATATCTTTTGTTTCCATACTTCAGTGGCCTTCAGACTTTATTGAATCATTTATTAGGAGTTTTGGGAAACCCTATCGTACACTTAAAAGAATATATCTTAAAAAAATAAATAAAGTAGATCAACATTTTTTATGTATAAATAATTACATTTTAAGCTAAACAGTTTTAGCTTAAAATTTATGTAATTTAGTAGTTAAATAATATTTCATGCTCCAGGTGCCCCCTTTCCTTGCATATGTTTTGACAGAAATATTTTTACGTATATATATGCCTGCATTTTTTTTTTAACAAATGGCAAAGTCTAGTTTTGTTGAAGTTGTCTGCAGTCGCATTTCATATTCTGCATTTTATTTGAATCTATATTTTGTTTTTGTTGCCACATAGTTTAAAATACTTTTCACAAAATTATTTGTTCTGAAAGACATTTAAATACTCCGGCTGGGTGGCATAGTTGGTTAAGTGGTAGCCTTCTGCCCCAAGTTTGGGGGGAGGGGGTCGACCCCAACTCAAGTTGGTGGATTTTTTATAATGCAAAAAAATCGGCAGCATCCATGTGTGATTATGTGGCCTATTAAAGATTCCTTGAATACCTGTTTGACTTAGATGCTAATTAAATGTGAATTAGATTTGTGTAGAAATTCGGTGTTCAATTCCTAGTAAAGTATCGCATTGTCAGAGCTGGGGGGCCCCCCCCCCCCCTCTGGGGAAGAAACTGGGTGTCAAAGTGACATTATGGAAATTAGTATCCATCTATATAGTGCCACACTAAAAAGTGATAACAGTTCTCAGGGAATGATTTTGGTCTTCAATTTTAATTACCAATCCGCAGCTTCATTTGAAAGAAAAAACATTTAATTGTTTATAATTGTGTGAAACACAAGCTTTCTTTGATTCATTATGGTATTCGAAAGAATTTTTTATTCAACCATGCTTAGTTTTCTCTCCTGGAAAATTATATTTTTTAACTGAAAAATTGTGTTCCATCATATACGTTTGAACACTGTCCTTTCAATTCAGTTCATTTTCATTTAAACAACTGCAGTATAGATAAATAGAGATGGACTTATTTAGCAGATTAAAAAAAAATTTTTTTATACTATTCTATTTTCCACTGTTACCATTTTGAAAAATATGTTATGGAAAATAATTTGAACCGACGTGTTGCCATTTAACAAAATGAAAGTTTGATAGTATAGAGTTTTGTTTTTAGAAATAACATTCCTCTACAACAGGCTTGTCAAACTTGTATGATATTACAGGTCACATAATTCATCTTTTATTAAGTTGGGAGCCGCATGTTTTCAATGCTCAAAAAATTAATAAAATACGGTCATTAGAATGATAAAACTAAACTCAATGGCGCAACAGCCCATGAGGGCCAAGGCCCACTGTGCCCATCTCAGTATACGTAACCTTAGGTGCATGAACAGATGTTCCGGTCAGATGGTCAATCTGACGCAGTTTGAATGATAATAATATTTATTAATTAGACTCAATGTCAAATGCAATACATTTTATAATATACACGCACAGTCGTTTCGTAAGCTGTGTTAGTTTTGCGATCAAGATACAATGTTTTGTATTTTTTAAAAGAAAACAAAATAGTTATAAGAAATACTATTTAATACTTTTTCGAAGATATTTGGCCTTGTTACAAAATTCAGTTGAATATATTTAGCTCATGAAATTTTTATAATTGATAATAAATGTTGATAGGGGTTAATCTTGACCTTTCTGAATTGTTAAAGAAAATAGTTTCTCACACATAATTCAGTGCTACCAAACATATTCATTGTATGTGTAACCAACATTTTGGAAAAGCGATCTGCACATAAATATGTATAAAATCTGTAATTTCAAATTCCATTACTTTTTGCTTCAATAAAGTATTCATTGGATTTCTATTAACTCCATTTGTAAAGTTTTCGTCTAAAATTTCAATATTAATAGATAGAGGTAAAGTAAATATACGAAATTGTAATTTATATCTTTTAAAATCAGAAAAATCTTCGATCGAATTCCATTTCTAGCAATTTAATTTGTTAAGCATATTCTGTAAATTTTAATTCGCGTGATTTAACTAATAAATAATGACAGCTTTCACACACAAAGTGAAACAAATTGTCCTTTTTTATTTGTTTTTCCCAAAGTAATAATTTTTGTTTGAAAAAGCGTTAGTACATTTTATTAAATAACGTTGTAAGACGCTTTTTGATTTGAGTGAGTGAATGAATATTAACGTCGCACTGCTCAGCTACACGAGGCTTTTGGCGACGGACCTCGTAATTTTGAACCATGGTCAAGTGACGAGGACGACACCTGGGCTGGTACCCCTTCTCCTAACTACCACACCAACGGGAGGACGTTTGAGCTCTCGACAGATTTAACGTGCATCGCTCCCCTACACGGCAATAGGGACTGTTACTCGTGAAGTTAGTACCGTCCTGCTTTTGCAAAGTAAAATATGAAGTTGAGCTAGTTTTTTGTCTCTTGACCAGGTACAAAAGGATATTTTATTACCTCTTGGTCCCATAAAAGCAATGCCGGTTTATTCAATGGGTGCCCAGGGACCCGGATAAGCTGAACTTAATCAAATTTTTCTGGTTATAAATTTCGATCCGCCTATGCTACGGAGGCCTGTAGATCTTCTGCCCCAAGGGTCCAAAATGAGATTTAATCGGCACTGCATAAAAGTTATATTTCAGGCGTTATACAAACGGCTAAGTGATATTTCGAATACCTAGACTTGCACCAATTGCAATAGCGAGTGAGTGTGAATAGATGTCACACTCTGAAACAACACGGGGGGCTATTGGCGACGGACCTTGTTATTTTGAACTACGGTCAAGTGACGAGGACTACATCTGTGCTGCACCCTTTTTTAAAATACCTCACCACGTCAACTGGAAGGCCTTGTGCCTCGACAGAGTTAACATGCATCAGCCCCTTAACACGGCGAATCTTCAGTGGTACGAGGACTTGAACCCGTGACTCGACAATGTAGATCATCGGTTCATGACTTTAAGAGCTAGGTTACCTCGGCCCTTAATTGCAATAAATTAGTCTTGAGATGTTGATATTGTTGAATTATGCAGATTTCTCACATTCTCGACTGTTTTCCCAACTCTGCTAGCTACAATATTTCAAGCTAAAATTGCAATATTAATTTTTTTTAATTTGTGATAGACATAATTCTTTCGTCGCTGTTGCGAAAGGAGTGCAAAAAGGCATCTTTTCTTCTCCTCCAATTAAAAAGCAGCAGAACTACGTCACAGCTGAATGCTCTGTCTTGTCGCGTTTTTTACTTACTTGTTCTTGTATTGTGATCATGTAATGTCATGTGTTTGTGCTCATGTTAATTAAATCCTTTTATGTGTCACTTTGCGTTCATATTCATTTTTGGTGAATTGTTAAATTGCTAGGGTTCACATAACATCGGGTAGATGTCAACCCATTAGTTTTAATTTCGAAGCGAATCGTATTAGGTTCGTTCGTTGAGTATTCGCTAATAATTTCCCCTTCAGCAAATTGTTTCGATCTGCATGTGATTAAATATGACAATATATGACTAAACTTTACAGCAGCTATTTTGTCTTCAACAAATTTAGTGAATACTCTTGGTTGTTCCATTCACAAATTGTCTTCAGGAAGTTTTGCAACGTTTGATCACGTCGTAGTTTGTCTTATGATTTCTGACTCAGTGCCTTTTAAGATTATATTTCTTAGCAACTGAAATAAGGTTTTTTATATTAGGCATAGTATTTTTTTTCTAGTTTTGGACACAAAAATATTGCAAAGCCCATTTTTCTTGAAAATTACTATGTTCCTCTTCAATTATTCTCTTTTCTTACACATTGTTCTTGAAGTTTGAATATATTTTTATTTAGTTTAATATGAATAAAAACTAAAGTCCACATTCATTCGAAAATGATTGTGCAAACATTATAGTCTACCTTGTCTGTGTTTTTTTTTCTCTCAAATGAAACACCTATGGAATGAAGTCACTCTGTACTCCTTTCTCTGATTTGAAGGAGGAAGGAAGAAGACGGAAGGAAGAGAAATAAATGTCACACACACAAAATGAACCTTGGTTTCACTAAAGGGGATAATATGCAAAAGTGCATTTAAAAATTTAATAAAAATAAACTTATTATTGTAAAGTTAAAATTTTTTTAATAAAATATTAAAAACAACTCTTAACTTATTCCTATTATCATATAGAATTTTTTTAAAGCAAGAATAGGTATCTAAATTTTTTTAAAAGTTGACATCAAATAAATTTCAAAAATTTTTTAAAAGTCTCGGCGGGCCGCATGTTTGCTATGCCTATTTTTCAATATTAACAGTAGTCACAAACCCGAACAATCAAACAATCAGCAGTAATCAAAACTGACATGTTTATAAACTTTCCAGCTACCGCGAGGAAGTTCATCATTGCCAAGCCGAACAGAGAGATTGTCATCGCATAAACTTAATGGATGAAGAATTCACATGTATGATTTCTGACTAAAAATCTCTCTCCCTTTTATAAACGCTTAGGCATTGTAAAATTCTTGTGAAAGAATATCATACTTTCAATTTATGATTAGATGATTGGACTGTATTCTTCTACTCAAGGGGTAATAAGGCATCACAATATTCATGTACTTGAATTTTGTATCCATTGAAAAATTTACATGACATAATTTATCAGATGTCTGATTTAAACAAGGATTTGCATATTCATACTAATGAAAAAATCTTATTTATGTCATATTTGCAACTAAGCTCTTTCTAGTCTGTAAATTTAAATGTACATTTAAATATACACTTGTACCGAAGTTTGTATGTAAAGACAGGGCTTCCGATTTTGTTATTTGACAATGTTTCTAAATTACAAGTGTATTTAAATGTTATTTAATGGGCATTTGTGTTAGGCAGAGTAGACAGCCAGCAAAATTCTATGCAACAACATACACTCAAAAAACGGTATTTATGTATTATCGCAACCTATTGGCGACCTTACTTGAAACTAAGTACATGGTTGCCAATTCAGCATGTACGACACATAAGAAATTGGGATTGCCAAATTGGCAAGTTATTAATAGAGTTGGCCATTGTTGCGGTAATATGTAAAGAAGAAATCCTTATCAAAAAATTATTTCCAAAATCATTTGCACATTCATTCAAAGATAAAATCTTATGTTGGTGCAATTTGTTTCAAGACTCTCTCTGACAATGTTACTTGTAAAAATCATATGCATATTAATATGAATGAAAGCCTTTTGTTTGTGAAATTTACAAAGGAGGTTTTATGACTAAAGGCCACTTTAAAGACTCATTTAGCTAATCATAGCAAAGAAAGGCCTTATATTTGTGATATTTACAAGAAAGAGATTTTTCTACAAAAGCACACTTTAAGTTTCATTTGCATTGTCATACTAAAGAAACACTGGTACTTACATATTATCACAACAATCGCCAACTCTATTAATAATTAATCAAGTTGACAACCAGGTGCTTTGTTTCATATAATGTTGCCAATAGGTTGCGATAATACGTAAGTACTGAAAAACGTTATGTTTGTGAGAAGGGTTTCTTTCAAAGTTCTTTAAAAAATCATTTATGTATTCATTCCAAAGAAAGGCCTTATATTTTTTATATGTGCCATAGGGTTTCTCTCGTAATTCTTCTTTAAAAAGTCATTTATGTATCTATACCAAAGTAAAATAGTTGGTGAAATTTGCCAAAAGAGTTTATCTCTAAATGCTTTTTTTAGAAACCATTATGTATTAACATAAAAGAAAAGACATATGTTTGTGAACTTTACTGTAAGTCTTTTTCACAAAATTCTGCTTTAAAAAGTCATTTACATTCCAATTCATGCAGCTTTTTGCTTGTGAAATTTGATAGAAGGATTTCTCTCAAAGTTTTCCTTTGTTTATTCATAATGACAAAACACTTTGTAAAATTTAAGGGTACTTATGTATTGTAGCAACCTATTGGCAACATTATATGAAATGAAGCACGTGATTGCCCATTCAGTGTATATGACACATGCGAAACTGGGATCGCTGACTTGGCGCGATTGTTGCGATAATACACAAGTACCAATTTAAGTCTTAATTCAATTTGGGAGAAGTAGTTTTTGTAATTTGTGAAATTACAAAAACATTATCTCTTAATTATCGCAATCGTCAATACGATTGTGATAATAGGTAAGTACCTAAAATTTCATTCAAATAAAAATTTTTCCTTAACTTTCTGAAGTGAATTTTATTCAGTGCTTTTTCATCATAATTCAAAATTGATTTATCTGGAATAACATTTTTGTACTTCTATAAGCTCTCCTATAAAGGAATTTAAATTGAATACAAAAGATAATTACTTTTATTGTAGGATTTCTGCTAAAATGTCAAACATAGAATTTTGATTATAGTTTTTACATTATATAAAAATGATTTCTAAGAAAGAACGGAAAAGTAGTTTCATTAGCATAAGTTGTACATAAAATACTTATGTAATAAAGTATTTATATATTTTTATTATTAGTGTATCTGCCTACATTTCTGAATCAATGTTTGATTGAAATTAAAATTTTTTTTATCCTTTCTATTTTGTGTAGGGAAAAAAATTGAGCTGCCTGAAAGAAAAAATTTAATGAGATAAAGAAAGAGGAATGTGTGTCTACGCTACAAAAATGGTAAATTTTAAACATCTAATATTAAACATTATTTTAGTTAAATAAGAATCAAAACTTCCTTGAAGATTTAATTTTTTTTTTTCAAAATTATATGTTACTTGTAACCTGATGTCTCAAATTTATGAATGTATTTCTTTCATATTTTGTATTCATGTTATTTAAAGTATGACAAAGGCTCTAACATCAATTTTTATTTTTAACAGTTTGCACCATGCACTTTATAAAATTTTCTATAAGAAAATATACAATGAAGCATAGCTTTTTGATGATTGTAAATATATTTTAAATTTTAGTTCATTGCCTTTATAAATGTGTTAAGTTTGTTGTGTAAAAAAATATAAATATATGGCTTTGAATTTCATGTGGAGTCTGTGCTGGTTTATGCTCATTTCAGTCCCTGGGTGCAGAAGATCTACAGGCTTCCTTGTTGTTGACAGATAAAAATTTATACCTGAAAATCTGGTTAAGTCCAACTTTATAGGCCCTTTGGGCTCTGGGCGTCCGCCCCAAGCTCCCAGTTGATAAACCGGCACTGTGTGCAGTGTTTTGAAATTTGGTATAATTTTCATAAAATTTTACCTAAAATACCTTATTTTATTAAATTTAAATTGTCATATAATTTCCTGATAGGTGTTTTTCCTTAATTTAAATTATAAGAACCAACAAAAAAAATAACAAAATTACTAAAAGCAGTCTAAGTTATCTCTGAACATAAGCATCACAAAGTAAATGTCTTTTTCAAATTTCATTTTTTAAAAAAAATATAAAGAAAGTTGCTTTAAACATAAATAAAATCTAAGCTATTTTATCTGTGTGTGATTGAATTGATTACATCTCAAGCTCTACATGGATAATTTTCTGAGATAGGTATGAGATTTATAAGTTATTTGCTCTTCTGTAAGTTGTGTGCTTTTAATAAATATTTGTTGGATACCTCTAGAATAGTATAATAATATTAATCCTTGTCACTTTTTCTCTCTGCTTCCCTTCATTCCTCATATTTACTGTTCAGTCTAAAGCATGAATACATTAATTTTTGTAAATAAGCACAAATTTATAGTAATGCCAATAACAGACCAACTATTATATTAGATCTGAAATGTTGAAGTACACTTTTTTTTGTACTAACTCTTTAGAACATAAGATTTTCAGGTCAAATAATGATTTAGTTGAAGCATAGTAAACTGAAGAAAAATAATTTATAGAATATCTGACAAACAAATCTGTTTTAAATTAATTTGAATTTCTGTTGTCTATCAGTACTAAAAATGTTTGATTTTTTTCATTTTTATCACTATTATTTATCACAATAATTCATAATTTTGTGCAAAGTGATGATGTGATTTGAATATATTATGAATGTTAATTACAAAATTAAGAAATTATAATGATTTTCTATAGTTTAAGTGAAAACTTTAATAATCAGTAAATTTAATTTTTACTCGGGCTATAATTTGAATCTCTTTATAGGATTCAATTTTGATTTGTTATAATATCAGAAATTATGTTTCTAAATACGCTGTTTTGTAATTTTTTTCAATTTTTTTCTCCAATTAAACAAAAATAAATGTACTATGTAATGTGCCACCCCTCTAGAGAATGTTTTTATATTTTGACCAATGCTTAATATTGACTTTATCTCCCTGTATAAGAGTAAAAAGTAAAATATTAATAAAAATGCAATTCCTCTGTTTTGTTTTTCTAAATTGTTTGTTTTATTAAATTGAAAACTTAATTTTCCCAAATGCATATTGAATTTAAACATTCCTATGTCTTTGGTAATATAACTATATTAGATATGCAAAATCACTTCTGCAAAAATCACTTTTTAAATGCCTTAGTAAAGTATCGATCCATAGTGCGCTGCTGATATGCTTGGAAACCTTTTCTATTGTGGTATTGACGGCTCTGCCTCGAGTTTTGCTACCAAATGAAGGATGAATGTAAAAAGTGACATGGACAATGGATCAACAAACTTTGCACTAATAACTATTAGATTAGATCTGAAATGTTGAAAAACATTTTTTTGTTTATACAAACTCTTTAGAACATAAGATTTTCAGGTTCAAGAATGATTTAATTGAAGCATAATAAATTGAAGATGCTCTGCAAGCAGGAAATCGGGAATTATTTTGATTTTTCAATAATTATTTAAAATTTAGCATATTTATTCGAGTTATTATAAGTTTCATCTAGAGAAATTGGTAAGAAATTTTGTTTGGTTGATAGAATTATATGCGGCCATCCCTTACCTTGGTTGTCTTCATGCTGTGCACATGCTGCACATCTGCCAGGGTTGGCTCTGGTTAAAAGTAGTATCAAAGAGGTTATGTGTGTGCAATGCAACCATTTTTAGGTAATATTTTATATTATTGAGTTACATTAAACTCAAATTTTGTATTATTTTTGTGTCTTTTGATGTTCTTTATAACAAATTTGTATTTAAAAAAACAATAAACAAAATTTTATTTACCCCTAGGAAGTTTCCTATAAGGCAAATTTGTGTCGGACAACTTGTTTCCTGTCAGCACTTTAGAATGAAAAGGGGAAACAACTCCTTTCACAAGCTTACACAAAGGATTGAAACGGGAGTGCTGTAACAATCATCATCTTATAATCATCATCATCATAATCTCATCAATACAATGATTGAGCCTGAAGAAGCTAGTGCACTTCTTGTGTTGGCTCTTTTAACCAAACCACGTCAGAGAAAAGCAAGGCGAAAAAGAATGTGGGTGCATCCATCTCTTCAAAATCGAGAAAAAGGGGCGTTTTCCCAGCTATACCCAGAACTGCTTAGTTCTGAAGAAAAATTTTTCAATTATTTTCATATGCCTCAGTCAGGCTTTGAAGAATTGCATGGTATGATTCAGCATAAAATTAAGAAAAAGGACACTCTTATGAGAAACGCTATACCAACAAAAGAAAGACTGGCTATAACATTGAGGTTAGTGAAATTATAAAATTCAAAGAAAACTTATTTTCAATCAACCTTTTTAATGAATTAATAGCTGTAAAGGTACAAAATTCAATTACAAAAAATTATTATTTAATGTAAAAATAAATTAGAAAAACTGATAATTGAGAATTTTATCATTAATGGTGATTCTGGGCTTCGAAGTGAAATTTGAAGGGAGCTTAATGGATGAACTTTAGATATGATTTCAGATAAGCACTAAGCACTGGGTTCATTGTGGTATATTTCACGTATGTATTTGGAGGCGGTGAAACTGAATAAGGAGAGAAGGGTACTACAGAAAACAAAGCACTCATGCTAGATTGAGAAAATGTAGGGAAAACAAACCTGGCATGCACTGGCTGCTGGAATGTAAGATTATGAATGAAAAAAGGTTTAGGTTGTGGGTACCTGCTCATGTTATAATATTTGGTGAAAACTTGAAGCATCTGTGATCACATGTTGAGCTTATGTGTCTTTTGAACTGCTCGAGTAGTTCAGTAAAGTCATCAAAATCTGTCTTTCATCATACATTTCACCTCTTTCTTTCTGTCATTTTTTCTGCTAGAATTTTGTCTTCTGAACTTTTTTTTAAAAATATTGGAAAACATCTGGCTTAGGATTATTAGTTTCATGCTTTCTTTTGTGAGATTTCTTTACAGATGCTGGGAATGACCTCAGTGATTGGTTTGCTTTCTCACTACTCTCAACTTGTAAATGTGATTCATCCTCAACTTCTATCCATTTTTTCTTCTCATCAGCAACATTAGAAGTAATTGCCTTGGTAATGCATATAGAAGCAAAAAAAAAAAAAAAAAACACATATAAAAAAAGGCGTTTTGTGCTTTTTTACTTTTTTGAAGAACTTGATTTCAGATATTGAGAATCGCACTCCCTCTTGTAACACTGCCTTAAGTTCTTCCATTTTTTGTTGATTTCATGTACTAAAACATAAAAGAGAATATTCTTAGAAACTTGTTATTTTTTACTGTTATTATTGTTTTTTTATTTTTTGTATAGGTATTTGGCATCAGGATGCACACTGACAGATTTATGTCGTAGTTTCAAATGTGGGATATCAACCATCAGTAAGATGGTAGAAGAAGTGTGTGAAGCTATTTGGGAATTGAGAAGTCTTTTCCTGGAGGTTCCATCAAAAAACGAGTGGATGGACATAGCGTCAAATTTCGAAAGAATGGCAAACTTCCCTCATTGTCTTGGAGCAATTGCTGGGAAACACATTAGGATAATAAAAGCGCAAGATAATGGTTCGTATTCAATTGTCTTATTGGCTATTTGTGATTCTGATTACCTATTTAGAGCTGTTGATATTGGAGCTTTTGGAAGTCAGTCAGATTCTGGAGTTTTAGTGAATTCTGACTTATGGAAGAGAATTTCATCTAACACATTTAATATTCCTCCAGCATGTCCAATTGTGGAAGGAGGGCCTAACATAGAATATGTGTTTGTAGCTGATGAAGCGTTTGGATTGTCAAAACATATGATGAGACCTTTTGCAGGAAACAGCTTGACTACAAAACAAAAAGTATTCAACAAGAGATTGAATAGAGCTAGGAGATTCATTGACTGCTCTTTTGGTATTTTGGCAAACAAGTGGCGAATTTTTCACCGTCCATTGAATGTAGAAGTGCACTTTTCAGAAAACATAGTTAAGTCATGTGTCATTCTTCACAACTTTGTAATACTAAGACATGGGGTGACTTTTGAAGACACTCTGTTTATACCAACCACTTTAGAAAATACAGAAATGGGGCCTGAAGTTTCTGCAAAATCATACGCCGACAACCAAGAGATATGAGAAATTACTTTGCAGATTATTTCTTTGTACTAAGTGAATTAGATTGATAATATAACCGTAATCGTTAAACCTTTCAAGCACAGAGTCAATTTTAGTATTGTGTCAGCAGTCTTTGATGAAAACAGGAATTGAGAGAAATTTTGTCTATTGGTTGTACAGTTGGTTTTTGCTTCTGAATACACAAATGTTTGGACACAAAGTTAGAAAAAGCAGTTTGATGAAAGTGATTTCAAAAACTTTTATTCTAATATCTGAAAAAATTATTTTATTTCTTAAGAGCATGCAGTTTGTGTGTTTATTTACTGAAAGTGACAACCTTATATTAATTATAATACTTTATCAATATGTGTACATTATATACATTTATATGTATGCAAATATAAACTTTTATTATAAGTTTTAGAAAAAGAAACAAATTTATAATGCATTTGACACACATTGTATTCCTTCAAGTCCAATTAATTTTAACATGCATTGACATTCTAATATTTTACTTAGAAGGATTTTTGCCTTTAAAATACTTTATTTAACCTCAATAATAATGTAAAATAAATTATTATATAATTTTTGGTTTAAAAATACTGAAATGTGTGAAAAATAAAAATTTTAAAGTGTTGAAATATCTTGAAAAAAATTAAATTTACTTGTTTTTATATTTTCAAAAATGTGTGCTTTGATAAGTATATATGTATATTCATATGTTATCAAATAATTGAGCCAACTTAAAGATTTTGGATTCTAAGCAAGGTAAAAAAATTATATCCCATTTATATAACTAAGAAATATACATTTTATGCTTTTCCCCTCTTATTTAGAGTGTTTTCTATACATGCATTCGGAATGATCATCATTCCTTTAAAGATAGGATAAAAAGAACATCTGACAGTGGCAGCAATTTGGCTTTAAAATTCAGTGACATAGAAACAAAAATCCACTTTTTAAAGTTCAAACTTGTAGACTGTAACATCCAAAAAACTACTTGTAATATTTTATTGCATATCATTAACTTGAACATGTTGTCTCTGTTTTAGAATTTCATTTTGAATTACTCATTTTCAAACTTAGGAACCTTTTTAAGTATTCTCAATTGAAATTTTTATTAAATAATTGGTTTATAAGAAGACCAGTGGCTGAGTGGTTAGTGCATCGCTCTTCCATGCCACAGGTTCGAGGTTCAAATCCCGGGCTGGGACTAGGTTGATTCAGCCTTTCATCCCTTCAGTGGGTTGATAAAATGAGTACCAAAGCTTGCTTGGGAACTTAACACTGGGGATTTTGCGTCAGATTGACTACCTGACTGGAATATTTGCTCATGCACCTCAAAGCCCAAGGTCGTGTATACTGAGCTGGGCACAGTAAGCCTTGACCCTCATGGGCTGTCGTGCCACTGAGTTAAGTTGATTGGCTTATAATAATTAGGGAGAAAAAAAATCTAAGGACTGAAAATGTAACTTGCTTTTTGAAAATCTAACTTTATATCATTTATATTTCATTTTCATTAGAATAAGAATTTTTATTATTCATGGTTATTAGAGATCTATATTCCAAAAGAAATATTATTTATTTCCAAACTTTTTTAATTGCAAAACTTTATCAAAAAGTATGTTTTCAATTTTCGGGAAAAAAATAAAAATAAAACCCACTTACAGATTGCAGTTAGTTTTACAAGCTCCACTGCATTAAAATTTGACTTAAGCTGATGTGCTGCTTTCCTCCATGTTTCTTTTTCTTGATGGTTTTTGTGTGTCTCACATCACATGTACCATATCGCAGAACAGTTTCTTCCATAAAGTATTCCTCTAGGATTCCATGTTGAGACCATAAAAAATTTCCAATTTTAATACTCAAGTATCTGCATGTGAAGAGCATAGCTTCCATAGTATCCTTTTAGTTGAGTCAGATAGAAGGGAGGAGAATATGGTTTTCAAGAGCTTCGCATTATGTAGGACCAGTTGACGACATGTGAAGGGACCCAAGAGATTTCTATTCAAAATAAGCTCCCAACTGTGAGTTCAAATCACCTGGTTGCCAATTCAGCACATACGAAACATAGGAAATTGGGGTTGCCAACATGGCGAGTAATTAATACAGTTCGCAATTGCTGCGATAATACGCAAGTACCAATTTGTTTTTGCAACTTTATTGCCTAAGATGTTTCCAAGTACTGTTCTTCAAAGATTCCAGATATGTATTGTGCTCAAATTTTATTTTAGATATAAATATTGTGACTTTTACTTGGGGTTTTCTAGTTCAAAGAAAACTTTAAACTGTCCCGAGGTAAATACATTATTTGTTTATGGTATGCTACAAATTGTGAAAGGTTTTTCTTTTGTGTCTAAATTATGTGCTATGTTAAATTTACCCAGGCTCAGTAAAATTGCATATACTAATCATGAAAATAGACTAATGTTTGTGATTTCAGAAGTTAGTGAACTCTCTATGTAAAAAGCAGCTTCTAAACTGTTAGTGCTACATTTTTCTAAAAATAAAATAGTTGAATGTGGTGTTTCAGTTGCTGGAACTTTGCAGCGAAGAGGTTACACTTCTATGAATGAGTGTGTTGCAGCTTTGTCATTTGACACTAGTAAAGAAATGCATATTGAAATAATGTTGTCGTATTGTCCCTCATGCAGGGCGATGTCTAAAGTGACAAAATGCATTAAATCTGAAATACTTGAAGCAGATCTCATGTACCACGGCAATTTTCAAGGTTCTGCATTAAAAATAGAAGTTGCTGGTGCTAATAGAATCTTCCAACATGTTCAATTGTCAATCGAGCCTTAAATAAGTGCACTATTATGGTGACAGGTGATTCTAAATGCTTTATCAGTATCAAAGATACTTATGGGAAAGATATCGTCACAAAATATGAATGTATTAAGCATGTTCAAAAAATAGTAGTTGCTACATTGCCCAAACTGAAATTGAAAAATAAAATTCTATCTGGTAAAGGCAAACTCACCAACTATTTTGTTGACAGATTGCAAAACTATTATGGAATTGCAGTTCATAGCAATGTTGGAAACCTATACAGTCTTCAACTAATTGTTATTACGGCCCTGTTTCATTGCTCATAGAGTGTCAAAAATCCCATGTATGGACGATGTCATTGGAAAAGATAGGTGGTGCTACTACCAACACGTATTGTCGTGTCGCAAAAAGCTAAAAGAAAAACATAAAGGTTTATCAAATGAAGTATTAAACATGATTAAACCTGCATATTTAGAACTATGTACCAAAGAACTGCTTATGGAATGCCTGTATGGCAAAACACAAAATTCAGTTGAGGGTTTTAATGGCATTATATGGCAGAGAGTACCGAAAGAATTTTTTGTGTGCCTCAAAACTTTAAAATCTAGTGCATTGGATGCCGTCATACAATTTAATGATGGGTACAGATGTTATGTTGACAATTACAAAAAGAATCCTTGATGTAACCCCTGGTTATTTTATTTTAAAGTCATATAAACATTTTGACAATAATAGAATTAATGACACAGAACAACATTTAACACCAAATGTAAAACAGCGCTGAACAATTTCAAGAGGTACAAGTAAAAAAAAAATGTTTTAGAAAGCAAAGAGGGTATTATTTATAAATCAGGGGAGTTTTAAATATATTTCTTTGTGTTTAATATTAAAAATTGCAGTTGAAAAGTGTATTTTCGATTTATCTGAATGAATTTTTTGTTAACCTTTTAGCATCAGACAATGCAAATATCAGAAAAAGTTGTGAACCAAATTAGTTTAAATTTTATAAGTACTTTTAAGATATAGATTGAAAGAACTACTATTTGCAAGATTATCTTGCCATCCGATGCCTCTTCGAAACTCCAAGCGACTTCTCAGGGACAAATTTCGACAGAAGAGAATTTCCACTCTTACAGACCTGGTTGTTGATAAATCTTGGTCTCGTCTGCTCGATGGCCAAAGACGTGCTCAGCTTTCTGTCCTACCTAGGGTGGAGGGTGTGGCATGTTTCAGAATCATCACCGGACATGATTACCTACAAGCCCATCTGTTTAAGATTGGCCTGGCTGATTCACCTCTCTGCTCTCTCTGTAAATCTGGGCCAATGACTGGGGAGCATCTATCCGATTGCCCCGCTCTACTTCATGTTCTCTCGATAGACAGCTGTGGAGTACTCCTTCCTGCTGGAGCGACATCTACTTTATATTGGACTGCAAGACTTCTTATGTCCGAGAGGACGTTGGCGGGCGTAGTTTAAAAAAAAAAACTTTCAAGATTATAAAGTTGATATGTTTATAGTAATAAAGGTATATATATCATGTCTTGGTAATAATTTTTTAAGGATTTTTCATTGTTATTTTACTCTAACATTCATAAAAATTGTAATTTGATTTCATCATGAAAATAGTACCAGCCCTAAAAAATGTTATGATGATCAACATCAAATTTATTGAAAAGTGATATTTTTGCTTACATTTGAGTTTATGTACTATTTTCACTAGGTTTTTCTCCCTAAAATTTTTTTTTGTACTAGAAGTGAAATAATAAATACAATCTTTATAGTTTTAAATTATATTTCATATGTCAAAATATTTTGATATCTAATATATTATATAAAGCTTTTCAAAAAAAAAAAAATCTTCAAAGGTGTACACACAAATATCTTAGGCGAAACAACTTTTCCCCCCTAAATAATTGACACATATAGATATCTTTTAGCGATGAAAAGCATTTATCGAATTGGTAAATATAAATGCTTTGAACTTGCTTCGCGGTTTGAAATAAGAAGCAATTATAAAATTTTGTTTGGGTTTATCGGTTCACTGAGAGAAACTGTCCGTGTGTACTTAAAAGAAATCTTTAAACAAATAAAGAGAGAAAAGATTTCGAATCTCGCATTCGATATTTCATGTAATTTTTTAACATTTCAATAAATAATTCTTGACGAATTGCATGGTTAAATGAAGTTTACAAAAAACTATCTAATTATACTTTTCAAAATTTGCTTGCATAAATGGAACTCGTGGATATATTCTGACAAATGATCGTTGAAATTAAATTTATATTTTATTCAATTTAATTATTTATAGGGCTTCACAACAATATTCTGAGAATGCTCTGATAGGTTTCTGGTACTTGGAAAGCTCTTGATGCCATTTATCTCGTACAGAAAAAAAATTCTTATTCTAGTTCAAAAGAGAGTTCCATGGTGTTTCGTAGAATATTTCTGAGCGTAAAAAGTGATTTCAGTTTCAATAAATAATTCATTAAACCTATCGCTTAGAATGTAGAGCTAATTGATTAGGTTTCTTATTTTAAATCGCCTTCATTCGTGGCTTAGTTTCTATTTTAAACTCGAATAATATTATTTTCAATATAAAAAATGAAGTACACTCATTGCCATAAAAATTTGCGCACCAAGAAATAATTGTGGGATCGTAACGAAACTTCGCATGAAGGTAAATGTCGGGCAGATACGCAAATGATTAGAAATACAGCGTGATTGCACTAGATGGCGTTGAACTTCGTTCTCCTTAAAGAATGAAACAGGAGGTGGTGTACTTAATCTTTTACGAGGTAGACATACCGTTACGCCGCCATCGAAGACAATATGAGCAGCTGTCAGAGCTCGAGAGGGGAAGAGTCATCAAGAATGATGGAAGCTGGGTGGTCAGCTAGGCGAGCAGGTCATCAAGTAGGCCGTTCTAATTTGACTGTGAAGAGGTGTTGGGACCAGTGGACAGAAGAGACGTCATTTACAGGGCGACCAGGCTCACGACGTCCTCAACAGACCAATCGTCGAGAAGACCGTCACATCATACGACACACACGTGTAGAGCCAACTGCCTCGTTGGCCGCTGTCCAGAAACAAGCTGCACCTTCACTCCGGGCCCAAGAAGGGGTTGTTGCATCCGGGAGGCTCCGGATGCAACAAGACTGTGTCGGCCACATTACCACCCTTCCCTGGCCTTCTCGATCCCCAGATTTGTCACCAATCGTACATATCTGGGATCATTTGGGACGGAAGTTGGACAGTCTACGAGTTTGGTCGAATGAAAGGCGCGTTTACAGCAACTGTGGAACGCGCGAGATGTCTCATGACATCGTACGGAACTTGTGTGTCTCAATGCCCGCTCGTACATCGCATCTTGCATTCGCGCTAGAGGGAGGCCAACAAAGTACTAAAATTTCTATTTAATTGTACTTTTTTCTGCAATAAATCATTTTTCTTTGATTTTCTAATCTCTTACTTATATCAAAGTAGCGCTTACATATGTCAAATGTCCTTTCATTTTGACGACTTATTCTTGGTGCGCTAATTTTTATGTCAATGAGTGTAATACTAAAATCTCTCTTAATTATGACGGATTTAGATTATCTAAAGATTCAGTCTAATTAACCATACTTTTTCAGATAAGCACATTCATCGAATACTGTACCCAGGCAATCTATAATCAATATTCCTTCAAAAAGATAAAAACCTTTTATTATTCAAAAAACATTAATTACTATTCCATAAAGAGTACAATGTCCCATGCTATAAAATTAAATTTTCAGTTGAAAGTAAAATCTATATTTCACTTTTGAAAGAGAAAAAAATTATCCTTTTAAAGTAATCACTTAAGACAAATATAAATAATTCTCACATAATTCAGTGACATTCCAATAAAAAATATTTATATAAATGTAGTAGGGAATTGCATAACTTTTTCGGATAAAAATGTGTTGGATAAAATAAATACAGATAAAAAAGTCATGGTTTTCATGCAACAATCACTAGTTTGCAAAAAAATATTATAAAAAAGAAAAACACTTCGTGTTTTCAGGAAATGCTCACAGTATGAATTTTTTTTAAAGAGTATTATGGTGAAAATAATCTTTACGCTCAGGACCCTTAAGAAACCAGCCATTTAAATTTTTTACGTTGTGTTGATTCTTCGGGCAAAGACATCAACCATTTAGTGAAGCCGACAAAGACCACAGAGCAACCCACCAGTAAGGCACCTATAATACTGAATAGATCCGGAGGGTCGTGGAAGAGAAAAGTTTGCCAGATGAAAGCAAGGATTATATCCGAAGCAGACTTCATGGTAGAAACTGGGCCAGCAAATTCTAATTGAAGAGCTATAACCAGCAGAGTCTGACCAGTATAACTGAAAAGTCCAAGTAAAATAATATACCAATTCTGAAGGCCACAATAGTGCCACTTAAAGTCTCCAAAGAGGTATGTCATAACAACAACTTCAACAAAAGCTACCAAACCAAAATTGAACATCAGGACCGAGTGATGAACACTTTTCGCTTTTCTGATGCAGACGTACTGAACGGTATTGCAACATAATGCCATCATAGCAGCCAGAAGACCATAAATGGTATCTTTGCTGTAGATGACCGGATTCCCCATTAAACGGGAGGGTAGTTTGGCTGTGAAGGCTATGCCCAATACGGTAAGCACTACAGTGGCCGATTGCAAAGTACTGCAGGGTTCCTTCAGGAACACCCTGGCTGCCACCGTCACAAACACAGGCAAGCTGAAAACGATGGACGTCGCCTCACCCAACGGTAGGTAGCGAAATGCCATAAAGTTGAAAAAGATATTTAAACCCCCGAGGAGGCCTCTTATCACAAGGATAAGACGAAATTTTTTAGGTCCCAAAGCATTCTCGCCGCTCTGCACGGTCTGCGGTATTGAACATACAAATAATGATATGAATCTGTACATGGATAACTGTCCGGGATGCAGGTTTTTCATGTCCTTAACGAGAACAGAGACAAGAGAATAAAAGATGCCAGAGATCAGTCCCAGAAGAAGTCCTTTGAAGAGGACGAGTCTGCTGTTTTTAGGCTTCTCACTACTGTCGGGTGGGGGAGCCATTTCCTGGAGGTCAAAGCTTTTGCTCCGAGACTTCATTTTAGTGTGGCGGAAAAAGTAATGTTCTTCTGACTATCTGAAATGAGAAAAAAGCATTTATCTTCAAGTGATTGCAAGAAACGAAGTGTTTATTTAGTATCGAATATCGTATCAAAAGAAAATTGTTCTTGTATGCTTAGAAACAAGAATATATTTGATTCGAAAAACATTTCAAATGAGGTTCTTAAGCATTAAGATAAAGTATTTATATAAAATATGCAATTATATTATGCATTTTATAAATAATTGTTTATCTTGTAGAAACCATTGAAACGTTTTATGAAAATATTTGTGCGGTATATGAATAGAAAAACTGATGTGAGCTCGTTTGTGATAATGGACCTTTTCCTTCTAAGGATTTCGTAATTTTCATACAAAAAGTTAACGAATAGTGTCTGTTACAAATGCATTTAATTTAAACGTTACTTACTGAAATCCTTTTAAATTCTATTCCTAAGCTTTAGAACTTAAAAAAAATAATTTTCTTAAAATATAACTATGTCAATATGTATAACTATGTTTTTATACTATGTCAATATATATAACTATGTTTTTATACTATGTCAATATATATAACTATGTTTTTATACTATGTCAATCTATAGAACTTGAAAACTAGAACAAATGACGTAACGCATAATTTCAAATGTTTTGACGACAACTTGTGGAAGATATCATAAAATTATTATTATTTTTTTTATTTATTTATGATCAGATTTATGTATTTAAAAAATATTTATAAAAATTAATTCTTTTGTTTGGAATACTTTAAGGAGCTTGGCCTTGACGATGTTCTTACTTCTAATATAAAACTCGAATAGATGAGAACATGGATGATTTAAAGATTCATTTTTGGAGGAATTCAGGAGAATGGAACATGGCGAAGAAGATCAAATTTAGAGCTCCATCAATCTTATAAAGAATCTGACATTGTTAACTTCTTCAAAATACAACGAATTAAATGGGCAGGTCGCGTTATCAGAATGAACGAAGACCCCACCACTAAAAAAGTCTTCAATGCTCAACCAATTGGCACACGAAGAAAGGGTAGGCCAAATCCTAGATGGATTGATGGCCTAGAAAAGATCTCCTAGTTTTGGGAACTAGGCACTGGAGAACACTAGCAGGAGGAAGGCTTCTTGAGAAGGCCAAGGCTCATCCTGGGCTGTCGTGCCACCGAGGAAGGAAGGATTATATAAAATACGGATGCACATATTACTGTACGCGCATCACGTTGCATTTCTTTATATATGACCTTTTTTATCTCTTCACTAAAATTAATCGTGTTTTCAATGGTATTCTGAAAAAAAAAATAAGCTTAAGAATTCCTGAGAATTTCCATTCTCGTCACACAAAATGATATGTGTTAATTAGTTCGATAATTTGAAATTAATCAAAATGCAACGTATATCTTGAAATGCTATTTTAAGAAAATAAATTACGTTTTCTTTTGAGTTATTTAAATGATTAAGAAGCATAGGTAACCTAATAGAGCCTTATTAAAATGTTGGGAAGTATTATTTTCTTTACGATGTAATATAAAATATATATTTGAAATCGATTGCTCTTAGCTTTTTAATTTTTCTGCAAGAAATTTTTTGATCCCTTATTTGCCTTGAATGAACAAAGTTCAACTACAAATGGCAATAGTTTTTCGCTATGCTTCATAATAAATAAATATATTTTGTAATTTTAAACCTCGGTCAAGTAACGAGGAGACATCTAAGCTGGTACACCACTCTCAAAACTACCACACCAACGGGAAGGCAATGTGCTATCGTGTTTGAGAGAAATCTATGATATTTGGTAGTTGTACCAATTATTCTGGTATTTCAGTATATATCGTTTTGAGGCTGATCCGTTTTCATATGTTGGAAAATTCTACTCAATTTACAAAAGAGGATCTTACGGCGTAAAAAGATATTTTATTTTGTAACTGTGATAAATACAACACATTTTTCCTTTTAGCTGAAAACAATTAACACACAAATCCACAACAACTCTGCTCATACAGACACAGAATACAGTAATTCAAAGTTTCATTCACAAAAGCTTACGAGGCGAACGAAACGTAAATTCAAAATTGCGCTTTCATTGAATTTCACCTCCTTTACAATGGTCTTTATGGAGGTAGTGAAGTATATTTTAAAGGCATGTTTAAAAAAAGTTAAAAAGTTTTCGTAAATTTTTCTCGCACAGAAAAAAATCAAGGCAATATTAACACAAAAATGAAAATACTCAAAAAAAAAAAACCTAATGTTGTTGTTACTTAGACACCTGATCGACAATAACATCAAATCAAGATTCCCGAAATTCATCGCGGTGGAGGGCTAGATTTTTACGCCTGTCATTAGCCTTAGCTTTGAGCACCATGCAGGTGACAGTACCATTTTGCTCGGTTCCACCCCAATTTTGAGGGCGAACACCTTGGGGGTGATCAGAGGTCTCCCACCTCTCTACTCCTTCCACCAACCTCACGAGAGGACTTGCGGCTCGACGGCTATTTAGAATACCCCCATGCCGCGAAGGCGCTATACATTTATAAACATCCATGCCTTCTCCGGGATTCGAGCCCGGGTCCTTAGGCACCGCAGTCAGCATCACTAACCACTTTACCGGATGGGTGGCAGAACTACTAATCGGATATTGGGTTATATTCAAGATTTTTAGCTTCTGGAAAAGTAAAATATGTTAACGCCGCCTTTACCATTTGTAATTTATTATCAATTTGGCGAGCGCCAAGGCGCCTGTCATTTAGGTTATAAGAAATGTTTTGGAGTGAAACTCCAGTTATTGGCTGTCCACAGGGTTCTCTCCTCGGCCCAATATTATTCACCCTTTACATAAATGACATGCCCTCACACCCACAAACAATGATTAATCTCTATGCCGATGACACCTGTATAATGGCCTGTTACAAAAATCACAACACAACCACACTTGCTCTAAATAAGCACCTCTCACTCCTGGAAAAATTCTTTAATACATGGAAAATAAAAATCAATGTTGAAAAAACGGTTGCTGTGCTTTTTACCATGAGAAGAAAGCCGTGCACGCCCCCCACCCTTACTCCACACCACTACACTGGTCTCAGAATACAAAATACTTAGGTATCATTTTAGATAACGCACTCACTTGGAAACAACGCATTTTATATGCAAGAAACAAATTCCGGATCACGCTTAGATTAATTTACCACCCCTTAATTAACCGGAATTCTGAAATGACTCTCAACAATAAGGTACTTCTCTACACTGCTGTTTCGCGTCCCATCTTAAGTTATGCTTGCCCTGTATGGGGTTACGCAGCTATAATGCCAATATTAAAATACTAGAAGTCTCTTAAAACTCTTATTTCAAAAATATTACAAGAGCTGGTAGATATACCAGAAACTCTTGCATTTATATAAAGCCCTTGACATTAAACTTTCAAAAACTTCATCCAAACTCTCGCAATTAAATTTTTTAATAACCTCCCCAATACTAATAATTTAAATTTACTTGATATTCAAAATTATAACTTAAATGATTCCACTAAGAGACCTAGGTGAATACTCCTAGACTCGTACAACGCCCCTTAATATTAATCTTTTGCATTCACCGGTGGTGAATGCAAACTAAATATTCTAAATTTTTTTCCCCTTCTTAATTTTTAATTCGTAAACTCTTTGTATCACTTAATTTCTTATCACTGCACCCACCAGGCAAGCTTTTTCTTTTCTTCCTTCATCCTAATTAACCCAACTTCAGGGCAGCCAGTAGAGAGCTTTCTCACTTATTGCAACCAACCAATGCAGTTGCCTCTAATCTAACACAAATAGTACTTCCGCCCAAATCCTCAAGATCTCTCCCGCTGAAGCCATCAAGAACATCTCTCATACTCTGACGTCATCCACCTGCCTGACCCTAACATTCAACAAGATCTTCCTCTCTACAAACTCGATGAACTTTGTTTTCCCAATCAGGACTCCCACTTGTTAGCGCAAAAATACAATTTCAGACAGGGGATGGAGGATCTTTTATAGATCCATATCCCTGTGACGTGAAGAAACGTAAAAACTCCAGTTGTAGTTCAGGCTGCGAGCCGAGCAGACGTTAAGTCTCAATTTCATTAAAGGAATGCAGTCCATTGTTTTTATTGAGTCCTCGTGTCACTCCAAAATAAACGAATAACTAAAATGTTGGCAAAATGATTTTAATTGGAAAAGTCTTTAATTAATTGGTTAAACTATATGCAAAAATATTCACCAATGACGAATCAACGTTTCTTAAAAATATAGGTGAACCTAAAGCCTTGCCTGATTGAAATTTTAAGAACGCTATATTATAAACAAATGTATGAATTACAATTTTGCAAATTTTCATTAAAACGGAGGCATTTTTCTGTCTCAAAAGGAACTCCGCGTTTAGTTTGAGCCCTCATACATTTTGAGGTGACGGTCTTTCCATAAAATTAAGTCAACACTATTCAAACATCTTACAAATTCTTACTATTAATCAACGATGCTATTAGAAATAAGTAATATAAAACTTTTTTTCAATTCCTACAATGTGCTCACACTCTCTATATATTTATTTGTTTATTTATTTTGGTGGAATTTTCAATCGTTAATAAAATACATTTTAAACCACACAATTGAGCTGAAATTTTATATACAGGATTATTTTGGATTACAATACAATAATTTAATTAAAATTAATAAAAATTAATTGATTAAAACTAATTATTTAAAGAATTACAAATACAGCGACGTTGACGATTTAGCGACCCTTTTGGCGACGTGTCAAAACTTAAAAAATGTTTTTTTTTCTCACGTTTTAAAGCATTCAGTTGAACTGAAATTTTATATACACGATTATTTTTGTATGATATTACGATACTTTAATGATAACTAATAAAAATTAATTACCACTTAATGTTGTGATTCTATTACATGTATATACATATTTATATTAATTGTAAATATTTAATAAAAAGTAGCTAAAATAAAATTTTTCTTTGTTGATCTAAGTAAGAATTGACTTAACTTTTTTTTATATATTACTTGTTTTTAAGTCAATTCCTACTTAGGTCAACAAAGAAATTTTTTATTTTAGTTACTTTTTATTAAATTGTTACAATTAATACAAATGTAAATAAACATAGGACAGAATCACAATAATAAGTGACAAGATAGAAAGCAATTTTCCATTTTCCTTTCTATATAGGGTTTGGACTATTTTTTTTTGCTTGTTATTATTTATTCAGAAATTAAATTTAATTCTAATAAAATAGTATAGTAAAAAAGAAATCACATTCTCAGAAACTAGGCCATCCAAGTGGGATACAAACACACGACCTTTGGATTAGAAGTCCAGAGCGCTATTCATTGCGCTACAGCAGTGGTTTCCAAAATGTGTTCCGCGGAACCCAGAGGTTCCATAAGGCATACCCAGATGTTCCACGAGTTACAATTAAGGAACCGAGAAGAAATAAATATGTATTCAAAATGGATTCACGTTCTCTATCGAGTTTATATAGTTACAAGTATTTATAGCAGTGTTCCGCAACCCCCGGACCGTGGATCAAATGGTACCGGTCCGCACAAGAAACATTAAATTATTTATTGTGGTATATTTTTCTTGGATTTGAGCTACTTTTTATGAAAATCACTTTATATTCCTTGTTAAATCACTTTATATTCATTTTTTGGTGTAGCTATATTTTATTCTAATGTCACAATTAAATACAATTGAATTAAAATTATTAAATCAAAAGTCTAAAAAATAAACAATCAACGTTTTCACCTCAGCGGGCCGCGATAAAATTAACAAACGTTGACAGATCCGCGGTGGTAAAAAGGTTGCGGAACACTGATCTATACGTCGTTAAAACTGAAAATTTTATTTATATATAATAAGTTTATTATGCAATATTTTTTAAACTTTTATTATAATATAAAAAATTAATATTAAAACGCTTTATCTTTATATACTTCTTAATAGATTGAGAATATTCTATTGTTTACTATCTCGAGTTCCACGAGATAATTTCTACTAGATAGCTAACAAAATGCCTTGCAAAACTAAATAGACTAAACACCTATAATGAAGGAGAAGATACAACTTATCGACAGATTTGATGCTATAATCTAAATTTTACAAAAACACAGCATCTAAATGTTAGGTTGAAAATTCATACGAAATACACGGGTTTTCTCATACAGCTGTAAACATTTTGATGCCATTCAGAGCATTCTGTTTAAGTGAAATGTATTTCTCAACGTGAGTGACTACAAAAACAAAGTATAAAACAAATCAAACTCTGAATAATAATGCGATTACATTTAATCTCAATAGACCTAAACTTCGACAGTTTGTGTGAAAAAAAGTAAGTACGTATCCCAGTTATTAAATAATTAATGTATGGATAAGTGACACTTGGATCACAAATTAATATTATTAATAAGTAGAATTTTATATTAAAAAATTAGATTATAATTTTTTTTTATAATAAATGCAATATTTTTTTAAATTGATTTTACATAAAGTGCCGTTAACATGTTGATCTACTTTAAATATTATTTTGAGATAGATTCTTCGAAGTATGTGTATGGAATGGGGTTTCACGAAAACACTGTCTAGTTCTAGGGGTTCCACGAAAGCACCTTCAAGTTCTAAGGTGCTTTCGTGGGTCCACGAGATGAAAAAGTTCGGGAACCACTGCGCTACAGGAACATAACGAATGATTTTACTTTCTATATATGCTGTTGGACTATTATTTTTGTTTGTTACTATTTATTCATTTTTTAATTTAACTAATGAATTAATATTTGAAAAAACTGTATTAACATCAAGTAGCATCGACAACAAGTTAAAAAAATGTATTTGAACTTGAATGGATAAATAAAATGTATTTTATTAACGATTGAAAATTTGAACAAGATATATATATATATATAGGGAGAGATTGAACTAATACTAATAATAGGAATTTAAAAAATTGGGAGTACTTAATATTCCAATAGAACTGTATTATACTGGAGCTATGAAATGAAACGAATAACAGAATTTTGTTTTCTATACATAGATATACAAATAATGAAAAACAAAAGATTCTTGTTAAATAAAAAGTAGTAAACTTACTGACAATGAATCTTCTAATCATCGGGAACATGCACAGATTATAACATCTCGTAATATTCTAACGTCTTGGGTTTTGCCCTGAGATTTATGTTAATCAACAAATCCGCTGCAGATCCTTATGCAATCCGTTCGAAGTGAGATAGAAAGCAAAGGAGTAATCGATAAAAACTTATCGTAATCGATGATGAATTTCTTGATATTCCTAAAGAACCATATAACTTCGTGAAAGAAAGTTTTCTTCCTCTTATTTACGTTGATTTATTTCTTGATTATATAACTCGTAATCACAAGAAATACATCAATGGCTCGTAGACGTTAAAAAATATCTAACTGTTAAGAAATCAATCTCGAAATAAAAACTAAACACACACAAAAAAAGGGTTAACTTTTTTACTGTTTTTTTTTTTTTTCTTTTTTTTTTTTTGTTTTTTTTTTTTTGCATTCGCTTCTACGATACGCATTTTTATGATTGCTTTTAAGTGGATGAAAGAAGACGAAATCTGCCTCCAGAACCTCTGGACCTTCCAAAAATAATTTGTGTCCCAATTGTGAGATTACAAATGCTTGATGACGTTTGTATGAATAAACAGTATGATAAGTATAAAAAAAATGAAGTAAAGGACAGGGAATGAAAGCTTAAACTTGATCGAAAGAAAATCTCTATATAAAAAAAGTACATGTTACTTTTATCTTATTGTAGCATTTTTTATTTTGATGTTTAGTTAGTGAACTGAATCTGAAATTGAGAGATACATAGGAAGTTCAGTTAATGTTGAGAATCTTTTTCAATTCCTACTAAAAGCTCACTGTCTCTCTCACTATATTTATATATTTATGTCTTGTTCAAATTTTCAATTGTTAATAAAATACTTTCTATTTATCCAATCAAGTTCAAATATTTTTTTAAAAAACTTATAGTGGATGGCACTTGATGTTAATACAGATTTTTTTTAAATATTAATTCATTAACTAAATTCTTTAATGGTTTCCAAAGTCAACTTAGATTCGTTGTAACAATGTAACTGCTGAAACAAAGACAAAAGTTGGCGTCAAAAACCGGTTTTTCCAGCCAAACCCGGTGTGCATTGTTACAATAATGCAGACAAATCATGCTCTTTTTTCTCTCAATTCCTCTGCTTTTAGTTCACTCTCTCCCTATATATATATATATATATGTATATATATATATATTGTTCAAATTTTCAATCGTTAATAAAATACTTTCTATTCATCCATTCAAAGTAGGAGAGAGAGAATTCACTTAATTTTTTAAATTTTACTTGTGTGTGTGTTACTATTATTATAAAGAAGAAAGAGCAAATAATATGACTTTTGATTTTAAATGATAAATTTTGAAGAACTCAAAAATTTTACATCAAGGAATATATTTTATGCGCAATATTTTAATTTGATTGGCACAAAAACAAAGAATTAATATATATTTTTTAAATATTACATTAAGAAATAAAAGATATTAAAATTACAAACAGAAATATAAAACTGGTCTGTACGTATTATCTTTTTTATAAATTCTATTATCATAATACAATAAACACCGGAAAATATAATATTAAAGATTATAACAGTGAGAGAGAGAGAGATACACCCAAAAGTGTAATGTAATAAAAAAAATACTATTTAAATAATGTACGCAATTGAAACAAATTCATTTGCTGTAAGAGCTTAGTTATGATTTGTAAATCCAAAATATATACAAAAAAAAAAGTGCGTGTGCTTATGACCACACAATATAGAAGTGATAACTTCAAATATTGTAATGTTATTTCAGGGATTAGTTATGAATAAAAAACATGGGTGATATTAGTATTGTTCTATAAAATTATTTATTCATATGCCTGTACTCATAAAGTAATATTTTTGTGCGAAATATATACAATCATATTTGGGAATTAATTGTATTCTAAGAAGGAAACAATAGGTTTATGGTAGCTGAAATAGGTTATGTAAATCCTTTAGATTCAAAATTTTATTTAAGGTATCCGACTATGTTTGGAACCATGATCTTGCAAACGCGTACAAATGGATAATATTTATGACATTTAGTGTCAGATTAGAAAACTTATATAAAATTGTTTGAAGATGATTATTACAATAAAAAATTATTTAAGTACAATATTTTGACAAAAAATGAACATAGAATGACCCATTTTCAAAACATTCTCCTTTTACGAAAAATGCTTCTATTATTCTTATATTTTGCGTATATATAGCTCAGACCTCTGTACAGAGGCTGAACTAGAATTTTTGAAACATATAACTTAGAAGTGGATTTATCCATATTTTACTACAACCGAGGGGAGAAATTTTAAGAAAAAAACACCAACAATTATTTCAATGGGTGGTAACTCTGAAAATGTGAATTTTTCAAAAAAAAAAAAAAAAGTTCAGACTCTCTGGAGAAGTCTTTACTTTATAGAAGCACACACACACACACACACACAAAATATTATTATTGTAGAAGCATTTTTATAAAAGAAGAACGGTTTGAAAAAAGGTTATTCTAAGTTCATTTTTGGCCAAAATATTGTATTTAAATAAATTTTTTTTGTCATAATGTCCATAGAACAATTTTATACATACATGTATTCTAATCTAAGTGACACTAAATATCATGAAAATTATCCATGTATGCGCTTTTTTAAAATCACGGTTCCGAACGTAGTCGGATACCTTAATGAAAAGCTTATGTGAAGTGTTTTCTAAATTTCATTCTTCATAACTTGAAAAATATCATACACCTTATGGCAAAAAGAAAAAAAAATCTACACACCAGGAACGAGTTGCCCGATTGTCATGAAATTTCGCAAGCAAAGACATATGGACGGAACATGCAGGAGGTTAAAGTTTGGTATCTAATAAATGAATAGTGGGAGCTCCACAGCATCGGAAGTGCTCATTCAGCAGGTGTGTATAAGGAGCGATTCTCAATCGGATTTTCTAAATTTCTGTTGCATTTTGACTGCGATTTCTTACGTCGTTTGTAACAATGCATCATCGGCGAAGGTTTCGTGCACATTACGAGCAGATGTCAGAGTATGACAGAGGTCGTTCGATCGGATTGAAAGAGACCAGTTGGACGATTCGAGGCATCGCTCGACATCCGAGTCAAAGCGATGCGGCGATTAGACGATACTGGGAAGAGTGGATCAACAGCGGTCGACCGAGGGTCACAGCAGAGAGCGAAGACAAAGTGATAGTCAGAGCAGCTGTCGCGGCACCGGATTCGTCGTTATCAACTGTCCATCGAGTGACCAGCACACCTGTCCAACTTGACTCTCCACAGACGACTGAGAGAGAGGAATTCGTATTCGCGCCAACCGTTAAGCCACTTCTGATGAAATTGTGATTTACCAACGCCAGACTCGATACTGTAATGATAACCACTAAGCTACCACGGCCACACGATATTTTAAATGATACGATTTTAGACGTCCTCAAATGCTTTTAAAGTTCAGGGTGTGAGGGAATCGTCCCTCTCTCTTGCCCGTCTGAAGATGTGGGAGGAAGGGAAGAAACACAGGCTATAATCAAAAACAATCACAATTTATTGATCGCACAAATTAGCACCACTAATTCAATTAATTTCAACAAGAAGGAAATGTCTCAATGTAAGCAATATACGTGGAACAACAACGAGATGCACGAATTATAGGAAGACTACAAATATCGACCTCTTTATTTTAAGATGATGATGATGACGATGAGTTTGGTGTTTTAAGGCGCAAAAGCCAGTTTTGGCTATACTGCGCCAAACATTCATAGGTCTGTGGTCTGGACGGGAAAAGAAGAAAAGGAGAAATTGGATGACAAGATGGAGGGTCGAAAATAGAGAAGGATCACTGGGGTACCCCGGGGTCGTGACACCCGTGTTTACCAAAGATAGTAAACCCCTTGGGAAAAGGAAAAGATCACTAGGGTACCTCGGGATTGTGACACCCGTACCCACCTAAAGAAGGTGAGCCCCCTAAGGGGTCTTTATTTTAAGATTAATCTTACTATCCCAATTGATTCAACACTAATTTAACTTAAGTGACCAAGCTTCACTTTAATTCTTTCACCAATTAAGTATTTGGATTACTCTATAAATTTGAGTGATACCTGATCAGTAGCAATCTCACCTGACTTTTGGCTTTCTCTCTCTCCATCTCCTCTTTGCTAGCTAGAAAACCTTGATTATATGTAGTAGACTTAATTTAAATATCACGGTTTCTTCTCCAAAAAGGTTGGTTGTGAATAAAAGCATATGATAGCCCAAAGATTTCCCGAGAGGATTAGAAGGTACGCGAATAGATCCGTCACAAGGATTATCAGTAATGAATTACCCCATTATAAAATTTAATAATTTCCAGATGAATAAACAGAAAAAGATAATTAATATGTCATTATAAAGATACGATATGAAATTTTGAGTTTGTAACACTGTTTTTGCCCAATAGGTGACACAAATAGTGTAATCAAGATGTTTTTGAAATTGTGAATAGAAGCGGAAAGAGTAGCTGTGTGAGAAGTCGTTTCGTGTGCTCTCGTTTGCAAAACGTTTGCCAGTAATCATAGTTCAACTTGAATTTTGGAAAAAGTACAATAGAAATGCACCGACATTTAAGAGTATAAGAAGGTAATACAAACAGTTCCAGGAAATTGGATGCCTGTGCTAAGGCAAAAGTTCTGGACGACCAGGTTGTATGCCAGAGAATAGTGCAAAAGTGCGAGAGACTTTTATACGCAGATCAAAGAATTCGAGGATTCGTGCTAGTCGTGAAAGTGTTACCTCAGTCTAGCATATATAGAGTGTGTTGATAAAAATTTGCTTTTTAAGCCGTACATATTGAAACCCGTGGAAGCATTGAACCATAGTGACTAGTTACAACGTCTAAATTATATTGCCTTCACATGGATTGATTAATTCATTGATTATTAACGTCGCACTGTTTAGCTACACGAGGGCTTTTGGCGACGGACCACGTAATTTTGAACCATGGTCAAGTGACGTGGACGACACCTGAGCTAGCACCCCCCTCTCCTAACTACCACACCACACCAACGGGAGGACGTTTCAGCTCTCGACAGATTTAACGTGTATCACTGCCCTACACGACGGGTCTTTAGTGGTACTGGGATCGAACTCGTGACAAGGCAAGCCACGGTCCGATACCTATACCACTCGGCTACCGCGGCCACACCTTCACATGGATGAAGCCATCCAAAACGATAAATTTTTTCAATTAACTCGTATTTGCTTTACGTCAGCGTTTCTCAAACTGTGGGACGCGTGAGTGAACACTCTACGAAGGGGGCGCGAGGATATTGAAAAGTCCAAAACAAAAAATTATTTAAAAAAACCAAATATTAATTTACGGAAAGTAAGCAAACAAATTACGTTCTGACATAATAAAAAAATAAAATACACATTTACACTGATATATTATACTTATAAATGTATCAGTGCTCTACACAATGTATTTTATAATTAATTTAACAATACTAAATTAAGAATAAGTTTAATAACTATCAGTGACCCTATTGGATTGTGTCATATATAAAATTATATACAAAAATTATCCCTTATCTTGATAATTTGTACGGTTTATAATTAATTTATTTATGGCCGATTAAAAGTTACGCGATTCACTTCCCAATGACAGCCGTTTTCCACGTAGGGGCGCGTATGTGATGTATATTGGGGGAGGAAGAAATAAAGAAGCAAATAATCTGAAATAAGTAAATCCTACACAAATATTTTCAAGGTCCTTTTATATTGCATTCCAAAGACTTCGGAATAATTTTATTGATAGCAGTGCACAGAAAAATCGTACTTCGGTAAGACGTATATATAAGTGTGGGGCAGTAGCGCACACAGGAATTTTTCAAGGGGGGAGGGTTCGGGGTTGAAAGTTCACCATTTTTGTATCATGCTATTTTTGATTTTGTCGATTTTCAGGAACAAAATACAGTAAAAAACTATTTATTGAATAAATAATTAGCATTAATTAATAAAATTAATCATTAATAACAAATATTTAATTAAATTTTACGTATTACATACATAGAATTATAATCAATCGGAAAAAAATCAAGGGCTTTGGGGGAGGTCCGGACCCCCCCCCCTTGTGTGCGCGCCACTGGTGTGGGGTAATTAACGCTTTGGCTGAGCGAGACGTTTATATTCGCCAGTGGCACTTAAGAGGTTAAAATTGTATCGTAGTTTTAGCATCAAAGTGTAGTATATTATTGTGCTCAATACATTGTTATTGTATGAGGGAAGTGCGGTGAAAATTATGATTGAATATTGGGTCGCGAATATAGAAGCACTGCTTTACGTCAAAAAAAAACGTTACGTACGAACAAAATTTTATGTTTTATCTTGACCATGACATTTTAACTATCATTTTCTGTTTATTCACATGAGGGAATTATTAAATTTTGTAATCCGGTCATTCATCCTTGATAACCCTTTATTTATTTTGTTGTACTATTAAGGATTTTAATTGTTACTATTTTTCTCCAGGCATACGGAAGGAAATTACTTACTCTACAATTATAAACATAAACAAATTTGTGGTATTATTTTCAAATAACTTAACTTGTGACTAATATTTTTACAACATACGATGGACAACTGTAATTTTTTGAAGCTATACTGCACGTTTAATAAAAGTATTAAAATTAAAGAAGAAAAAATTGAATTACATAAATACTAAATAAAATAACATTACAATTAATGAAACTATTTTAAATAAAATCCAGTAAAATTAGAACAAATTATGTTTTGAAAAGCCCGGTGGCTGAGTGGTACCGCATCGCGCTTCCATGCCACAGGTCCGGGGCTCAAACCCAGGGCTGGGCTAGGTCGTGTCAACTTTTCATCCTTTCAGTTGGGAACTTAACACTTGGGCTTACTCTTTGGACTGACCACCTGGCCGGAACATCTGCTTATGCATCTCAGTGCCTAAGGTCACGAAAACTGAGATGGACACAGTAGGCCTTGGCCCTCATGGTTTGTTGCGCCACTGAGTTCATATTGACTTTTGTATTAAACTGAGAGGAATAAAAATTATAGATTATGTTCATAAACCTCATCAAATCGCTGTTAAAATATCTTCAAAAGAAAAACTGATATAGGAAGAATGTTTGCGTAAAACTATCAATAATAATTTTAAAAAATTTACCTGTGAAGTGTAAGTTAAAAGTTCTAAAAAATGAACTTTATTTTTTTGGTTAACTCTGCTGCAAATTATTGATGGATTGTTTATTAACACCTCACCCTTCAAAGCAAAACACGAGTGCTTGCAGTGTCAGATCTCATCATTTTGTGTCAATTGTGATAAGCAACCCCTCTCTCCAAACTTCAATACCACGCCAACTATGAACCTGTTGTTGTTGCTAATGCCACCTGTCTGACGTAGTCAGATCGAGGCCCACGAAATTCATCATGGTAAGGGGCTAGATGTACGCCTGTCGTTGACCATAGCTTTGAGCACCATACATAGTACGATCAATATTTTCCTGTAATGTTATATTGAATTTTCATCCATCATTCAGTCTTACTGAAAACAGTATAATTTAATACTTTATATCTCTCAGAAATGAATGAGAAAAGGTTAAGAAAACATTCATATGGGAATCAGTGAATGAGTAAGAGAATATTAACTTCGCACTATTCAGCTACTCTAGGGCTTTTGGCGACGGATCTGACGGACCATTTTGAACCATGGTCAAGTGACGAGGACGTCACCTGAGCTGGAACCCCCTCTCCTGACATCCATACCACACCAACGGGAGGAGGTTTGAGCTCTCGACGGATTTAATGTGCATCGCTTTCCTATACGGCGGGTCTTCAGCGGTACTAAGTTCGAACTCATGACATGCCGTCCACGAGTCCGTTAGCTTGACCACTAGGCTACCATGGCCGACATGGGGATCAGATATAAAGTAAGATTAAAATGCTTTAGGTTTTAATTAGAATGAGTTTCAATGAATCCAATTAATAGAAAAAGAATTACTATGTTGAAACAATGATACTTTGTAATGGAATTGGATATTATTTGAATAATTCATTACAAATATAAATGAATTGTTAATATACAAAGCTCATGTTGGTTATTTCAGTAGCCTTTTGTATGTGAAATATTTTAAACATATACTGTACATTTAAAGAAGGATTATATATATATATATATATATATAATTCTTATATAAAAAAACTCCCCACTTAAGTGATTTTTGAACATATTTTTCTCTAACATTTAGTAATTTATAGTTTTATTTAAATTCCTATAATTTTTTAAAACGCTTCGATATTTTTTAAATAACACACATAGAATGAATCAGAAATCTATCAAAAGTATCTTCATGCCTGAGAGCAATTTTGAGTAAAGAGCCGTTCAGTTCTCTATGAAATATATGCTAAACAGTCATTAATAAATGTTACTTTGTTTAAAAAAAGCAAATGAGATGGTAGAAATTGCAAAATGTTAAAACAAAAAGTATTTCTTTTTCATCCGTGGAAAATAAAAATGTTCATAAAATTCCACTTCACCTCAATAAAGACTTATTGCTTTGATTTTTTTTCAAAAATCAAACAGAAATTAGAAAAATGAAAAAATGACGGATATTTTCAAAACTACTGCTCTCAAAGTACTTGGATGCTATTAATCGCACCCCTAACTTCTCTCTCTGAAAAAACTACCTATGCGAACTTTCATTCTTTAAATTCTACTTTTTCTGATGCTACTGACCGCGAAATGGAATGAGAATGATCCGCGAATCAAGGAATTTGAAACAAAAACGCAATTGTATGATTGATTGAATATTAACGTCGCACTGTTCAGCTACACGAGGGCTTTTGGCGACGGACTACGTAATTTTGAACCATGGTCAAGTGACGTGGACGACACCTGAGCTGGCACCCCCCTCTCCTAACTACGACACCACACCAACGGGAGGACGTTTCAGCTCTCGACAGATTTAACGTGCATCGCTGCCCTACACGACGGGTCTTTAGTGGTACTGGGCTCGAACTTGTGACAAGGCAAGCCACGATCCGATACCTATACCACTCGGCTACCGCAGCCACAACGCAATTGTAATATCTGACTTTGGAGTGGGTTCGGTAAGAAATGCAAACAATAAAACATACTCACAGAATCTAGCACCTCTTCGTCATGTGCAGGCATCTAGAGTTTTTTTCATGAAGTATCAGCTGTAGAAAAGCAGAAACCAAGCAGAAGAAATGTAAAAATAAATAAATGAATAATTTCAAGTTTTGTTTCGATGCATGTACGGGTAGATGCAAATGATTCCACGTTGTGAGTTATTGTGAATTTTTCGCGGTTTGAGCGAGGGGAAAATAAAACCTCGAAGATTTATTTGTTTTTACAACACGTGCATCTTTTGTATTCTCATTTGCGTTGCCAATGGTTAAGTTTGCGATTCATTGTGTAAAAAAAGGTGAGAATGAAGGTAAAGGAAAACTTGCCTTTTGTGTTCGTCTGATTATCATCATAGGCGTGAATTAGTTTTCATACAGCTCCAAATTACAGGAAAGTATTATTTTATTAAGTTTGGAATTACAGTTTTAAGCAAAGCTATAGAACTATTATACAAAATTAAAAAACAGAAAAATAAATAATATTAATGTATCTACTTTCAAAAGAACCTGCACAACAAGTATCGACAATGGAAGTGCATAATTAATACAAAATATCACAGATAGAAAAAAAAAATGCGACATTTAAGCAAACATTTCTTTATAATTTCAAATGGGAAGAAGAAATGGCTTTCTTTAGTTTGGAGACATGACAACACCAAGTTGTCACAGCATTTCCAACACAGCCTCAAAATTATTATATTATTATTTGGGTTATTTTTTAATTTAAAATATATATATATATATATAAATATATATAAGAAAAGAATATGCCATGGATATTTAAGAATTGTGTGAAACGCGTTATTTGATTAATCAAATTTTAGGATTAGTTTCTGTTTAATTCACGTTTCCATGTTTTAAGTTTGTATTATTGTTTTATTTCATAATTTCTAGGCAAGATATTTTTGAATCAGTTTTTATTTAGTTCACGTTTCCCTGTTTTTAGTTTGTATTATTGTTTTATTTTATAATTTGTGGGTAGGGTATTTTAGGATCAGTTTCTATTTAATTCACGTTTCCATGTTTTTAGTTTGTACTATTGTTTTATTTTATAATTTCTGGGCAGAATACTTTAGGGTCGGTTTCTATTTAATTCACGTTTCCATGTTTTTATAGTTTGTATTATTGTTTTATTTTAGAATTTCTG
>BMAV01011513.1:132774-145308 GCA_019973955.1 Trichonephila inaurata madagascariensis | reverse complement strand
CATGTTTTTATAGTTTGTATTATTGTTTTATTTTATAATTTCTGGGCAGAATATTTTAGGGTCAGTTTCTATTTAATTCACGTTTCCATGTTTTTAGTTTGTATTATTGTTTAATCTTAGACTCTCTATTGAGAGGTAATTTCGACTCCTTTTAATATCTTCTCCTCCTCTCCCGTATTGAACGGATAATAATAATAGCAATAAAAGAAAAAGAATACTGTAAACACAAAGAAAGAATAACAGCACCAACAACTAAAGGAGAGACTAACTTTTTATAAGAAAGACATATGTACGAAACGAAAATAGAATCCCCCTCCTTCCCCCGAAAAATAAACAAAAAAAATAAGTAGATATAAAAGGAGTCCGCATTGATAGGATTAAAAAATAAGCCAAAATGTTATATATAGATAAACTCTATTTCGCTTAAATTTTTTCTCGCTTCTTTCCTCTTTATTCTAAGCAGTTTCCTTTTGACTCTACTGGAGATCAAATCTATTCTTTCGCTAACATATTTTACTTAAGAATAAAGATAAAATATTTTACGGAAGTTTCTTAACATCTTTCTAACAAAACTTTTTTATTTTTAGTGTGTGAATGTTTCATAAGATTAAGTCTAATTATGATTAATCGATAGGTTATCGAAGTTTTTTTTACTTTTCGTAAGACGTTAAGAATACCGCAGTTAAGCCTAAAAGAATAAACTGTTTTTATTTGTGAAAGATTAGAAGTACTTTTAAAAGTACAGACTATGCAAAACCCATGTGATTAAGAAATAAAATAATCAGTCCTTAAGAAGTTAAAAGATATTTATTATTTTCAAATAATGTCTGATATAAATTTGATTACACTTCATAAAATGGTTTTTAATGCTTAAATATAATACTTTCTTATTATATGTAAAAGGAACGACTGAAACGGTAAACAATATAAATAAATAATAAAAGGCTAAAAATATTTTAACAATTGCACTGATGAATTCAAATTAGTAAATTTGAAAATTACACATGTTACAAATTTACTTTACAAATTATAATTAAAACAACCAAAATTCGAAAACCGAAAAAAAAAAAATATTTTACGATCCCAAATGAATATAAAAATGCAGTCCCTTGTGTGCGACAGATCAGACTCCTCAGGGGGCTCACCTTCTTTAGGTGGGTACGGGTGTCACAATCCCGAGGTACCTTCTAGTGAACTTTTCCTTTTCCCAAGGGGCTTACTATCTTTGGTAAACACGGGTGTCACGACCCCGGGGTACCCCAGTGATCCTTCTCTATTTTCGACCCTCCATCTAGTCATCCAATTTCTCCTTTTCTTCTTTTCCTGTCCAGACCACAGACCTATGAATGTTTGGCGCAGTATAGCCAAAACTGGCTCTTGCGCCATAAAACACCAAACTCATCATCATCATCAGCGACAGATCAGAAAATACAGGGGTATCAGGATTACAATATTTAATAATTCCCAGATGAATAAACAGAGAATTATAATTAAGATGTCATTATAAAGATACAATATGAAATTCTTTTCGTACGGAACGTTTCTCGACGTAAAATTTATTGTCACAAGGGTTCAATGTGACTTCCTTTAGTCACCCGTATAATATCCTTGCGATATTGCAATTACAGCCAAACATGTTGTAATTTTTCAATGTTAATTGATTGTGAAGCATCACAAATGCGTTGTTGAAGTTCGGGAAAAGTTGCAGGTAATGGTGGCACAAACACCAGATCTTTCACATATCCCCAGAGGGGGGTGCCAGCTCAGGTGTCGTCCACATCCCTTGACCATGGTTCAAAATTACGTGGTCCGTCGCCAAAAGCCATCGTGTAGTTAAACAGTGCGACGTTAATATTCAATCAATCAATAAATCTTCACATATCCCCAAAGGAAAAAGTCGCATGATTACTGAACGAAAACGAGAACAACAAATTGCCTTCTCCCGCTGCGACGCCATTTCCATTCCTGTTCACAATTTCAGAAACATTACAACAACCAAACATTACATGATTGCAACATTGCTTCCAAATTCTGTACAAAAACAACGTTACATGCTCAAAATTTCATATTGTATCTTTACAATGACACATTTATGATCCTTTTCTGTTTATTCATCTGGGAATTATTAAATTTTGTAACCGAGTCATTCATTCCTCGTAACCCTGTATCTTTTTTAAAGACTTCCTTGGAAATGAGCAAAATAAAAATTATCTTTAACTTGGTAATAGTGTAGAGAGTGACAACAGCCAGATTAAGTTAAGCATACATTTATGAAGGGCAATTATTTACAAGGGAGGGCTAAAAATTAATATAAAAAGTAATTAAATCATCGTCAGAAATATCTCGCTGTATTTCCCGTGGAGTCTGTTTCGCCCATCTCGTTCCTTCGTCTTCTGTCCCGTTTTCCGCGCTATTGGCTGTTTTCCTGTTGTTTCCCGCGCTATGTCTATTGGTCCATGGATCGCGCGTTATCCTCGAACCGCCTTATTAGTTAGCTTGTGCTCTCTTGGCATTACGTCAGCTGTGATCTAGAGAAGATATGACGACGTGCAACTCCCCTCCTACAATAGTTTAATACGAAATTTACATGTTTTGCATTAAAAAAAATATAAAATAAAAAAGTAGCTGAAAATGACCATTTTCAATAAATTATTATTTAAGTTTGATTAGAGAATTTAATGCATATGGTGTAAAAATATACCGCACCATTATGGAGTCACCCAAAACTTGCATAGTGTCTTGTTAACAAAAGTCCATGGTTTCATGGGGACTGCGCCGTTCACACACATGAACCACACAATTACATCTTAGCAATCAGAATCCTGACTGATTTCTCCAAGCAACGTTTACCCAGTCATCCAATCGATATGTTTACGAACCCAATAGAGGCGATGCAGTCAATGATGAATTGGTTAGTAAAGATTCTGAAGCCGGTCCTCTGTTGCCATATCCCATCAGCAACACTTATAAATGCACTGTTCTCCTGGACATGTTTGCTGTACACTGGACATTGATTTGTATTGTTATTTGATGGAATTTTGTTTGTTTGATAACACTGATTACTTCACTCAGATGTTGATTTGTATTGTTACTTGATGGAATGTTGTTTGTTTGATAACACTGATTACTCCACTCAGATGTTGATTTGTATTGTTATTTGATGGAATGTTTGTTTGATAACACTTATTACTCCACTCAGATGTCACTGGTGTTGGTTATTAAGAAATGTTGATTGTCTATTCCTTATTCTTGGATAAGGTCAGGGATGTCTCAAGGCATGGACCAATTAGGCACAGGGCCTCCGCCACAATGGAGGCCTGTTCTCGATCTCGACTCTGTCTTAATAAGATCATGATGAGAATAATTTCAACGTCAAATTATTTTTCCAGTAGTATTCTCCGAAAAACTGGGAATTTAGGATGATATGTCAACTGGCTACATGGGAGACCGTCGTCCATGTTTACCATACACCATCATTGCTCATTTAGTCAAACGGCCGCCGGTCGGATCAGTTTTTGCGATTGTAAGTCATGCACATTTATTTGTTTCGGGTTATTGTTTGTACGAGTTTTTGATAACGTATGCTTTGTACTGTCTAATTTTAAGGGTTAAAGGTGGAGCCTATACATTTGGGTAGGGGCCACTTTTGCTGTTTGGGGCCTAGAGCCTCAAGAAATCTTAAGACGTCCCTATATAGGTTTAGATATTCTTATACGTTTTTGTCTTACACATTTTTATCCTAATGTTTAAAAAGTTGTAAAATAGTAAAAATACTAATTATACTTTATTAATGTTGTTTGTAAGACTCAGGATTTCGTTACCAGCACTATTGTGCGACTTCGGCATTACTTGAGCCACTGCAGCTGTAAAAGTAAGTGCCTGCCATTTGAGTTTAGAATTATTTTGATGGAAGCCTAAATAAGAAGGAAATGTGTTGTTTTTTATTAATACAATATTTTCTTTGGGATTGTCATGGTCTACTTCCTTTTTTTCCTCACTCCTTTTTGCAATCAATTTTCTCTTTCATGCATTTGTTGATGGATATGACATTTTCATCCTCTACGCAGATATCTGCTTCCATATCTCTTACTCTCTCCCCACCCCCGAAAAAAAATTGGAGTTTTATAGTGGGAGTTGGTAAGGCATAGTTTAAAATTTTTATTTTTTTAAATAATAAAATTTTCTGACACATTCCATTATTTTTCATGGAATACTATGCTGACTTTTAACCAAAAGCTTTTCCTAGTCTCTAAAAGGAAAAGAGTTCTCACGCAAGAAAAAATTTTGCAATTGATGAAGAAAAACATGAAAATATTTCTAACGGAAGGGCAATTTTGGATCATTCTTTGCCATCAAAGTCTCTTGAACCCATTTATTTGATTGGTTTAGCTGCGGCACATTCTTGGTTTCAGGAGAAACAAGATGCAATATTAAATGAAATTCCTTCAAAAAATCAAAATGGATCTCATAAAATTTAAGAGATAGCTCTTAACAGCATCTCCACCTACTAACAAACGTATTTCAACTGATGACAAAGATGACAGTGTTGTAATTCCTCTTGTAAGAAGATCGAAGTATTATAATCCGCCTGCTGAAAAGTCATGCAAGGATAAAAAGCATCATGTGTATATCATATTTGATGTGTTGATGATATTTTCAGGCCTCGCAAGTGAAGATTTGAAAACTACGAAAGCAGTTCGAAAACACATTGCGAAAAATGAAATGTTTATTTATGCTTATCAAAAATAAAAACATGCTTTAAAGATTTCCACAGTAAATAAATAATGAGTCAATAAAAGAATTAATTATACATCGATATTTTTTTCCTATTTGTAACAAATTTAGGCTATTAAGTTTGTTTCTTCTATCAACTTTAAGTCCAAAAATTTATAACTCGTAAAATTTCACAAGTGATGGTTTCACAGGAAAAGCCAAACCCGCATGATCATAAGGGTACCGTCTGGGTTCCAGCGGTGAGAGGGGGAAGCAAAGATTTTTCGATTACTTTTTCCAGTGTCATTGGGGTCAATATAGTGTTAATAACCAGAAGAATTTGATATTTAAAGATAAAAATATTTTGGGTCCTAAAGGGATATGCTAGTAGTCAACATCCGAAATAAGGTATTCTCAGCTGGATACTGCTGAACTACATGACAATAACCGAAGAAAATGTCTGATGTGCCTTGTTCCAACTAAAATTCCGTATTGAAAGACTGTTAATTGCCGTCGTACGGCAAAATCATATCAGAAAGCTTTTCACATAAATAATTTGAATGCAATTCCTGACAGCTCACTGCTTTTTAAATTTCTTACGCGATGTTCCTGTCATCTGGATATTTTCATACTTTGCTATTACATATCATTTGACGTACGCAGCTAACAAACGTTTGATGCTTCCGTTAATGTGTTATTTTTTCGGTTTGTACCTCACACAAACGTGGCACTTCTGCCCATATTTTCCTATAGAAAAATTGTTTCTTCTAGTGAGTTTAACCATTCCTCAAAGTTTTGTCCCATGATTTTAGGATCATACTGTATGTTATATATAAAATATGTAATATATAAATATATATATAGTAAATGATATATATTATTTATGGAGTCATTTCCAATATATATATAGATATATTGGAGTAATAAATTTGAGTTAATAGAATAGTGGAATAACTTTGCGTCTCTCTCATAAAATGTTTATTAATAATTACATTTAATTGGATTTAAAGTTCTGTATTTTGACGTTTTCTCATATTTTTTGCTATAATATTGTTTATTCGTCTGTCGTATTATTTTAAAATGAACAAGGAGCTTTTTATTTTATTTATTGTCTCAAAGACTATATTTTTAAATCTCTTCCTATTTTAAGATCATTGCTTAGAAATATTCATCTTTATTTGCTTTTTGAAGTTCAAAAGGTGTTCTGATAATAATCTTACATAATAACGTATAAAATGAGAAGTATTTTTCTATACATTGAACTGAAGTTTTAATCAAAAGACCCATAAAATTTTAAGATAAGGGTACAATTTAACTTTTATTTTTCTTTAATAATCTAATTTTGGTATGTAAAAGCTTAGATCTTATCTTATATCTTGGAATGTAAAAGCTTATTCTTTAAGATTTTTTTAAAACTATCATTTTGGACATGTGATTAAAACCAAATTAGAAGATTCTAGTATGAATAAGAGTTCGCAGAACTCAAAACGTTTGATGTGGAATTGACTTGTACACAAAAATTTCTCTAAAGATTTTTTAATTGCTATAAAGCAGCGATATAATTATAAATGAAACTGAAACCTTTTGAAATGTGAATTCTTTTATCTATATGCAATATATATTATCCTTCTTACGACTTTCAAAAAGAAAATATATGAAAAGAGTCTTTGGGCATCTTGAAAAAATTTAAGTCTTATTAAAATGTTGAAATACTATATTTAATAGCTTATATTTAATGCATAAAGGGCAATAGAAAAAGGCGATGTGATCAATAAAATTTTTTAACCCCTTAAAACAGGAGTTTTTTTTTTCGGAAAAATTGTTAAAAAAATGATTTTTTTTGACAGAAAGTGAATGTATAGGTATAATGTAAGTTATTTCACACCTCAAATTTTCTAATGACACCTTGTGGTATAGTTATGGCTAAGAATGTACATAATTCTTCCATGGTAATCGGTGACTATTGGTTCGATGACGAGCCTGGATGTTGAAAGGCACATCTGTTTGTCTGTTGTATGTTTTTGTTTTTTTTTACTATCAAACACGCCAGTTCTAACAAATATTTAGATTCCCTTTACAATTACAATCTGAACTTCATCTCCTATTGAACTTCAGATAACTTTAAATAGAAAGCGTTACTTGCATATAGCAGGGCTCCTTCACAAGGCGAGTTTCTCAATTCAACTAAACAATCTACAAAATAGATTTCCATAGAAGTTAGTTTGAAAATGCGATGAGAACTCACTACTAACTCTATTCCGGTATGTTTAATTTTTCGTACCCATTTTTGGAACCAATTAGCAACGAAGATCACCTACTAAATATAGTACTATTGTTAGACTGTATATATTTCTTATTTCAAGTCAATAAGAGAAAAATTAAATCTTACTTTATGGGTATATTAATTCTTTAGTCAAAAAATTATCATAATTTCTTTAAAAATATTTCTGATTATTTGAGTTCAAAGAGCTATATATATCCGAAATCTATGTGATTTACTGAATACTTTTATATATAATATGCTATGTATTATTCATTATAAATGTCTTTCATTAAGAGATGCAACAATTTTCAATTGAAGTTTGATATACTATGGCATTAACAAAAGAATTACAATGCATCTAGAAAAGGAAGCAAGTAGAAGAAAATATAATTCAGTTCATTTCAAAGATCACATCGAAAATAAAAGAGCCTTAAGTATTTTAGAATGAAAGCAAGATATGTACTTTATGCGTTTACCAAATTGTCAAGCGTATCTTTTAAACTTAATTATTTTATGAATCTGTTTATGTCATAACTTTCTATAAAATAAAGTTCTTCGAATTTCGTTATTTCAGAGGAGCTATTAAATGAATGGAATAAATCCGAAAAATAAAAGCTGTGTGTGGAACATCAGTACTTACATGGGATTTGAGAATGTACAAATCATCTTAATGCAAAGTAGTTTTCTGAAGAGCATTTCGAAAATTACAGAAAAGCAATTTCTGAAATTTCATACATCTTCAAAATATTTACCTATCGACAGTTTGCAGGTGCTTTCGTTCGCATTATTTATGAAACTTTAGCTTTATAGTTTGATTAAAGGACAGTCACGTGATGTTTGTTTTATAATAATGGAAATCCCATTATGTGGATGCATTGGATGAAGAGTTTGGGTTAAAAGTTTTAAATTTTACCCCTTAAATGTGTTATTTTCTGTTGTTTGTCATTTATAATTCTTGCAAGTTTTGGTATTAACGTATTAAATTTACGACCTTTTTTCTTAATGTTTTCCACAGTTGAAAGATTTTTTTTCTACATGAAGGATTTGACGTGTGTCCTGCAGCTCCTGAGAAAGTGAGTTAAAAATAAACAGACAAAGCATAAATTGTATTCGTGATAACATTTCGAAGTGAAATAGATTATCATATATTTGTCAAAAAAAAACATATATTTTTTTGCCCAAACTTAATTTTTATTTAACAACATTGGTTGAATGTCATATACAGGGTGTTTCTGAAGTCGACCAACAGCTTCAGAGGGGTGGTAGTAGGCAGCAGAGGAATGGAAAATCACCATAAATCATAGGGTCACAAGCCAAATTTAGTGGGAATAATTCGCAAAAACAGTTATGAAGGGTATGATGTCGAATGGAACGAAATAGGGTAATAAGAGGTAAAAAATGTATCTATTAGAAGTAAAACTTATTTTTGAAATACCGATGATACATCACAGTTCTACGTCAGAATTGCAATGATGAGTGATTGCCACAGGAATCGTACAAAGTTGTGGCAGCGTAGGTCATAGCGCAGTGGACACCGACGGACGAAGGAATATCGGACGTGTTCAAACAAATCGGATGTTCTCTCAATGTCAGCTGAAGCGACGGCGATCCGTGCTGTGAAATCCTCCACTGTAGCCACCGGTGTCTCATGCACAAGCGGTTTCAGGTGGTCCCAGGATACAAAATTCAAAGAATTGAAATTCGAAGGGCTTGAAGGCTAAAGGCCGAGTCACACGTACACGTTATGAGTAATTTTTCATCCAATTCGTGCAATTTTTACTTAGATGGCTTTTGAACAACCTTTTGCTAGTGAGTTCAAAAAGTTGTTCCAAATGAAAATTGCTTGAAATTCCAGCCAATGGGATTCTTCGGCACCCTACGTCATAAACAAGATGGCGGCTTCGATTTCGTCAAAGGGGCTTCGGTAGCCCAGTAGTCAAGGTATCGGATCATGGCAGGCATGTCATGAGTTCGCGCCCAGTACCACTAAAGACCCGCCGTGTAGGGCAGTGATGCACGCTAAATCTGTCGAGAGCTGAAACGTCCTCCCGTTGGTGTGGTAGTTAGGAGAAGGGGGTGCCAGCTCAGGTGTCATCCACTTTACTTGACCTTGGTTCAAAATTACCGTCATGGTCCGTCGCCAAAAGCCCTTGTGTAGCTGAACAGTGCGACGTTAATATTCACTCATTCACTTACTCTATTTCGTCAAACGCATCAGATGTGGAGTATAATATTTTAATGGTGTATAGTATTTTAACGGTGTATAATACTTTAAATAGAATGGTGCTCCATTTCTGTTTACGCCCATCAACAAAAGCGCGAGCAAAATAAAAGAAATAATTTTGGATGTTCGTTTGCCGAAGGAGAAAAATTGGCGAGTAATTTTTCAATGTAGAGATAGAGCGCGGTTGACGTCAGAGCATGTCGTTTTGCTTACGGCAACCCCTACCCCTCAGATTAGCCAAAAAATGGACTAAATTCATGCGACGTCACGATCACGTGATTTCTTTTGCACGTGACTATCGCGTCAAATGTTTATGAAAAGTTATATAAAAGAGTTGTTAAGATTATTTCCTAACAAATATATATACTAGAATAATGCAAAAAATACAATGATATCATATATTTTTAATTAGATAAAATTAAGACACTAGAATATCATCAACATACATATAGGGAAAACCACGCTATGAATAAACACGCGCGAATGTTGCTAAAGGAATCACGTGATTACTCGATTGGCACCGACTGTCTCTGCAGATACTCCATTGGACGGAAAAGTTGCATGGTAAATGTACGTGTAATGCGGCCTAAGGAACAAGTCAACCAAGTCCATTCTCCCTCTCAGGATATAGAGCATTGAAGCGGTTGAACCACACGTTCTGGTGCACAGTGCCCCGTACTCCCCGCAGCAACTCTGGGAAAAGTGAACAATTTGCATATGTGCAGGTTTCTTCTATCACGGCACTTCCAATCACCGCATTCTTTTGCCCACTCCTTTCGTCTGGTTCATCGTCCTCCCAACGGCCACTATTTTCGTGATTTTCACCGACTTAACGTAGTTTGCAACCCCATGTTCTATGGTGGTTTGTCGTCCCCATGCCTCATCTGGATTTGTCGGTTGAATGCGGCAATACTCTGTATGTTCCAAAATATGAGAAGAAAGATGGTATTCGGAAGAATCTGTATAGAAGGACATCTACTTTTTCTTGAACTTTTAATCTTGAAGCTCTATTTTTAAGTGCTGTATTTTCTCTTTTTATTCGCTTACTTTTTTTCATCCGAAAGACGCTTTTTTGATGTGTAAATGAAAAAAAAAATATTTTAAATATAACACAGAAAGATACAAAAATTTCATTTAGTTTTAAATAACTATTGAAAAATTTAGTAAAACTGTTCGAAAAGAAGAGAATTTTGATTTTTTTTTTTTTTTTGCCTTTTTTTTCAAAATTACATTTTAAAGCAATATTAAGTTTTTGTTTATTTGGACTACTCGAATATATTTCACCTCCAGGTGTTTTTACGTTTTCATCTTACTGTTTTTCAAAAGTAATATCAGTATATCATTATTCTTTTCAATACCAAAAATATTCCTATTAATTATTGGAAGTGTATAGAGTACAAATAAAGGTGTCCATTTATATAACGCTATGCTTTAAAATAGAGATATCAGCTTGGATAAATATAAAGATTTATTTTCCTTTTTCACATTTATCATGTCCTATATCCACAAGATTCATCAAATGGGGTCGATTCATCACCAGAGGGCGCTACGATAGTTTGCGATTGTAACGTGATTATCAAGTAAACACAGCTAATCGTATTACACTTGTGGTTATTACACAGGTCGATTTTGTTGCATTCTAGTTTTAATATTCTTTAAATTTTTTTGTATACTCTAAATATTTTTAATATATTTTCTAGTCTTTTGCTTATCGTATAATTATTAAATACACACATAGTTTTAGTTTAGAGTATTAGATTTAAGCTTAGTTTATACTTCTGCTCTTTGACCTCGTGTCTTGTTTTTTGTGTACTTTTAGTTTTAGTAATTACTTTGTGTTTAAAAAAATTATGGATCATTCAATTGAACAAAATCCTTTATACTTAAAAATTAAGTCTTTAAGTATAGAACAAGGGAGGCCCTCGGCAATGACAATTTTTTTGGCGACCGGAATCGATAGCCAAGCAACATATTTTAGCGATAGGTGTTCCGAGAATTTACAAATTATAATTTTGCAATAAAATTAAACAAATATTTTAATGCGAAATTAAAAAAAAAATATTTATAAACCTATTAGTAATGCATAAAAATAAAAATTGTAATTGTAAAGTTAAAGAAAAGAAAGGATTTCATTTTATTATATATGATAGTAGATGCAAATCCGAAAATGCCACTAAAATTCTCAGTCGAATGAAACACGGGGCTATTTGTTTAGCGTACTAGCTTGTGATTATGACGTCATATGAATCGAGTCCATTGTTAAAAAATATTTTTAAAGTTGCAAACGATAAATATCACAAACACGAGATAAAATCAGTTTTGTCGATTTTACTTAAAGCCGTCTCTGCAGCATAACGGTCAACGAGCTTTATCTAGTTCCTGCTGATCGTAACTTTACTAGAAATTAATTAGACATTTTCATTCGTTTCCCCCACTCTTTTCGTTTATTTAAACAATAGGAAAAATTTAAAAAAAAAACTGTCAGTTAATAATTATTAAAGAAGTTTTACAATATTCCATCTCAGTCTAACTTGGCAGCGTTGAGAAAGATATACAATGTACCAATCTACTTAATAAATAGTTGTAACTTTTTTTTAAAAATTTAAATCCAAGGAAATCCATAGAAATTCTTAAAAAATGCAAAACATCGTAGAGATTGAGATTTTAAAAATATATATATATTTCAAGTTAATCACATGTTAAAAGCATTTATTTTGTAAACAAAGTTAATTAATACAGTCAATAGAGCAACATCATGAGATTCCGGTTTGGCTGAGAACCGATTTTCGACGCCAAATTTTGTCATTGTTGTAACACTAACATTCTTACAACAATGTCGAAAAAAGCTGAATGAGTGTTACAAACCCGAACGTGACGTTCATTCAAGTTCACTCTCCAGTAAAACACGCCTAAAGAAGTTATCCTTTCAAAAATGTTTATATATACGTTATATGTATAGAACTTAATATTTAACAACTTAACAAAAATAATAAAGCAATGAAACATTTTAGAAATTACCTAACAGTGTAGAGATCGTAGAAATAGGTACTGTTATGCACTACTACACAACGATTTGTCTTAAAGTAATTTTAAAATTTTCACTACGAAATATTTCTTAAATTACTTTCTAACAAATTCTAATAAAGGATATTAAGAAAGATATAAAACTTATAATATCAAATCTCAGCTTGGCGTGTCCCCAGGAAGCGTTTAACTCCCAAGTCTCTCCATGAATTATTCAACGAACGATCGGGGAGCGTAATTTCCGAACGTACTGTGATGAATGGGTGTTCTGTCGCCAATATCGATTCAAGAGGCAAACATCGATTCGGTT